>VZTJ01002435.1:124488-278089 GCA_013397795.1 Orthonyx spaldingii | reverse complement strand
TTTTTTTTTTTTTTTTGCAGATTAATTACAGCCAGATGTAGCTTGATTGCCCAGGTGGAACTGACTGAGACACACAGAGGCTGAACTTTCAATTTCTTTTTGGAACAGAGGCTTCACAGAACATTTAACCCAGTGTGTCTTTATCTCTGAGGACTGGTATTATTTTCCCTCAGAAAATTCCAAAGAAAAAAATCTGAGGTGATTTGAAGGATAGCCCCTCTCTTTTTGTTGCCACTCAGAATCAGCAGATGGAAACAGCAGGCTGCAGGAACTGAGCTCTCAGTTGGTGTCTGAGCAATTGTCTCATGCCAAGAGAATTGAGAAGGCCACAGAGGAACCAGCTCCCAGCCAGCATTTGGACAAAAGCCATGCCAAGGTGGTTATGCAGCCTGCAGGGAAATCTGGCTTCTGCCAATGTGTAGATGAAGTGCAAGGCACAGTGAAATGTGACTCCCATCTGGCACAAAGGCAAAAATCCATGCCAAGATAGTTGATCCAGTCACAGAAAGACGGCCTTCATTGGTACCAGGCCAGATATCAATAGCAGTGAGTTGGGAACAGCTTTCAAAGCTCTCTTGTCTCTTGCTTCAAATATGAGTCCCTCAGAGCAAGCAGAAAAGGTTCATTACCATTTCCTGAATCTCAGGGGAAAGCAGAGTTCCAACATTGTTTTTACAGCAACCAGGAGGAAGACATTTCTATTTCCAGACAGAACATACATAAGGCCAGTGATGACATGCATAGCAAGAGGAGAAAAGTCCATCCTGTACATGCACATCCTTAGCTTCCTTGAAACATCCTTAGATCTTTCTGACACCAATGAGTCATTTGCATCCAATGGATATAATTCAATTGTCATTCTGTGAGGCTGTTTCTACTCCACTGCCTTCTCAAGAAGAATGAGACGGTGGTTTGTGTTTCCTGTTTGTGGAGATAGACCTGCTTCCTTTCCTCCTCATCTCAGAGGGATTTATAGGATGGGTATTGTTCTTCTTAAAATATACTTACATGTGTTCAGAAACTGCTTGCAATTTCCCTGGCAAAAAATATTCTTAAGAAAGGGTGTCTTCCTTAAACTTTCAGAAGTTTTACAGGGTGAACAATGACTGACTGTTTTCAAAGACAGCTTCTAAAGAGGGAGCAAAAAGTCTCGTAAATAAGGATCTCCAGAACCCTGTGAAGCAAAAAAAAGATACTTTTCAAGCTAGGATATTACTGATGCTACCAAATATGTAACTAAGATTTTCATTCAAGAGAACAAATAGAATCTAATTTCATGTGTGTTTTCAGAAAATAACTTTCCCATCTTCCAAACATAAATATATGTCTTTGATTCTTACTATCCAAATTTATTTTATTTGTCAATAAAGTAAATTAATTTGACTCAAGTCAAACGTGTGATGACAATTGTTAAGTATTCTCCCTGTGTCAACCCATTAGCTTTCCCATCTTATTTTCTATCCCGTTCTGGTTGAGAAGGCCAAGAGTGTCTGGGTTTGGTCTGACAGCTAGCCAAGACCTACCCATGAACATTTACTTTGCTTTCTATCCTGCTTTTCTAGAGGAAAGGCAGTTGAGCCAGGACATATCCAGGAGCAAATCCAAGGACAATTTTTCTCTGCTTCACTATTCTCATGTGCAGGAATTTTTGTCAAGACATAAGATTTTTTTCCACTTT
Organism: Orthonyx spaldingii; assembly: GCA_013397795.1. NCBI lineage: Eukaryota > Metazoa > Chordata > Aves > Passeriformes > Orthonychidae > Orthonyx > Orthonyx spaldingii. The sequence continues at coordinate 276,411 of VZTJ01002435.1, read as the reverse complement.
GTCAGTCAGTCATAATTATCAAACATACTGTTAGGCAGACAAACTTTGATGTACCAACATGGAGTAATGTTTATGACTGACAAGTTTGGATTTATGATTGAGATGCTTAAATAATTGTTTTGTATTCGTAGCATTACTACAATGAATCCTTTTTAAACTCTTTAGTCAGAAAACCACTTCAAATTTTGTGATAATCAACACTTCAATACATTTTAGAATGCCAGAAAAAATAGTTTGACTGAAGTAACTGGTTTTCAAACTAATTAATGTTTGTTACAGATCATATTCTTACTGTAGGTTCCTAACTACTGCTTCCTAAAAACCTTCCCCCAACCCCCCATTTCGTACTTTCCTAAAATGTTTTCCTTGGAGATTAAAATTTTTCAAGCCTAGCCTAAACCTGCAGTCTGTTTATTTTTCTGCAGTGTTTGGATTAATACCATTTAGTTCTCTGGAATATAAGTAGACTGAAATTGACTTCTGTTATAAATTGACTTATGACTACTTGCTGAAGAACTGTACTGATGAATCAGCTGAACCTAGAAAATTAGAAATTGGCAGATATTTATTCCTTATTCAGAGCAATGCATTTGAGTGTTCCAGGAAAAATTAGTGTTGATTTGGCTGAGTTGTGGAAGTTTGAAAATAATGCCTCTAAAATATGCCTTACACATGGAAACTGAGTTCTTTTAGAATGTCTCACTAGTGTTCTTAGTAAATCAGCTTGCACTGACACCCAGCAGACAGCCAAGAGTGCAAGAGAAGCTCCGAGGGCTTCTGGAAGGCAAGATGCTTCCAAAGATCCTTCCTTATTCAATCTGTATTGGCACATACACTGACAAGTACATGCACCGTGTGCTCAAAGGCTTCCCAGATACTGACTGCATCCTCCTTTGTTTTATGGCTGCTAACCATCAAAGAATTGTATTTTCTAGGGTTTTGGTTTTATAGTGCCAGGTTATCTGCTTTATTATGCATTTGTAATTATGTTTATGTTACCTTCATAAAGCTAAAAAGAGCCTACTGGGAGGAGAAAGGGAGACTTCCCTGAGGGACTTACTGAGCATACTCAAGGCAGAGGATCTTGGAGAAAGGAGAATCAGTTACAGTCAAAAATAAAAGCTTGACACTCAGAAAATGACATTTTACAGTGGAGCTCAAAGCAAAAAGACTTCAGAGGGGTCTAGAAGGGTCTGAGATTGGTGCTACCCAGAAAGTGAGTGAGTAGGGAAAAGCAAGGATAACAGACAAAGGATGTCAAGCAAATTTCCCTTATTCAAATATTCTTTATTTAAATAACTAAATATTTTCTTTTTTAAAAAAAGAACTTATGTCCTTTGAGGGTTTTAAAATATTTTGGTTTTACAGCAGACTCATTAGATGCAAAAGACATGGTGATATCCACCTTGAAACTTTGGTTTTGATGACACCAGATCACAGTTAGAGAAGAACAAAAAGGCTGGCATATTGTGGAAGCTGAAACATTAGTAATTCATTCTCAGAAAAGAAAGGAATACAATTAATTGTGCAGCCAAAACTCTCTGTTTGAACAAAGGTAACACTTATATTTATCAGTTTTTTAAGTGTAGGAAGAGTCAATATTTCATTAAATAATGTTTGTTTTAAAACAGTGAAAAATATTCAGAAAGTTCTTTCACCAATTCTACAGGATTACAATAAGGAAGAGCTCACCCAGAGTGACACAACCTAGATTGTGGCTGGTTTCACTCTAGCCTACATGACCTCAAGGTAATTGTTCACAGTAATAGAAATTTCTGAAGGTTGTGCTGAAATTTTCAACCACTATATTATTTTTAGATTGATGTTTTCCAAAAATAAGTTTAAAATCCTTGAAGTGAACATTGATAGAGTGTGTGGTGTCTTCTAGATCAAATGCACAATGCTTAAAGAGTTTAGAAAATCACAGACTAGTTAAGGTTGGAAAGGCCCTCTGGGGATCATCCTGTCCAACCCCCCCCGCCAAGGCATGGTCACCTAAAGCAGGTTACACAGGAATGTGTCCAGGAGGGTTTGGAAGGTCTCTGGAGAAGGAGATTCCACAACCTTCCTGGGCAGCCTGTTCCAGTGCTCTGCTACACTCAATGTAAAGAAGTTCTCCCTCATGTTGAGGTGCAGCTTGTTGTGTTTCAGTTTATGGACATTGCTCCTCAGCCAGTCGTTGGGCACCACTGAAAAGAGTCTGGCGCATCCTCTTGGCACCCACCTTTAAGATATTTATAGGTCTTGATGAGATCCCCTCTCAGTGTTCTTTTCTCTAGACTAAACAGGCCCAGCTCCCACAGTCTTTCATCATAACAGAGATGCTCCCGACCTTTGTGGCAATCCTTCCTGAGGATTTAAAAACTGGAGGAATTTATGTTGTATATTAATATGTAGCAAAATAAAAAAAAAATACTCAATGAAATATAGCCAAGATAAAGGAAAAATTGTAGTTTTTTTCTTACAGTTTGTGAGTTACAAATGAAGTAGACATTTTTAGTTGATAATAAAAAGCTGAACAGGGCTTATTAGAGCTACTTTAATATAGCAGTTATCCAGAAGAACTTACAAATGGACTTTCAGAACTATAATTTCTGTGGTCACAGAGTTCATTTCTGTGGTCACAGAGTTCATTTACAAGCACAAATGCTTCTGCAAAGTCTAAGCATTACCTCTATCCCACGTGAACCTTATTAAAACATCTTTTAAAAATGTAGTTTATTTATGGTTTTGGGGAAAATTCTTGAAATGAGGATAATATTTGTGATCATACAAATACAATGCAGGTTAATCTCCTGACAGCTACACAGTTATTTTAAAAAAAAAAAAAAAGATTCTTTTCAAATTTATTCCTCATCAAAAAACCCAGGGGAAAAGAAAAGGCAGCATTTACTGTAGAGAAAAATTCAAGGGAACTGATCTGTATTTGGTTTTCTATCTGTCTCTCATTTGACTGTATCTTTCTGTTAAATGGGCATTCCTTAATTGTATGATCCACTGGCTATGAAAGTGTCCAAATTCAGTGTGTCAAGAGCTATAACAATTTTGTTGGGATGTGTGCATTTTTTCCATGATCCATTTATTCATTCTTGTGTTGACCTCACAAATAACTTGGTCTCTTAATTTTCCCAAATATCATCTGACAGTGTAACTACTATATTTGTGTTGCAAAAATCTCCTGAAGGTATTAAGATTTTTCTCATTTTTAGTCAAAATAATTCATTTTTGCCTAAAAAGATTTAAGATTCTCAGGTCACTAAATTCTCTTCCATTTCCCTTATCTGTAATAAATACACTTTATAAATTGATACCTGTAAACTTTCTACTTTTACTGAGAATGTGCTAGACATACAGCATATTTTGATTTTATTGTCTTTCTTCTGGTTCCTTATACACCACCTTTTTGAAAACTTCATCAAATCTTAATGAAACATATGTGTATATATCATCTTCTGCTTGGAAATTTCCTGTAGTGCTGGCTAGATAAATTCTCTGAATGGTTCTTCAGAACAGGCACATCAGAAAAGTGGAGACTAATGCATGCTGACCTGCCATATGGGCAGGATTTCACTGAAACCCTTTTTTTCTTCTTATGAGACATACATACAAATCCCAGAAGCTATGTACACAGTTTTGTGTTTAATAACACAGTGCAGCATACTGTTCACAAAACTATGTAGGCACAGATGAATCATGAACATAAACAGAGGGAGACAGATTGTATACATTGAGCCTCTGTGTCTAACTCTCACACCGAGCACAGTGGATGCCAGTTCTTATGCCTGAGGCAGCAACTACCCACAGAACCTCTACTCTGGTCCTCAGAATCATCTTATTGACCCCAAAAGAGCCACAGATTCTCTATTACCTGCTATAAGTCTCTGCTCTGTAAACACCTGCAGTCGCCCTGTCTGCTGGGCCTTCAGCATGAAAATAATATTTGCAGCAACCCTGAGCAGCTTTATGAGCTTCCCTTGAGTTGCACTTACAGGCTCTGCTCCTCACCTTGTCACTCACAGCAGGATGACAGTATCAAAACTGGTAAATTTTGGTGTGGAATCAGCTGCTGTGTTGCAGACAGGCACAACTAATTCTCTGCTGAAGAAGTTTGAGCAGGGGCCCCAAAAGTACACTCAGTAAAAGAAGACAGATTTTTTAAAATTGGAAAGAGTGGATAGGACACTACAGAGACAAAGGAGGAGCAATGTGCAGACCCATAATAGCCAGAAGACACCAATGACAGAAGTAATCTTTAGACTATAAAAGGATGAGACAAGAAGGGCTTGAGGGGGACATATTTTTTAGAAAGAGCAAACAAACAAAATCCCAAAGAACTGGAGCACAGCCGTCCATCCTGTACATTGTGAAAAAACAGCACAGTGTTGCCTCTTTCTACTAACATCTGGTCACAAAAGGAAGCCAAGAACCAGTCAAAGAAGAGCAGTTCCCTGGCAAACACATTCCAGCATTCTTGCTATCACTACCATACAGCTCTGGTCCATGTCTCAGGCATAGAGATGTAATGACTATGTGACTTGAAGAAAATAAATGTACATGAAAGTGCTTATTTTCCCCCGAAAATTATGGGGTTTGAGGCGAAAGAAAGAATTTCGACTGAGAAAGAAGAAAAACAGTCAATGCTGTGTCGTCAAATTCAGAATATTTCTCAACATGGGGCCTTTGGCTGAAGACTTCAATAAGAACTGGAAATCCCAAGATGCTGTGCAGGAATTGCCTCCCCTCAGCACACACGACATGTTTAAATATCCAGCCAGCCACAAGATGTCAGCACACTCAATGGGAATTCCCACAAAAACCAAAATCTGTATAAATGGGGTATTTCTGTGTCACACATCTCTCCTCCTGCTCTTAATGGGGAAAAAAAATCATGTTTCTGAGAAGTTACATGAAATTTCACATTCGGGCTGTGCCTTCAAAATAGAAATACCTGATGTCTCATGGTCTGACCATAGTATCTTAATGAGAATAAAATGCTGAGACAGAATGGAGAAGATCGTTTTCTTTTCCCATTCTGAAACCAACAGATGTTGGGCAAGGATCTAAAATAGCTCATAAGCACATGAATAATATTCAATAACAGAATGTAAGCTCTGTCCAGCTGCTTAGATGTTTTAGATTGCATACTCAGACTTGAAATCCTGCTTCAGTACCCCTCCAGAAATTATTTCAATGCAGTAAAGTGTCCAGATACCTGTTTCATGGCCTTCATAATCACAATATCTATAAACCCTTAAATGCAAATTGTACATGTGTGCTCTGGCTTGCGTGTTAAGTACCATAAGTGGAGACCATATGGGATGTGGGCATAGCACAAAGTAAATTAATCATGTCCACTTTCTTTCAAAAATAGTTCAGACTCAAGATGTCATGGTATCAGTAGTCTTTTGCAATTTCCGTACTGACCAAAATATTTAGCGAGTTATTCGTATTACTGCATTCCTGTATAAAAACATTCAAACTTCACCCTGGGCAGGAAAATGCTTGGAATCTTCCTGTAAAATGTAGTCAGAATTCCCTCTATGTTATTTGAATTTTTTTCAGCATGTCAACGTATCCACCGCAGATGGAGTATGAGAGACTTTCTGGGGAGATTGGGGTAGCTAGATTCTCTAAGCCTGACTTCCATATTAGGTAAATTAATAATCACAATTTACAACAAAGTTAATGGGCATCTGGATAAATACAAGTTCCTTGGAAAGACCAGCATGCTTTCTGTAGAGGAGAGTTCTGTGATGAGGATGTTTCAGGGTTTTTTTTGACAGAGTCATCAGACTTGAAAATAAGAATGATTTAGTTGATATAATCTATCTGTATTTCCAAATACCATCTCTCAAGCTTTTTAAAGAAAATAATAGAATCTTAGAATAATAGAATATCCTGAGTTAGAAGAAACCTATCAGGAGTATCGAGTCCAATCCCTGGCACTGTGAAGTACATTCCAAGGATCACACCATGTTGCTATGGACTTTTACAGGGGGCTGAGGTGAGACTTGTGCTTTACAATGACTTCATGCAAGTCCTGGAAAAGGCATTTTGTAGGGAGATTGGAAAGTTTGCTGTTAATACTAAATTATTCAGAATAGGAAAAATGCAGACAGGCTGTGAAGAATTGCTGCAGAAACTTATGAGACTGATTGGGCAATAAAATGGCAGATGAAATGCAGTGCAGAAAAATGTAAAGTGATGCACAAGAGGAAAAAACCCACAAATTCACATATAAAATGATGAGCTCCAAGCTAAGTGCTACCTCTCAGAAGAAAAATCTTGAGATAATGAGAGTTAGCTCCACAAATGTCAGTCCTATGCTGAATAACAGACAAAAACCCAAATCACATGTTAGTAACTGTCAGGAAAAAAATAGAACAAAATAGAGAACAACGTAATTCTCAGTTGAATAAACCATGAATCACCTTTAAAACACAGTTCTGCCCTCTCTCCCATTGTCTTCCCATATTCACAAGGATATAGCAGAATTTGAAATTATTAACAAAATAGTTGAAGAAACAATAATTGTTAAAGATAAGGATTTATTTCCAAGTGGGACAAAACTGAGGCACGTAGAGTAAGATAAGACTCTTCTTTCTAGAGAAGAAGCAAATTAGAAGGAAAACAGGTCCATAAGCTCAGAAAAAGATTGAGCAGAGAGATGACCCCCAGCTGGATGGCCCTTTCTGACTGACCTAGTATAGCCATTCCACTGTGCTGACCATATTCTGGCCGAGGCGTAGCATGAATTGGTAAGAAGCACTTTGGCTATCAATATAGCTGTTGGCTAGTATCCCTTCCAGAGATTTTATTACCTGTGATGCTGCCATTTATCATGTACCTTTTGATTAGTAAATTCATTTTTTTTTGAAGAAAATAAGTAGAAAGCATTTGAGAACAAAGTTTAGGAATAACTTAATGATGGCATTACTCATTACAAAATAGAATAAAAATATCTATAATCTGGTAATCTGCCCATCGTAATCATTACCCAGGTAAAAGTCTAATTGAAATTAATGAACATTTTCTCAGAGGAATGGTTTCAGGATTCTCTTCTGTATAGATTATTTATATCATGCTCATCACCATAGTTTCTGAATGTGTTCCAGTAGTACATTAAGCAATGTGACTAACATCTGTCACATGTTTTTTTCTTCAGTCTCTCTCCAGGGAGATAAATATATGCAGTACAGTTTCTTGTATCCAAAAGGAATTTTGCCAGGTGAAGAGAGGAAGACAAGATAAAAAAAACAAGGTGGGGAAAATATTTTGGGTGTTTTTCTGTTAATATACAATTTGCTTTATTTTTATATCAGCGAAATCATGGGAAAAAATATGTACTGCATTTAGACCTTCCAATTTAATTTGCAACCTTGTTTTTGAGTATGACCTTGATGCTGAATTAATCTTCGATTAAAATAAAGCTATATCCATTAATTTGACTCACTTTCTTTTCTGAAATAATAGTGGTAATCAGAAGACAAAAGAAAACTATGAATCATGTTTTGTTAATGCAGAAGAAAAGACAAAATGTCACCAATCATGAAGTATTAAAGATTTGTCAAGGAGGATAATTGAAGGGTATCTAGTTACTAAGAAAGTATGTTAACATTTTAAAATATTTAATTACTTTAAATTACATCTGATTTTTAAAATAAAATATTTCAGATACATGGATTAATTAACAAAAATTTGCAGTGAAGTTTAGCAAAACAGTACCATTCAGTGTTTGACTTGGAATATATCTGCATAATTTTTGAGCCATACAAATTCCTAACATAGATTGATACGTAATTTTCTTTGCAAATCACTTCAAGATATTTTTTTCAAGGGCCAGTTACTATGACCAAAATCTGCATTTTACAGACGTAGTTAGTGAAAGAAAAAATGACTCGTATAGTGAAAAATTGAACTAATGCTACATTATTAGATGCCTGTGGACCATACTGCTTCCCCAAACAAAAGAACAAAACTAAAGTCATTAATAATAGGCTATCATGATTTGAAAACACTCCATTATCTTTTTTTCAGAGTTCACTATAAAAGTGGTTTCTCCTTCTTTATTTAGAGAAGAATGAGGATTGCAACCTTACCAGTAGATGAGAAGTGTAGTAGAGTGCAAATAACCATCCCATCTTGGATGTGACCTTGGCTGCCCCCTTCCAGTTAAGATATTCAAAACCAACGGAGGATTTCCAGGAAGTGTATATGGCCTATCCACTGGTAGTATTCTACAGCCCATAAAATGATGAATGTCATGTGCATTATTGTGCTGAAGTGTTCACGGAAGTATCTTAAGAATGTACCCCAGCAGCACACAGACAAAACAGTCCCATACTAGGTTGTCAGGCTTTTGCTAAAGACCTTGATGAAATATCAAGTTGCTTAGTTCCATAATATTAAAGGAAGCTTGGCCCTGCTGTTATTAAATAAGTCTTACTTTTCTCAGCGACAGACTTCTCATTCTAGCTAATGGCAGCAAACACATCTGAATATTTATTATGTGTTGAAAGCACAAATGTTGGATATAGACAGAATACAATAATGCCTTTTATTTTTCTTGAGATGATCTGTCTTGGCATTCTAAGTGCCACTGATAAAAGCAGCAATAAAAAAAAAAAAAGAAGAAATTAATATCTCAAAATAACAAAGCATTACTGAATAAAGGCTAGAATCATCTTAATGCATCAGGCTTAAAGCCATCCAAAAATGACCTATGAGAGCATCCTGTAAAATTACAAACCTATGCCTTTGCCAGAAGTAAGCCTTCCTTAAGCCTTAGGCTGCAAAGGTGAATTTTTTCAGTGTTTGGCTCTAGAAATAGTTCATATCTCCTAAGAGAGTTAAAAGGTATAGGGAGTGCCAGAATTTCTGCAAGTGGTGGAAGCTGAGTAATAAAACCACTGACTATGGATTTGAGACCATACCTCACTTTCTTTATGTTATTTAGTATGGCAATGTGTAAATGGGATCGGAATTATTCATGATGATGATTACCTAAGGAATAGCCCGAAGGCAGATCTGCATATTGTGTGTGCCACATACACATGACTTGAACATGCAGTTTAACTGGGTCTAGTGACCTTTAAAATCATGCCTGGTTTTTACTCATGAATCATTAGTTTGTTTAGTAGGCAGTTAATGTTCATTCACATTTCTAGCCTTTGCTGACCTCTTTCCAGCCTACGTCCCTTATTGCAGCAGATGAATGTTCTGAGGTAAGTGCAAGCCAGGGTATGAAGCAACACGTTGTAGCTATTCAGTGGTTATTTTATTTAAATATTCACAATGAATATTTAAAATACCACACACGCACTCCTGTTGTAATCACAGACCTATCTGTAGGAAGAACAGGAAAAATCTTTTCCAGCAAGCTTTGATAGTATCTCCAAAATGTAATTGATTTATTTTGGATAAAAATGGACTGTGAAAGACCAAATGTCTCCCTAGTCCGTTTCCCTGGTGAAGGGAGTGCTCTGGTCAAAATCTAATTGCCAGGATTTGATATTTCTTCCAAAGGACAATTCTTGCTAGACAAATTGTCTGATGATTTTGGCCTTCTGGCATTGCTTTTTTTCTAAACCAGACAAAAACTATTTTGAGCAAAAAGAAGCACCAAGTGCAAACATCTTTGGCATTTCTTTGCTTATTCCCCCTTCAGCTTTGAATCTTTCATTCCTTTCCCGTTCTGTATGCGTATATCATCTCTTCCCACTCTCTTTTCCTCTGTCTTGCTGTTGTCATTCTTTTACTTTGTTTGTACAAACAACATTCATTTTGTTTTCATTTTGCACTTCTTTTATTGACTGCATTCCTTTGACAGAAGGCATCCTGCTCTCTGTCTTGCTTCGCATTGGCCTCCCTTCCTCTTTTTAAGTTTCTCATTCCTTTACTTTCAATGTGACTATCTCTTTTTATACTCCTCAGTATATCCTTTGAGTGTATGTAGGCATATATAGAACACACGATCCCATCCTTTATTACACTTTTTAAGCTGGACAGAGCTTTCAGCTCCTGATCTCCTTATCTCACACATTCTGTGCCATGTTTTTATGCTGTGATTAATAAAAAGTCTGTGTTGCAAGCTTTTAGCTGTATAATAGCAAATAAATGGACACTTTGGTTTGTTGGGGCCTTTTGATGTTTTTTCACAGGGTCATTAAAAAGTTAGGACACTATCAACTCCCATATGGCTTCTATTCAATAACTGACCAAGCCCCTGGACTTTCTGAGGGTATCTTGGCCCTTTGAGTAGCAGCTGTCTTTGTGGCAACCCATCCAAACTTCTTGCCTAACATGCGTTCTTGTTGAATTACAGAGTCCCTTCCTTTCCACCTTCCTTCAAGGACACTAGCTCTTGGTATGAGTGATCCAGTATGATGAGGCTGAAGTCAGTCAGGGAGCTGAGCTGAGCTGAGCTGAGCTGAGCTGAGCTGAGCTGAGCTGTGCTTCCATATCACTGTGCTTAGGGGATGACACAGCCCTATAGCAATCATCTTTGAGCAATCAATACACAGCGGGCAAGAAGTTATAACACCTGTACTGGCATTAGGCCAAAACACAGCATGTTTACGGCAGTATCCTGGTTAGAGTCTCCCCCAAAATACCTAGATCTGGGGAAGATGGTAAAGTATTGCACTTCCCAGTGACTTTCATCTCTAGTATATATTTACTGCCTTAGCAACCGGGCATCAGAATTTATTTTTGAAAGCTGAGGTAAACACTGGCAGTAATAAGGCTGAAGTTTTTAGAGCTTTTTCAAACACAATCCATCATATCTGTCTTTGCTTAGAATCCAGTTAGACCTTTGTATGTATACTTATTGATGACCTGTATGGAATAATAGCATTAAGATGACAAACATAATTCTCTGTGCTCAACTAGTGAAAAAAAGCAAAATGCTTTCATCCAAACGTCAAATACATAATTTGGATAAATCCATGAGGGTAATGTTCACTCTCTGCAATAGACCATCTGGCAAAGAAGACAGTGTGCCAATTAATATAGATGGAATGACTGTTAGCACTACAGATAGTAAATATTTCAGACTAATCTTTTTTGTCATTTATCAGCTACACTCATCCTTCAAAATTTGCGGTCAGAGTCTCCAGCATGTTGAAACAGATTGGTCACATTCAGACTTTTACTATCCTGCAAAACCTTTACCTTCTTTTAAATACTTTTATAGTCCTGGTTTTCACTATTTGTATGGGGGTGAAAGATTATTATGAAGCAACAGCACAGTTAGCAGCATTATTTGGCTGAGATGCATGCCTTTCTCATTAATGTATATGTATTTCCTTGCTAATATTATGCTTAATCCAAAGATTGAGATTCACTTCTTTTTCTCTAAGGAAAAGCTAAATACAGTTTGAGTAATACAAACCTAATGGCTATTTCAGAAGAGAGGATAATACTATGTTTGCAATAATAACTAACAAGTTGATCCTAAGGAGGTTTGGTCAACCTTTCACTTCACCTAAAGTCATTTACCATGACTGTATTTCAATTATATTTCTAAGAGATCTGGAAAGTTCTTTTTTCTTACCCAGGAGCTATTATTTTAATGGTACTCAAAGAAAATTTTTGAATGTTAATGTGTTTTCCAGAGCCATTTGACAAAGCTCTAAGCAAAGCTGTATAGGAGCCCAGTAAAATATTCTCTAAACAGTGTTCAAAATACTTCAGAAACACCATAGTTTGGAATCTTACCCTTTAATGTTGGAAACTTAGTAATGAAGTATTCAAAACCTTTCTCATTATAATACAATACCAGCAGTAAAATAAATTGTGTGATGGTGGAAGTAGCAGATCAGGATTTTTTATTTTTCAGGCCATCACCTCACAGTCTAAAAGAAAAAGTGAAAAAAGAAGAAAATTATCAAAACAGAGCTAGTTTTGTTTGTTTATTTTCTAGTTGCCTTTAAAGGTATAGAGGGACAGGCAGAAACTTTGCATATTACTCACATGGAACTTGGGATATGCATACAGAGCAGTGCAGACCGAGACTCTGCAATGTGGTCACAGAAGGGATTTTTGAAGATGGCTTCAGCATTTCTCACATCTGACCATATCCTTCATTGTATCACAGGAAGCATTCAACACATCATGAAAAAAGGTATTTTTTTTTTAAGTATCAGGATTGAAATATACCTTCATGAATGTAAATAGCACAGGATCATGGAATCTGGACCATATAATGGCTTGGGTTAAAGATCACCTACTGTAGGCAGGACCACCTTCCACTAGATCAGGTTGCTCAAAACCCCATTCAATTCTGCCTTGAACTTCCATGGATGGGGCGTCAGCAACTTTTCTGGGCAACCTATGTCAGTACCTCACCACTCTCACACTAAAGAATGTCTTCGTAGTATCTAATCTAAACCTACTTTCTTTCAACTTAAAGCCATTACTCTTTGTCAAATTAACAAAAATATTACAAAATGTCTGATCTGAAAGTTTGCTGCAAATTTTGTTATAACTGAAATCACATACTGATTTCACCAATCTGACTCCCACTGTTATCTGAGGCCAACAGCTTCAGTAATGCAACAGGAGTTCTCACAAAATGAACAGATAAGTGTGTTTGGCTATTTCTGGAATCTGTAATGCAGACATTCATGCTAAGCAAATTGGTTTTATTTTGCAACAAGTGCACCACAATGCTCTGTGAGGATTCAGAAATTTCTTGGGATTTGAGAAATAGATATACACCAAGAGGCTTTATGAAACACTAACTTGTGCCAGTTTTGTTTATATTGCCCTTGATAAGCTGTTAACTTTCCAGAAATGAACCCACTCTATCACTTCTAGGGCAGTCAGTTCTCTACATATTTGGTGGAATTGAAAGAAAATGAAGTATAAGAACAGGTGGGAATTTAGGACAAAAGTATCCTATATTTTTTTAATTTCAGTCTCAAATATGTGGCATTGTTTTCTTTTAGGGAGAAGTGGATGCAAAACTATAGATATTTTAGAAAGTGACAAATTAGATTTTTATATCCGCATTATAACACATATGAATGCCTATAGAAGTTGCAATTCTTGTTGCCATAAGTAAATTTGTGTTGAAGCATCTTAAAACATAGCTCAGGGAGTGATTAAATTATTTCTGAAGAACTGTACATTGCTAGAACATAGTCCCTTATACAGACTTTTTAATTCATCCATGTCCTTGCTTGTCCTGGGTGACCTGCAGGCCAACTGAAATTTTTAATTATGTGTTTATAAATGCTCATACTGGAGGCATAGTCACTCACTGTTGTCCTGCATGAAACTTTGCTTTCTAGTATATCTTCATCTTTCTCTTTCATGTCAGCATTGTTTTTTTTTTTTACTTTCAGCATATTCACTGCATATTTGCAAGTTCCTAGTTTTGAGCTATGGAAGAAAAACCAAGAATTCAAATCCCTAAGACTAACTTATTTTTAATGTTACTTATTTAATATTACTTATTTTAGTAATACTTATTCTGTGATGATTTTGTGGAGTACAAGTGTACATAGGCTGTATTCCAGAGCTTTAGAAGGGTACCTAAGAAGAGCCAGGAAATCTCAGTTATAGGGTCCCCTATCAAGATTAAGATATTCTCTGAAATATATAATTACTGTGAGTAGTATATATTACTAGCTTCAACCTCTGCATAGTAGTGAATAATAGTTTTTTGAGCTGTGAACTAAAGTCTGCTGTTGGTGAATCAATAAAAATTGAGGATACAATTTTTATTGTCTGACCAAAGCATAAAGGAATTCCCCTGTGCTGAGAGGTATAAAATTCTTGAAAATGTTTATAAACACTGTCTTTGGACAGCCACCCTTTACACTTGTCTGAATAAAATATTTTTTTCCAATTTCTACTGTTCTTTGCCATGTACTAGTGCTTGATGTTGAGGGCATACATTTTTAATAGTGCAAGGGAATAGTGTTCTTTCAAGTGATCTTGTAGTCGCTATTACGTTTTAAAGAACAAATAGCAGATGTGAGACATTAAATATGAATTTATGAATTCAAATCTATTTGGTAAAAAACGTTTTCATTGCAACCTTCACTTGCATTGTAAGCTCCATCATGATTAAGACGTTTAAGGCCATGATTCCACAAGCATTTTTCTCAGTGATGGAATGGCTTATATAGTTCTTATCTTCTCCCACTCTTCCACTGTTTACTCCTATCCTTCCTCTCCCCTTCAACTGTACTATAATCTTTACAGAAGGGAACAGGCTAGACTGAAGTTACTGCTGGGATCAGACCTCACAGGAGCATGTCACAGAGGTATAAAACGAGACTTTTTTTCCAGCCAGAAGTGATTTATGAATAACCAGATCAGGCTGAAAAGAAGAGATGCTATGAGATATTACACAACTTGTAAATGAGAAACATATGCAAGAGTGGCAGGACACAGGCAGAAATCTATTCAGAGATGGATTTTTTTTCACAGTCTACACAGGCTTAAAAAACTTATGTATTTCTCTTTCTCTCACCATGTACCCATATTTACCTCTAACTGGGAAAGCAAAGCTCCCACAGACCAGTGGTCTCCATGCAGAGCATATGTTAACACAAAATCCTTGGAAGAACTGTGGCATCTGTCCTGAAAGTATATTCCTGAAATTCACAGTACTGTGAACAGCGACCATCTCTACCCTCAACTTGAGACCTCAGGAGGATATGGAACAGAGTGATTGGATCCATGCACAGCAAACTGTGACCAAGAGAATGAACATGTGCCTGGGCAAAACAACATTTCTGTACTACTGTTCTTAAAGACTTACCTTTCATTTTTGAACATCTCTGGTTTCATAATTGTGCAGTTTTATCATAAAATCATAAATACAAAATCAGAGCACAAAATCAGAGTAAGAAAAACAGGCATAAATTAAAAAAAACATGAATGTTTGTGTCCCAGGGCATGCTATCCCAATCATTTTAATCTGCCTAAAGAATTACCCCTTTGCTGCAGGAATAAATAAAAATAAGAAACAGAACTATTTTTTAAAACAAAATGGAAATAGAATAGAAATTATCTCAGATTGAAATAGAAGTTCTCTCTCAGTGTACATTATCTTCTTTATATCCTGACTTTTCTGAAAGTTTATCCCAGGGTGGTTAGACTGTGAAGAAGGAAAGGGAAGATGGGTTCTTGTGCATGAGCTAGAAGGAGTTCTACGAACTTGGGGTTGAGTGGATGGAGAAAATGTAAAGTCAAGGGCAGAAGGGAATACCACTAAGAGCAGTTAAGAAAAGGTAAAGAAGGCAAGTGAAGAGCATGAGGGGGTGTAAAATTATCTTAGCAATATGATGAAATGTAAAGAGGGGTGGAGCTGCGCTGATAATTGAAATGAAATTAGAACACTGCATTAGCCTTCTGGAAGACTTAATATATTCTATTCTTATCAGCAGTACATTTACATGAGAATATTAAAAAAATCCGGACAACAACAACAAAAATGCAACCTTTTGGTACAACTAAAATGTCACTAGAGATTTCATACTAGAAGAGCAACAACATCTTGCAGAAACACTGTGATACTTCCAAGTGAAAGGTAAGAGAAACCTTGGGTGAACTTGCTTCCTTCTCCCTGCTCTCAGGAGTACAAGCCTTGGAGTGGGATGGTCCTTGCTGCCTGTCAGCTCTAATGTGAGAAAGTTCTGTCTGCAATTCAGTAGCTGCATGATACAGGGAGGCTTTTATGTGGAGACATGCAAGAACTTTTATAGTTCAACCAGGTATCAAGATCTTTGTTTAGAGCTAGCAAACTCCAACTGTTTTCACTGCTCTGGGAATCCAGCTAGAAAAATCTTTGTAGACAAGAAGCACACAACAAAGTCCAGCAGGTTCCTTGAAGAGTGGATTTAAGCAACTGAAAATGAGAGAGGGAAGAATTCCTGGAACTTCTGCAAGGACTGAGGCAGAGATTTCCCCTTTGATTTTCTGATTCTGGTTTTCAAAGGCCACTGTCACAGCAGTCCTTCTAAGAAGAGAGATAATTCAGTGTACTTCCTCTGTCTTAGAGGATTCTCTGGTTGTCCATTAATGTTTCTCCCTCTAGTGTATAAACACATGCCACAGGGGGTAAATAATGTTGAAGATATTTGGTTTTTTCTGGGTTTGATATGTTTTTAAACATGTGGGTTTCATACTCTGGTAATAGGCACACTGACATAAATAGAGTTTTGCACATGCACAAAGAAATTCAAACTCCTCTTTGTCTGGAGGAAGTCACTCTCAAGGACAGATGCAGCATATGGGAAGTGGGGAGGTGGGACTAGACTGCTAAGTAGCTGTCACAATCTTGTTTAGGATCCATGTAGAACCAGGGGAATCATCATTGAACTCTGTTCTTGGAGGTAGTACTTTTTCGGCACAGGGAAGACAAACACTGGTCTGGCCTCTCAATCTCCACCTGACACGTTCACCATTTATCCATATTACAGCTTACTTCTGTGGGCTGAAGAACAGGACCTACTATTTTGAGTGGTCTCCAAGAATCTGAAAAAGGTAAGAGTGTATCCTGATGAAACAGACCTGATCCCATAACATGAAACTGTTCTTAGAGTCTGACTGTACTGGTGAAATGGGAATGAAAGCTATTAACTGTCTGTAATGTGAAGGTCAGGACAGGGCAGGATACAAGTTACAACAATAGCTGACAAATGCACAGTGTATGAGAATGGGATGACTGTGCTGTATGTTCGTGCTAAGGCAGATAGCTAAAGACAGCAGTTCAGTGCATTTTTTAAACAGCTTCTCACAGTAAAATTAATCAAAAAGATTAAATTAAGAATTAATTTATTTTTTAGAAGTTACTTTTCTTTGAAATTTAAATAAGTTAATTTTAAAACAAAGTTATATTCCTTAATATCCATAATACATATATTTCCCCAAATGTAAATATCAGAGTCACACAACTTTGATATGGGAAGAGATCCGGAGAGCCTGAAAAAAGGGAACAGACTCAGAGGGACAGAAGATAATTCTGAGAAGAAAACTAATAGACAGAATTAATCACTGAAATGACTCATTCAAATGTTATGACAAGACAAAAAAGTGCATTCTATGGCCGATCAGACTTTATTAGGAAAAGGAGTAAAAGCAAACTATTCAAATGACGGTGGAGTTGCAAGCTTAATGCCCTTTAACCCTCATGTCAATTTATTCAAGCAGACTCAGACTATGACATGTATATAAATACAAAACTTACCTCTTTTTTTCTAGATTTCTGAGTGTCAGTAAAAAGAGATGGTGGGGTTGTCCCCGACGATAGTCCAGAACAGAAGCAACATACAGGCTTATACAGGTTTATAATCCTGCCCTGCAATATCCCTTGATTTACTCCTGGTCTGGCTGTAATTGCCCTTACTGCAGGTGATGTGATTAATACCTATGGATCCCTTCTGAACTGAATTACCCTGTGAAAGCAGCCCTGGAGCAATGGGCAGGAGAATCTTCTAGTCTTGTGAAGCTCCATCACCTACAAGGACAACCAGGGATGGCCAGGGACAACCCTTGGGACTGGCACAATATCCGTGTGAGCACAGCCTTCTGTCCTTTCCCCTGTCTTTTGTTTTTAGATGGGAAGTTGGGTGATGTGAAGATCCATAACAACATCTTGAAAAAATATTGATGATGATTTTTTGAATTGTTTAGAAGAGTTTTACAGAACCAATCTCTGTTTTCCTCTAGCAAAGATAAACAATTGATATCTAGTTGTACGTACAGGCTGAATATTCTGATTTTTAATTTTCAGACAAAGACAGTTATAGTACTTTGTTTTATAAGCCTGTGACAAAGAAAAACAGAGGAGGGTAGACAGTGAAGCCATAAATATCTGTGCAAAATCAGATTTTTCAAGATTAACTATCAAAGAAAAAAATGTAAAGACAAAAAACCAAAAGTGACTGAACTGGAAATGTTGAAATCTTCCACATATGATGCTCAACTAAGATGTGATGTCTTCTAGCTATCTAATTTGACACTGTTACTGGTATTAATGAAACTGTATCAGATTACACTTCATTTACATTTCTGAGAGTTGTCCTGTAAATGAAAGACAGAGATATCACTCATTAAAAATTAAATATGACCTTTTGGAAGCCAATTCTTAGGCAAGGAATCAGTTTTGAAACGAATTCCACCACTGGAGAATCACACAAATCACCTTATTGAAATTGTTGGTCATGTAATGTTTTCATGCCCTATTCATTAGTATCTCTTTATAAATATGAGGAAAACTATACAACATTTCTAAAATTTATACATTTTCACTTCAATCAATAATATTATTTACTATGGTGTATGTTCCGAATCATATTGCGGTATGATGTGAAAGCTCTGCTTCTGCATATTTCATCCTTCCATCCAAGCATTCACTCAGGGATGTACATCACTCTTGCTATTTGCAGTCTATTTTCCTCTATTCTTAAGGTTGAAGGGAGCTTACATGTTTTGGAAGTAACCACTAATGGAAATGAGGGCTCAGAGGGCTGACTCTTGTCACAAACCAGAACAATTGAACTGCCAATCCTGAATACAAGGCACAAAGCAGGAAATAGACACCTCTAAGGAATGTTGACATAATCTTTTTTTTTATGTCAATAGATGGAGGAAGAGTCTGTATGCACTAAGAACTTAAACTAATAAAATGTAACTTGATTTATTGCTTTTGAATATTCAATATTTTAAAGGAAGATTACCACGCCTCTGAGACTTAATACCAGCTTCTTCACAAGGGAATATGTGCAGCCAACAAAAAATATTTGATCATCTTTTCTTTCTTCCTTCCTTTATAATATCTTTAATATTTACTGAGATAATACGGTAACATTCATGTCTTCTGCAATAGTTTTCCTTGTTCTGAAGAGCACTTTTGTAAATCTGCTTGCTAAACCTATGTGTTTCTCTGAGATGAATAATTTAAACTATACTTACGTTAGTTACTTGACCCAAGGAGTGTATGAAATCTAACAAAAATGCTCATATCATGCATGAAAGAAACGATGGGCTAAACAATCTATTGTTCTCTTACAAGTAAAAAGATTATCTTATCATCATGGATCACTTGCTGTAACATAGTTTTTCTCAGGAAAGACCTTCTTTGCAAAGATTTTTTAAGGTAGAAAAATATACTTTTCTCCTCTTAAGACTGAATTACTATAATTTCCCAGCAAAGCTTTCTGTGATTTTTAACACATAATGTCATCATGAGGTTCACATCTGGCACAGCAGGACAGTTGATGCCATTAAAATTACTCTAATCACTGAAACTTGTTTTCTTCTTTTTAGTCTGTGAATCACCCACAAAACAGATGGAATCACTGAGGCATTCAGTTCAGCAGTGACCTCTAGACAAGGCCAAAACCCCCACTCAGAGATGGATTTGGTAGAGCGGATTGCTATAGATGATGTCCAATCAAGGTTTTAAGTGTCTCCAAGAATGTAGATTCCACAATCACTCTGGGCAACCTCTACAAGATTTTGACAATATTCACCAAAAAAACCCCAAACTTTGTCTCATGTTTAAGAGGAATTAAAGCTGTGCCCACTCTCTCTTATCCTTGGATCATTGGGTACCACAAAGAAGATACTGGTTCCCCTTTACTTAACATCCTCAAAGATATTTTTAAACACATAAGTCCCATGAGGCTTCTCTTCTCCAGGCTGAAGAACCCCAGCTCTCAAAACCTCTCTTCATATAACAGATGCTTCATGTTCTTAATCATCTTTGTGGTCCTTGGCTGAAGTCGATCCAGTATGTTCATGCCTTTCTTCTACTGGAAGCTCGAGAGTCCAGAGGTATCTCACCAGTGCTGAGTAGAGAAGGACTTCCTTCCTCAACCTCTTTGCCTACTGCACCTCAGGAGGCTGTCGGCCTGCTCTGCTGCAAGGGTGCATCCTTGGCTCACGTTCAGCTTGTTGTCCTTCAGGAAAATAAACATAACAAAGGTATTTGTATATTTTTATATCAAGTTGAAACGAATGTGCAGCCATTGTGATTTGTAGAACTTTAGGTGAGTTTAAAGGCAGTGTCAGCACAAAGGTCTTCCTATTAATAGTTTAAGCTCAGGCTCTTTTAACTATATCATCAACTTTTTGAACTTGACTTTAGCTTGGGGAGAACTCAACCATTTCACAAAGCTGAGTTTTCAATCAAACCATTCTTATTTCAAAACTCAGCTCCAATCTGGAGAAAAAGAATAACGTTTAATTACATACTTCAGTGCACTTCAAAATAGAAATGGGCTTTTGTTAATCACCACTGCAAGCTCTCAAACATCACTGAGACTCATGATCATCATTTTAAGATGAACAAAATCCGTGATAACAGGGAAGTGTCTAAATAGAGAAAGCAGAAACTCGAATTGTAATTTAGATATAATGTTGGTAGTAAAAAACAAAATACTAAGCATCAAAAATTTGGGAGCTTCATTTATTGTTTGCAGAATATTTTAGTACTCATGTTGTGAACTGTATACAATCGTGTTTGCTTTCCTTTTCAAAAGAAATACCTAGTCCAAAATAATATATCTTTAAATTAATTCTTAAGTGTAGATAGTAGCATCAAATCTTTATTTCTTAAAAATCATAGTAATGGTTGTTGGATTTATTTGTACAGTGTTAAAATAAACCTCAGAGTGCATGTAGAAGATACTTTTTAAAAAACAAATTGACAAGATGTGAGCTTTTTGGAGCATGATGTTAGGTTGTTATCATTTACAGGAACATGCTTGGAAATGAACAGAGTCTGGGCTTGAAATTTCTAAACAAAATTGAGTTGTCTGACATCTGAGATCCCAACAATGACTAGCTGTGAGAAAGAGTTTGAAGTATAGTTTACACATACCAGGAAAAGAGTCAACTAAAACAGAGATGTGCAAGGAGGAGCAGCAAGCAAGGGTAGCAGCATTTAAATGTCTGTTAATAGTTTGTCAGAATCATTGTGTACATTATTCTGTGTGAGTAAAAAATAAGCAACCTATGAAGATTTTTGAGTACTTCAAGTCTCATCCGTGCAGAGCAGGAGAAAATCCAAAATCTGACAGAGAGGACTGACAGATATAAGAAAATCCTTGATATGTACATTAGAATGCAGGAATATGGAGATAAGCTCCAGGAAATAGTAGCATTTGCTGTTGTTCCTGGAGTGAAAAATAACATTTACATTGCCTTACTAAGTAATAAGCGTCTCTTATTTTCATAGTTCAGCGTACTACCAATTTTTTATAACTTAAAAAAAAAATGTAAAAACCAAAGACATTGGTTTACTACACTTTACTGTAATTTTTCATGTGAAGAAAAAAGCCACACACAAACCTTCAGGTTGTAAGCTGTTCCAGGCAAGGGTTACTGTCCAAGCAGTCAGCTGAGACTGGGACTGCTATTTCTTTTCTGGCTCTAAGCTACCCCTTGCTCAGGACGTGTTAACACTGGAGTAGGTTTGTAAGCTCCAAGGAGTCAAGGGAGAGAAATAGTTTGCTAACCAAAGTAGATACTCATAGACCCTGAGAGGGGTTTACTTCTCTCCACTGTCTACTTACAGAGTCTAGACTGCTGATTTAGGTGGTTTGGATTATCCTGCTGAGGGCACTAACGATGCTTTAAGTGTTGCTTTGCTGAAATGAAGTTCTTAACATAATCTGAATACTGCAGACAGGCACAGCTGACAAACTTTTCTGGATCTGCACCCAAAAGCCTCATCAAAAACTGTGGAAGAACTTAGTATTGATAGTGAGCTGATGTAAGAGTCCCTTACACCTAGCTGAAATTGCTGCCTTTCTGTATCTGTCAGCAGAAGTCTGAAGTAAAACTGGGGTCTCTGAGTGCTGTATCCACATATAAATAAATCAGCATACATCTGTAGAATTAAGCTGTGATTTATTTAGTTCAGTTTCCTATTCATGTTTAATATTTTGATCATAAATCTTTCAGATGACAAAGAAAATTACCCATAAATTCCTCTGGGGAGGATGGTCTATTAACATTGCTTGCAGGACCTCCCACTAGAGACAAACCAAATGAAGCCACAAAGAATATGCAATCAAGCAAACATTGTGTGGGAACTGTGAGGCAGCAGGGAAATTTAAATATATATTCCTAAGGAAGAAAGAACAACAATAATCAGCACATGCACACACACACCAAAAAAAAACATCAGCAGAACTGGCTTTAAAACCACTAGAATAATTTTAGAGCTATTCTGGCAGAGCTTAAGATGCACAAAATTATAAAGACAGTTCTAATGTGAATGTAGTGCAATTAGAGTTCAATCAAATCTTCTCAATTTATGCATTGTCTCACAAACTGGTTTAGAAAAAGCACAATCCATGTCTATGTCTAACTTCACAATCCAAACTGTAGAGAAACTATTCCCAGTTTGGACAGTAGCAGACCTGAAAATCTGCAAAAGTTAAAACAGTTTGCTCACTTTGTATGCCTACAGACCAGTGAACTGACAGGGATGTCACTGGGATTTTTACAAGGTGCAGTGGAAGAGGAGAAAGAGAACCATGGGGTAGAATTCCAACATCTACTTCTAGGCAGTCATGATGGAAAGCTTCTACAAATGAACCAGGGGTCTAAGCTGCAGTAGAGGCAGAGACAATGCAGTCAGCACAGCCAAGGAATCATGGATAAGAATTCAACTCACCCTAAGGAAAGCAGATAGCTGTGGTCAGCTCTAGGCTACACTGACTGCTAAGGATACCAGTGAGGATAATAGGAGCCTAAATTTTTAAACTATAGACATATGGAGTCTTTCGTTTAAATATCATTACCTGTGAGTCGATTCCCTGTCAAAGTGTCTCCCAAGTTGAATACTTACATTCCAGATTCTGTTAATGCTAAAAGGAGTTGGACCTATATCTACTATATTCAAAACCACAGGCAGGATAAACAAGCAGGGTCTGCAACAGAATTGTGGGATGAATCCGTCTCATTTTACACTTCAGCAGCCCCCAATTTCTTTGTGAGAGTGACATCACATGAAGTAAAGAACTAAGCAAAGTAGACTCAAAGGACTTTGCCATCCGTCCCTGCCTAAATACGATGTGCTTATCATGGAGGTTCATGTCTGTGGATGCCATCAGCTCCTCAGCCTGCAGAACGGGGACACGCGCGTTTGCATCTGTGGCTGCAGGCACTGGAGGCACAGTTGCTATGCAAAGCCTCAGCCAAATTGTTCGATCAACAATTTGAGCAAGGTGTGGGGGGAAGTGAGATGAGAAGGAGGAAAACCAAGCTTCTTTATTTTAAGACTGTTTGGAGATAACTGAGAAGTAGAACAGGACAAATATTTTCAGCTAAAATATACACGAGGCTGAAAATCGAAACTGAGAAAAGTTGAGTGTTTTTTGAAATCAGTTGAGGTCAACTGGGGACCCAAAAGTGAAGTTTTTCTTTTTAAAATAAAAACTTTTTGAATTTTCATGTTGAAATTTCTTTCAACTTTATGTACAAAAAATTATTATTTTTTCCTAAAATTAATTGTTGTGGAAATTATTATACAGTAAAATCTGCATAAAAATTCTTAATCTACTGAATGCAATTTTTTTTAGAACTGGCAGAAAATGTAAAAAGTAATTCTAGTTCTGCTGAAGAAGATTTAGATTCACATAGCAAAACTTTAATTAACAGGTTTCACTGACTGATTGGAAGAACTAAGAAAACAAATGCTCTTTGTGATCCTATAATCATATTAAATTACTGAAAAATGTATAAAAATTTAATGAAAAAATCAGAAGAAAAAATCTTGAGAAAACAATATATCTTGTATCGGCATTCAGCCTTATTTTAACAAAATTTTATTTCAAAGTGAGGGGAACTAAATCACCCCTAAATAAATTCATTCTTTTAAGGTTGTTGTAAATAAATTGTGGACAATTATTTTTATAGAGAAATACCAATATATCAGGAAAAGCATGACATAAATTAACCTTACCTTCTTAGTTTTAAGCTCATAATGCACACTTACTTCAGTAAGAAAGAGATATTCCATTTGAACTTTATATTTAATTTCACTTTGATATTAGAATGTGATATTTTGTGTTATAGGGATTTTATCACATGGGAATGCAAAGACATGCAAATGAAATGCAGGAATGTTTAAGTCCCTAATTTTTTTTCAAATTTCTCTACGTTAAGAAGTATCTACACTTTCATTTTTCAATCCAAATAATAATAAAAAAAAAATTACAGTGTCAGAATTTCCTGTGGGATGGAAATAAAATTTTTGAACCAATTATACAAACAAGAATGTAAAAACACTTTATTCACTCTCCATGTTCCCATGACTCTTAAAATACACCTGTTTATTTAAAACTGTTGAATGCTTCATTAAAATTAAATCAATAAAAATCTATAGTTGAGATTTCTTTTTAAATCTTCTAATAGTGAACAATTAAGGACTCAAGAACAGTTATACATCCAATGGTGTTACACTCTTTGGATGGAAGATAGAGTTCTTATCAGTTATTGAATTCTTTAAAAAGCTATTGAAATTTTCTGCCCTTTCCTGTGGCAAATGTCATTTTAAGTGTTCTTATTGACAGCATGTGTTAGAAAACAGAAGTGATATGACATGGACTATCTTGATTTAGCTGCTTCAGAGTACAGGATAATTGTTCTTCTAGACTCTCTTCTAACAACACTGTTTATTTTAATAAGACTATTTTCCAGATAGAAAATCAGGTAATTTTATTTCACAACCATCTAGTGACAGAAAAGTCTTATTTGGATTTGGTGTATTTGATGTTTCTGAGAAAATATGTTTGCATGCCACATCTATGATGGTTTAGAAGGTTAGTATTACCAGAGCTCTGACTGTGTCATATTGTTGGTGCATTTTTATTTGATATAAAGATGTATTGCCTTTATTGCAATAAAGCAGTAAGAATATGTGCTCTAAATTACATTGATCAACTATATTCATTCAATTATATTGGAAAAAAAAAAACAAAAAAACTTGGGATTTGAGATCAAGAACCTGTAGTCACCATCAGAAAACAAAGCAATAAGTACTACATTGCATACTTTTCTTTTGAATTAAGATAGTCACTATAATTTTCTTACATCTCAAAGGGTATAGAAGATGAGAGAAAGGAACTAAAACTTCCATAAAACACATATTTTCCCCAGAATATGGAACCAGATTGAAGTTATTCAGGCTTTGTGATAAAACCTTTTGGTCTTAATTAGGGTCATCAATTACTCCAAAAAAAAAAGTTCACAACTGCTGACTGTGATACAGGATTTTACACGGGGAATAAATCCAGCCTATCCAAATGATCTGAAAGAGGCAAAGAGGTTCTTAGTGTAGGTGGAAAGAATTCAGCTTATAACACTAAATATACATGAACATTTCTGAACTAGAAAACACTGTGAAATGAAAAAGGTTCTGTGACAGACTTGCAGTTTCCAGGATTGTGCTGTGAAAGATAGATATTTAATTTAAAAGTCAAAGCTAATAAAATTCTGAAACACACTTTAAGTAAAATATGTGGAAAAGTGCAAGAACAACACCTCACATTAAAACCACAATTCTTTATTATCTGACTTCATTTACTCAAGAAAAGCTGGTTTTCTTGCTCACTTTAATACAATAATTTTGATAGATTAAAACTGTGAAGCTGTTGGATCCCTCTCATATATTTGATCAGTGTAATTATATAATTTCTTCCAAAATTTGTTATTTGTCTGTAACAGATTAAAGCACCTGCTGTTACAAGCTTTTCATTCCAATTACACTGATGGGAAGTTCACGTTCTTCAGCTACTCAACACAAATCTGTTTAAAACAGAAAAAACCAAAATACCTGACTGACATCTGGGAATGCCACTATGTTCTGATTAATAAATGAATTGTGTTGTGATGTTGTTACAGACATATAAGAAAAATCTTTGAAAGAGGCATTACCACACACACAAACTGAGCACAAATCTATAGCAGCAAAAAGTTTTGGGAATTACTCTGGCAGTTCTACCATTGATGAAGTTTTAGATAAAAACAGTCAGACATATCTCTATAAAAACACACCATTTATTTCTGAACTCTTGACTGCAGAGTACTTTAGGCGGAAAAAATGAAAATCATATATCTATCAGTTCACATTAAAAAGCTAAGTTGGGTTGGGTTTTGGGCTCTTTTCTGGTTTTTGGGGGGGTGTTTTATAGAACATACAATTGATTCAACTGGTTATAATGGTTAAGGAATGTGCTGATGTCAAAAGGTGCCCAAAAATGGCTTATGCATTGGACCTTTGAGCCACGATGTTTGGTTTTGGAGCCAGTAGATACACTTGTAATCAGGAATTGGTAGAAAATTCCAGCAATGTTCTATTCATTCTCCATATATACTCTAAATGTTGTCATAGATCTTAGTTAAGAACAAAGAAGCCATATTTGTAAATATAAAAGTTTTGGTATTTTTGGTGTGACACAGACTTTAGGCATTGTCATACTCAAAATCAAGCAGATGAAAAAACCATATTTTCAAACTCATATGACAATCACATGTTCAGAGCCACATATAGATAGCAAATTGTTGCCTAAAGAAGTCTCTCATATGTTTACCTCCTGGAAATATACAGTGGAAATTCTGCAGAACTTTTACCACAGAATTTACTTGCTGGTAGGTTCATATTAAGAAAATTCCTACAGCCATCTCAACCCAAAATCTGTCTTTTCCCATGCTCTTGGTAGGTATGTCTGCATGCAACAGAGTTCTGTAACCATAGGTTTTTATATATAAACAAAACCCTTCTCCTGCGTGCAAAGGAGCAAGATGTAAGTCCAATAATTCTTAATAAAAGTAGCAAAAAATTGCTATACAGAAATCAAGGATAATTTTTATTCAATATTCACCAAAGCATACTTTTTTCTCAGACACTTGAGTCTCCCTTCTAAGACTCAAAGGCAGCTATTGAAGAAAATTCTCAATAAAGACAGCATGCTCTGTATCTCTTGTATTCAAGAGTTAGAATTCTAGAGGACAGAAAAGGAGAAGAGTGTCCTAATGCCTCAGTGAGCTTGAAAACACAGGGCAGGGAACTGAACCTTCAACAAGTGTATGAAGTATGTGACAGGTCTGCAGCAATGATGTATTGGGTAGGGTGTGTTCACCTCAATATTCCAAGATAAATTATTACCCGGATCATTAGGTATTAGTGGCAGAAAGAACTTATGATCTATAATATTGCTGAAAACATAAGGAGTGAGAGTAAATACGGATGTTAATTTATTATAATTTCAAAACCATACATATATTTGCCTTTTTCAAGCTCGAAATTAGAATACAGAGGTACTGCACTAAATATAACAAAAATGTTTTGTAACAGAAATACAAAAAAAAGGCAATTTGCACTATTTTAACATAAAGAGTTCTGCAGACACATCTTAATGTCTATTGCAGTTTTCAGCCAAACATTGTAAAATGGATTTCTGCCAAAAGTACTCAGCAGAAACATTACTGTGCTGTTGAATAAACTGTTTCTTGTGATCTTTTCTTGACTTTCGTTTACTAATTGTGGACTCATTCATCAAAATAATAATAATAATGGCCTTGTCAAAGTATTGTTCCTAAGCAATTGAATATAAAGGTACATGCAATTATTCTTTGCCTTCCCAACTATTTCAACTGTGCAGGAAAGGACACAATGTCATTGTCAGTGTAATTATTGCACGTTCTACTTCCCAAGGTGTATCATGGTAACCTATGATAAGCTCAACTTATAAAGTATCAGTAACCAAAAGACTTAACTTGTGGTAATGTACATCTTATGTGCTTCAAAAATCAAAATAGAAATGTCAAGGGCAGTTTGAACTAGTATAAGATGATGAGGCAATTGTTTCCATCTGTTTTGTTGACATTCAGTAATAGAGATGCTTGTCTCTCCTCTACTCTCCTGAACAAGATTTGTTGAAAATAGTTACACTGACAAAACAGTATTACAGAACAGACTCTACACTGTCCTCTGACATCTGAAATAGTGGCTTTTCTCAAGAAATACTGACCATATGTTCCTATATAAAAGTTAATGTTAGGCTTGGAATTGCAGAGATGAAAGTAAATAGGAGGCATTTTCAACTTCCTGTCCTCCTTTTTAATTTTATCTTTAGTTACAACTGGATATAGCTTGGAGTATAGGGTATGATAAAATATGGTTGCCTCACCTAACAGTCATATGTTCAGAGCACCTTTTCCCTTTGAAGTACATTTTAATTTTCTGAAACAAATTTGGGAATGGTTGGGAAATAGAATACAGTAATAATGATATCTACGATAATCCGTTATAACATAGTGTCTGTGATAATTTCTTCTGAAGTCAGAGGAGGAGCAAGCACCAAGTAAGTGCCATAGTCACTGAAATCTACTGAATTAGACATTCTACTAAACAGCTAATGACTGTCAGTGTTTAGGTGAAGACTGTGAAATATGTTCAAGCTCCCTTCTCATTTGGAGAGAGACTTGAGAGCTAACTTAAATTGTCTAAACTAATAATCTATGCTCCCTCGACTGTGTACCTGAAGAAATTGTGCATTGTTTGTTCGATGTTTTACCCTGCTCCAAAACAGCATCTGAGAGATGGGATGAGGAACACTGTGCACCTTTTGCTTTCTATTCTTGTCTTGCACAGGGAGCTTAGGCAGTTAGCTTAGACTAGTTGCCCTAGATTTGGATGACTGAAATTATGTAAGATGAATCCCATTCCTGATCATCTTCTGTCAAAATGATTGCTCACATCCTTGGGGATGGCCAGGAAGG
Organism: Orthonyx spaldingii; assembly: GCA_013397795.1. Taxonomy (NCBI): domain Eukaryota; kingdom Metazoa; phylum Chordata; class Aves; order Passeriformes; family Orthonychidae; genus Orthonyx; species Orthonyx spaldingii. Next base: position 247,653 of record VZTJ01002435.1, on the reverse strand, counting down.
AACATGACAAACTAACAATTTCTTTCTCTAACAAAGGTACAATAGCAAACATTTTTAAGAGAAACATTTCTGAAAAGTTTTTATAAAGTTGCTTCTCTAACACTTGGGGGAGGGAACAGAATGCAATTCTTTTGATATTAAGACCAATGACAGTTTCTATCGGAAAAGCTTTTGTGTTCATATATATGCTGCTATGTACCTAAAATGACTATTTCACGAAAACCTATCTTTCCTATAATTGTAATTAGTAGAGAAACTTCCTCAGGCTCAGCAGAAAAAAAACCCCAGAGTTTAAGTAGTTGTATACTGTGAGTTACCCACCTTTCCTGAGGAAAGGTTCTTGTACAGGGCTGTTGGAGCACTGCTTGCCTGACTGTGATAATACACACAGTGCACACGCTAGAAATCCTAATAGCTATGTGGTGTGCTGGAGCACCAAAAGTGGCCTGTCACTTCCTCATCTGGACAGGGACAGCAAATATAGAGAAAGGCTCATGAGCTGCGATAAGGACAGTGAGAGATCAAGCACCTGTTGCCACCACAGTAAAAACCGGACTCAGCTTGAAGGAAATTGATTTAACTTATTGCCAAGTAAATCAGTATATGGGAGTGAGAAACAAAAACTAAATCTTAAAGCACTTTCCCTCGTTCCCCTATTCTTCCTGGACTCATATTCATTTCCTATTTCTCTAACTCTTCCCCCTAGAGCACCACAGAAGGACAGGGAATGGGGGATGTGATCAGTACATCACACATTGCCTCTGGTGGTCCTTCCTCCTCACACTCTTCCCCTGCTCTACCATGGAGTAACTCCCATGAGAGAGAGTCCTTCATAAACTTCCTCAAAGGGAAGGGGTCCTTCCCATGGGTTGCAGTTCTTCATTAACTGCTCCAGCCTGTGTCCCTTCCGTGGGGTGCAGTCCTCCAGAAACAGACTCTTCCAGCATGAGGATCCCCCACAGGGTCACAAGTCCTGCCAGCATGCCCGACCCAGTGTGGGTTCCTCCCATCACGGTTCCAAAGGTCCTGTAAAGAGCCTGCTCCATCATGGGCTTCCCACAGGGTCACAGCCTCTTTTGGATATCCACCTGCTCCAGCATGGGGTCCTCCACAGGCTACAGGTGGATCTGCATTCCACCATGCACCATGGGCTGCAGGGGCAGAGCCTGTCTTACCATGTTCTTTACCCCAGAATGAAAGGGAATTTCAGCTCCAGCATCTAGAGCACTTCCTCCGCTTCCTTCTTCACAGACCTGGGTGTTTGCCAGAGTGTTTCTGTGGCATATTGTCACTCCTCTCTTCCAGCTGCTGTTGCACAGAAGTTTTTTCCCCTTTTTAAATACATTATCCCAGAGGTGTTAACATTGTTACCGCTTGTCACAGCCTTGGCTGAGACATAGGGGAAGCATCTGGCAGATTCTCAGAGAAGTCACCCCTGTAGCTCCCTTGCTTTTCCACATAAAACCAATACAAACTCTTGGAAAAATACTGGCCTATTCAGCACACATTATTGTTTATTATCTGCATTTCTTCTTTATAATATATAATTTCTAATATCATTGATATTTTGCCAGACAAGAAGACATGCTAAAGCTCTTAAGGTACAGGAGTGAGGTCCTGTAAGGCTTTGACAGAGCTGAAGAAATTGAGAGATTTAGGGTATTGTTATGTCTTTTAAATTTTGAACAATTTTGGAGCTGAAAGGAGGTCTTGATATAAATCAATGTCTTCTAGTTATCTTCGCAGATCATGATAATCTCATTGGACTGTTTGATGCAATATTAGGCTTCCTTAAAATTTTTTAAGCTATAGGCCCATAACAAGGAACATTTTTGCCTCTCCCCAGGCAGCTGTATTATGCATAAGGTACCCCTCACATTGGCATTTGAAAGGAAGTACAGAATTCTTCATGTACTCTGGGATGGCTCTTCAAATATTTCCAGTGACATGAAGGTGGCTGCAGTGACTTCAGTCAGGCCAGGGAAGAACTACAGATTTTATCCATTCACTCAGCCATCCATCCATCCTTTCATCAATCCAACCATAGAATAGTTTAGGTTGGAAGGGACCTAGTCCATCTAGTCCAACCTTCACTGCAATAAGCAGGAACATGTTCAACTAGATCATTTATCTATCTATCTCTCTATCCATTTACATACTAATTGAAGACTTTAGCATTTGAGGCTAAATTAATCTAAATCTTTCTGCAGTAAAATAATAACGTATTTGGAATATGTTCCAGATGCTCATTCCTTATGTACCTTGTGCAGATATTTTAATAAGAACAAAAATCATCTGAGATGATTTCAGAAAAATTCCAGCTACTGCCCTTGTTTAAATGACAAAATATAGTTTTAAGAACTAATAAATTCTCTCTCTGCTGGACAAAAATGATTAGCAGACTGGCTAATAATGCAATACTGTTCTGAACTTGATAAGCTTTGTACCAGATGGTAGAATGAGGGAGTCTTTCTATGTGTTAGGAATGCCGAGCATTATGTCATGACACAGGCAGGATTAGTTCCCAATGTGCTAACCAGAAATGTGTCAAGCTTAATCTTTTTCTTATTTTAAAAGAAGACCAAGATTGTACTTTCTTTCCTGTAGTTCCAGAAAATTATTGCTCAAAAAGCATCCTTAGTTTTTAAAAATAAATTTGCAGTTTTATCTAACATACCTCCCAAAATGTTGCTTGTTTTTCATGTTCAGTCACCCTCTTGTGGAAGACTCTGACCCTAACTTTCAACATTGCTTTTATGCTACACTTTTCAAGCTGCATGTTATTTGCTATGCTGTTCAAGAGATGCTTGTATCTAATCTATGTGCTGTTCGGTAGAGAACTGATACTGTGATTATTTTCTGTGTTCCTGGCAGTTACCACTTGGGAGTTCTTGTGAATGAGAGGCTTATTCTCTTGATATTTATTCACATAAATAACTGAGATGTATCAATCTGCTCTAAAACAATTTAAGTGGTCAATAAGCAGGTTTTTCTGTTCAATTTGCAAGTACTGCAGGCAATTTGCTGCTCATCATCTGTCCTGATGGAAGAAATCAGACTTTAATCACATTTGGTGGTAACAGCCTTTAAAAGGCTCTCTTTTGTTGAAAATTTTCTTTTATGTAAGTTCACAAAATGTCATCTCTTTTAGTACACTTTAATTATTCTAATGGAGGGTAAAAGAGGGATATATGAAGCTTTAATAATTAATACATCTCAGACTTTAAAAATGGGTCTAATTTCTGTGTTCCAACTTGTGAGTAGGCTGAGAATTTTGTTAAAACTAATCCTAACATTTATTCAGTCTCTTAATTTTATTCAGTCTCCCAAAATGTTTTCTTTGGAGTCTTAAATTCTATTTGAAGTTGTGAATGATGTCTGATACACTCTGGGATTTTAAGACCTAAGGGACAGCAATTCCAGTGTCTCTGTATAAGTGGCTGGATTTATTTTTCCTGCCCTAAGATAGTGTGCCTGGCTTCCAACTGCTTATTTTTGCAAACCAGGAGGATTCCTTTAGAACTCCTTCTTCTTGATTGCATCTGCACAGTTTGGCTGTCTTCAATCACATTCTCCTCATAGCATATATCTGCTCTTTTTCTTGTTTTCATGTTTTGTGTTGCCAAGGATTTTATTCTTTTCGCATTTTAGAGTCCAATATCCATCGTTAACACACCACCAAGCTAAGTCATGGGGAGTGTTCAGTGTCTAGAGGAACAATTCCTGAGCACATCTCACTCTAAATATTTGAAGGAATTTTGGAGGAATATTTGAAGAAAATTGCTATGTTCCACCAAGAGTACATTGTTTATTTCTGTGGGAGGGTTTTCTTTACCCCTATGTAATTCTCTTCCTCAAGACTCCTCATTACAAATCTGTCGACCAATTCCATGATTCCTTCCAACTCCAAAAAGCCAATATTCTTTATGGGTTTTATAACTATTGAAAGTAAAACTTGAGTTAATTCCTTCGACCAGTTCCTTCCGTGAACTCTTGGCATCTCACCTGGGTCTTTTGTTGACCTTGATGGATGCTGAATAATCATATCTGGGTACTTCTGTCAAGGGTCTAAGGAAATTCAGTAAAGGTTTATAATCCTTCATGTCATTTAAAGGATTACTTCTTTTAACTAAGTGAACATTTTTTACAGTTCTCAGGTATTTTCTTTATTCTTGTTCTCTGAAAAGTTTTGGGGCTTTTTATTTCTTCCTTGTATTAAATTTAAGCACCAATGCTCTAATATTAAAGATGACAAAAGAAATATGCTCAGAAGGTAATTGAAATAGTTTTCCATCCAAGGTACCCTTGCACATATTCTCATAATTTGTCTTACTCCCCTGTTCTTCCATGTTTCAATTTATAAGGACTTTAGCAATGATAGCAATGAAAGCTTTTAAAATTTCATTTAATTCATTCCTGTATATATGTTTATGGTTAGCACTTCTGCATTTTTGCATCTCCTGTATATTAAATATTTAATATTTCATTTAGTTGTGTTCTTTAATATTGAATTTTTTTTCCTACATATCAAATAGATCTGTCTGTAAACCACAATTGCCAAAAGTCAACACAGGTTCCTCTTGAATGGCTCTTCCTGAAGGTTTAACTTACTTCATGCAATGAAAAATTTTTGAACTTATTTGCAATAAACAGATCTTCATTTACCACTAAAGAACTTTTTCAATGAATGATGTTGTAGAAATATGAACCTGAAGGCCTTAGGATGTCTTTTACTTACAGATATTAGAACTTGTTAAAAAAATTAACCTTTTTTTTTTCTGAAGGCAAACCCTCAACTTCATTAGTCTAAGCTTCCACTGTGTTTCTTTAGCTCTATTATTCATATATGAACATTTTTCAGGTCTTGCAGTGTTTATGTATCAGACACAAGCACTCAACTTTCATGTATAGATTTCTAAATATTCATTAAGGTATTTATATCCAACCTAATGATATTATGTTATAATCTAAGTTGAGTTCATTTAATTTCTTCACGTATAGAGCTATTCTTTAGAACTATAAGATACAATTGAGGTCAGAGATTTCCTTCTGTTGCTCTGTCATTACTACTAAGCATGGGGTTGCATTAATTGAAACAAATTACAAGTTCTGCAAATTGTACAGCATGTTTCACGTATCACATAGACAATTCAAATATCTGTACTGAAAACAGCTTTAGGTAAATACAAACAAATTTGTTTCCCACATACTGTATTTCTATCAATCTGCTGTATTCACAGGTCTGCTGTGCTATATGAGAGAAGAAACATACACTCCCTCCTTCAGGGAGTCTTTGCTCGATTTATTTCTTGTTTTCTTGTTTCTCTAACCCTGTAATAAAAGTCATACAGAATGACAGTGTTGTCTACAGGTGCCCTTCAGGTGTGGAAAACCATAACGACTCTGGCTACAGATATGGGATCATGCACAAAAGCAAAGGACTCAAAGAAAGTAAAACAATATTTCTGTGAAAGACTGTTCTAAGAAATCACTGGGTTTCCACCAAACTGGATTCAAAAATGTAAGACTTAAAATTGTATTTTCTATACTAACCATATAAAGTAGCTTACAAGGCTTGAAGAGCGTTTTGTATCACACCCAATCTTTCTGTCTTTCCTGGATGTATTCTTTCAGAGACCCAAATCAAATGGCTACATAGGAAGTGGGGCTGCTGTAAAACATGCTCACCTTCTTCAGTAATTTTACAGTGGAAGGACAGAAAGTCCAGCACACTTCCACAGTCCAACTGTGTCTCAGCATGCAGGATGAAGTTAGAGCTGCTTTCAGTCTGTCTGAAGTACACCAATGCTGACCTGGTACCCAGACAGGATGCTGACCTCTGTTGAGCGCATACTGGGAAGACAGAAGTATTTGGTTCTAATTCTATGACTTTTCAGCAGTACATTAAAGGTTTTTTTACTTCTTTCAGCTTAAAGAGATTTGACAAAGGGCCTTTGTACAAGTGAAAGGCCTTTTGCATATTTAACTTTATTACTCACAGTTGCACAAACTACACAAAACAGCAACCATGTAACCTCTGATTGCTCACTAGGTTTGTGGCGATTCCTACCAACAAACAAGTCTGTCTCAAGCCCCTTTTCTATTTTTTTTCTTCTCTGCCATTAAGATTTTATATTTATTCTCTTCAGGGATAAAATTAACAAGTAATATCTAACCTTAATTTTTTCCATAGCATTCCAGAATAAGGTAATAAAGAGAAAATAAATCCTGAAATACTGTGGAAATAAACTTTGGTTAAGTTTAAGTGCTGACTTAAGACAGTATTTTAAACACCATTCATATAAAAAAGAATTATTTTGCAAGGCATGCCATCAGTCAGCAGCTATGTCTTAAGAGCACATAGAGTTCTTTAATCCATTAGAAAAATTTGACATGCTTGGAGTGAACAAGAAAATTTACTGACACTACTGATGTGATTCCCCAGATTGGTGAAGATATTAAAATATGCAGGGAATACAGCTGCAAGGATTCTGCGTGGAAATGAGTCCTTATCTATTATGAGGACCTCAACTCATATTTGTTATGAGTAGTAACATCTGTGAAAACTCACCTGTCCCAAACTAAAGCAAGAACAATAACTCTAAGAACTTCTCATGTCCTGCCCTATGGGCTCCTAGAGTTATTTACCTACAGAGAATATCCATCACTCATTAAAATCTCCTATAATTCCTGGCCCTCACCATTATTCTGATGTTTTTATACCCCCACAGTATGGGAACAGGGAACATGGGGGAATTTTGGGAAGATGTGTGACTAACAGATTGACATACAACAATTAAATTCTTAAGAAGATTAGAAATAAAGAACAGAATCGCCTATCGTCTCCTTTGCCATTCCTTATTTTATTACTTTATTTGAATGGTTAGGCAAATTTGTTCTCATGTATGTTATTTCTGTATTAATGATTTACAGGTTTGATTGGAATAAGAATTAACTTCAGACGTTTTCTTACTCGGACTGTAAACAACAATGTATGAGTACAAATATTCAGCAGATTATGTGAATGAAGGTATGCCAAGGGCTGTGGAGTGGACTTTTGTTATTTGGATGGGCTTTTGGTGAAAATGAACCTAACAGAGAAACACAAAAGGAATCTCTAAGCACAAGTACATACAGACCTAAATCTGTTCTGTTCATGCTCTGAGCAAGCAGTCAACCTCATCCTGGCCAGAAGCCGCAGAGCTCCATAGTGTTGTGTTTGGCTCCTGAGAGGTCAGGTTTATTAGTCCAGGCTCAGTGATGCTCCATCGCAGCCACATGGTTTTTGGATGGGAGTTGGAGTAAGGCCAGACAGCTTACAGTGTGGACAGAATGAATTTGGGCTGGCTGCATCTGTCTGTATAGATGTGCCAGATGCTTTGAAAAGGGTGGGTTTTGCATGCTGGAACAGGAACTGCACGAGGAAAGCATGGGATTTTGTTTTTTGTTTGATTTTGTTTTTCTTTTTTTGGTTTCTTTTTCCCAAATCTAGTTTCTTAGTTGAGGCTCAACACAGAGTTAAAAGGGAAACCTCCCTTAAAAATAAAAGACCCATAAAATATGTGACTGTAAACCCTCTCCTCTTCACAACTCAGTGTCACGTACTTGAGGTATTTTTCAAAATTCTTCCAATAACAGAAAATGGACTTGTTTTTTAGGAAGGAAGAAAGAAGGAAGGAATAGAATAGATCAGCTCTAGTGCAGGGAATAGCTCGGACAGACCTGGTAGCACAGGAACTGCTAAGGAAACTTCCCTGTCTGACCATCCAGGAGCCACTCTGGCAGTCACACTCACACCCACCGAGATCCCTTCACTGCTCCACCCCTCACACTCACAGTCACATCAGGTCTTCCCCTTACCTTCCTCAAACCCATCTTTCCCATAGCAGTGTCTCAGTTGTCTTCATCCTTAAAATAATTTAATCCTGGTGCAATAACAAAATAACAGATTCAGCTGGTGCCCCCAAGGCAGAACTTCTAACAAAGGAACCCCTGGACTTTTATACCCTCACAGTCTAAGTGTGAAAGCCCTGCCCCATCTGATTGTCCATTCACCTGGCTGGGCCACAGGTCCCGGTGCCCTTTCTTATGCAAAGTGTCAGCAGTTCATGACCTCTTGCCTGGAGCTCTCAACACCCACAGTTCCTTCTGCAGCTCTCACTGCAGCTTGTAAACTGAGCTACCTGTACCAAATGTAATTCTCAAAAGAGAAAAGATATGGCAAGATGTCAAACATATAAGAAAAAGAACAGACATTTCTCCTTTGTATCTAAAGTTAGTTGTCTCCTGTAGGAGAGTTAGTTGGTTAGGTAGCACAGGTGATGGTGGATTGCCCAGCTAGGTTGGTGGGGTCCACCTAGATGTGAAGAAAAACAAAGGGCTGCAGGCTCTGTTCTGTCAGATAACACAGCAGGTTAGCTGGCTATGGCCTAGAACTCCACCTCTGCCTTTCCCTCCTCTCTCACACACAGTCCATGTGTATCTGGAAGCAGAGCTTCCTCATCACACACCCAGTGAAGCACCACTGATTGGAATCTCATTTCACGCACATGAAGATGGGAAAGAAAACTCATCTTTTGCTTCTAGAGATCAATCATGGCAAACAGCAAGAGGCAATCAGCTCTGCTCTTTTGAGTAATGCCTTTCCATTTACATTTGTTAGAAACAAAATTAGTGTAATCATAGATAACCCATACTGCTGCCAGAGACTTGCACGTCCCTATGAACAGTGGCAAAGGAGAGGACACATGCTTTGATAACAACTGCATAACTCCATGTCACCATGTACAGAGCAACATGAAAACCCATTGTGGTATCATGATTGCCTTGAATAGCAATGCCTAAAAAAATACATTGTTCAGATTTTCTTTTCTAGGGGACCACTCCTTTATTGCCAAAGGGAAAAAAAAAAGAGTGCTGAAATGTATTCTTTTTGTATTGTGAACAACTGAGACATTTGGTCTTTTTTTTTTTTTTTAATTCAGATGAATAAAGTCATTAATAATGAATGACTGTTTATGAGATGGTACATGAAAAACAACACACAAAAGTAGTGCTTAAGGATTGAATTTCATGAGTTTCATTAAAATGCTGTAAAATTAAGAAACTGGCCCAACTGAAATCAGAATAGAGAAAAGGAAAGATTTTCATGATTCTTGACAATAATCTTTAGGCTTCAGCACAGGTTAAATGTTTACTTTTAAAAATGGAGCAGTTAGAGTTATAATCAGTAAAGAACTTCAGCTAACCTAAAGTCAATGTTATGATACCTCATTTCAATGACACCCTGTGCTGAAATGAAAAGCCTTAGTATGACAAATACTGTAAATATGATGCAAGCAATATATATAATTTTCTGCCTTAAATGGCTTTGGGCAGACAACTCTTTCTTGACAAGCCCATAAAAGCACCATGCTGATAGCATAAGCCCATAATCAGGGATGCAGAAAAAGATACAGGAATTTAGATTCTACATCTGTAACATTTTCTGGAGCGAGCTTTCTCTCACAAATTGAGAAAGCTTTTCTACCATTTAATAACATAAAAGAAGTACACTAACTCAGCCTGAATGGAGTTGAATTCTCAAGAATGTTCAGAACCCGTCACTGTACATTAATCTTGAGAGGGAAATTTCTGTCAAAGCTGTGCTCCTCAGCCAACAAAAGTCAAGATTTATAGTTTTATACTAATGGCTAAGGATTGGGTCTGACAACATGGGATGAGTGAGGTTTGCCCTGGCTCTACCACCATTTTCCCCCTTTCTCCAAGCCTCGTAAATGCCATGTCAGTAACAGAGAATATAAAGGGTGCTTAATTTTCATGATCCTCAGTGCTGAGAGTCACAAAGCCTTTTACACCTGGCCTCTGCACTTGGTACAACATCATTTTTTGAAATGCTAGCCTAAAATACTTTTTCGTAGTGCAGAAAGCTATTTCTTATCTGAGTACTCACAGCCTAACCTATTATCTTATTCAAAGTACTAAATATCTAATGTCAGCATTTCCATGCAATAGCCAGATATTTTAATTTCTAATATTACTTTCAGATAACTTGTTTCTTTATTGAACAAAATGATATATATATATATTACACATGCTGGATATAATGACAAACCTTTAAATTCATAAAATAATAAAAAAGCATAAACCATTCTAATTTTTTGCAGCTCAAAAAGCCTACATGGCTTCATGTTTCTAGCTTCAGAAAATTTGGAAAGTTTTTTTCCAATTGCAGTAAAAATGTAATGTGAATTATAAGCATGAGTGGTAGTGAAATACTCCATTTTAGCTAGTTCTGTTTTACATACAGGGCATGGATTTGCCTGAAATCAGCTTTGTAAACTGGTGATATTGCAACAGGTCAAACATTTCTAATATTGAACTACTGCAATACATACAAACAAAAGAGTGAAAGTTAATTCTTTCACATTGCAAAGTGGTGAATTAAAAGGTTCTTAATACTTTTTGTCAATGACAACATTTTCTATGATGAAGTTTTTTAGTTTAAAGACCTAAAATTTACTTTATATTGTAATTTCCTGGAAAACAAAATCATTTTAGGAATGTCTAACTGGAACGCTAAACCTTCACACCTTTTTTTTTTTTTTTGGTACAGTTCAGTTCATCCATTTATCTGTGAATAGCCAGGTGGGACAGATATGTCAGTCTCAGGCCATTTCTAATAGAAAATGGTTGAATATTCACTTGGTTAGATGATGTAGGTATATTATTTTGATAGAAGAGCAGTTATTTAATGTCATGGGTGATGAATGGCACAAGAAGACTTAGAAGGGAAATAATGGTGATAATTTGTCAAAGACGCTAAGAGAGAGAGTGGTAGGGCAGGTGAGGTAGAATGATACACTATGTAGTTAGAATAATATGATATAGTGCTGGAGGGTTGGAGAAAAGCTTAGTAGTACAGGAAAAAAAATGAAAAAAGAAATGGGCAAACAGTGTTTTGTACTAAAGGACTGAGAAATATTTTGGAAAATTTGAGTGCTTGGAATATTTCTGATACAGCACAAATAAAGCCTAATAAATAGAATCCAAATTATGCAAACAGAGGGGGGAAATAAGATACACTAATTAGAAAGATACATTTGAGAAAAACAGAAAAAGGGATACTCCTAATGTCAAGGGAGGGAAAAATTACAATACAAAGTCATTTTATGTCTCATTCTTCTGGATTAAATATTTCTGAGTTATTCAATTTACATGTCTCGTTGCAGTAAGAGAGTAGACAAAATAAAAATAGGTAAGAACAGAACGGTGTCTTTCTGGAAGGTTTCGAGCTATTTGCGCTTATTTCTAGCTTTTAAAAACTTCTTTAAGGACATTTATGACTAACCAGGACATCAGAGGCTTTTAAAATATGAGGTATTTGGAAAATAGATTTTTGTATTAGAAAAAAGAGTAAATACACCTGAAAACTCAGGTCATGTGAGTTTTTCAATACAACCTGTAGAAATTGAAATGAATGAAATGCAGAGGGATGAGTCACAGATAAAACAGTAGTTATGTTATATTAGTAGTTATATATACAGGCAACAAGAGAGGAAAAGAAAAGACAAGTAGAAATTTTGAGCAGCTGGTAAAGTTGCTAAAAGTCTCATCATTGTTACAGGAAACATCCCTGTGAATTTAAAATATACAAGATATAAAAGGAATGATGAAGACTTCTGACAGTTGTGAATAACAACTTACGTGCAAATGAGAGGAAATGTTTTTGAAAGACAGAGTTTTCCTTTGAAAGGACAGTTCAGTTTATTCAGTGTATTAAATTTTTCATCAAAGAAAATAATTTCAAGAGTAAATTGAACCCAGAACATCTCAGTTTTCCCAAGGCAGTGCAGCCTTCTTCCCTAGACCAGCTATGTGCACTGGTACAGGAAGAAGGTATGGTAAAGTATCTGCAGTCTAAGAATTTTCTCGTCTTTTAGTTGATTATGTCCTTTATTGCTGAGGAAGCTCCATGCTTTCTCGGATACACAGACTGCTCACAGGGTTCTCAAACACAATATCCAGTTTAAGTGGCTGGCTTTTCTCTGCTCTCATAGTTCATGCACTGGGATAAAACAAAGATTATTCCACTGTGGTAAACACAGTTTCACCACCACAAAATCGATCAGACAGAAGAGTCAGATTCTCTTTCCTTGCATCAACAACCATTTTGCACTGTGTTTTATTTTCTTTTTTGACTCAGTTCGTGCTGATAACTAGAATTCTTACTTTTTTGAGTGAGGAGCAGGGGAAGAATGAATTGAAGGTGTTAATGATGATGACGTAAATTATGCCAATATTCTTCTCCCCGGTCAAGAATGACAAACTTGGAGGTGTATGTGCAATGCAGATTCCTAAATCCATTCCTGTATACCAGTCTTTCCTGCATACCAGTCTTTCCTGCATGTACTATTTAAGTATTCTTTCTTAGATACAAACTTGTCAACAGGTGTAATCAAGTGTAGGGAGACATGTTGAGAGGGAACCTTGCTGTGACAGAGCAGAGGCTTCCTACTGAAGAACCAGCACATGCAAAGCTTTGCAAACAGCAGAATTTACTTGGCACCTATGCCCTACCAAAGCTGACATACCACCTTGTGTGTGGGCACAGTGCCATCCTGACAGATGGGGATGACTGCAAGCAGCCAAGAGACCATGTCTGAGCATGAAATATTTTTGTGGAGGGCAGGATTCCCAGCTAGAAATGTCAAAACAGCTGTTTGTCCTGAGTTTTGTGTGCCTACAGGTTAGATGGTCTACGGCTTTGATAATTCATCACTGAGCTCGATTAATTTTATAAGAGTTTCTGCTATAGCTGCCAGTTGTCATGATTTCAGACTAGTGTTGTGTGCAAAGAAGCAAAATTAGTCCCTTCTTTTAGACTGCTTATGACAAGACTGAAAATAGCGTCACAAAAGAGTGGAAGAGTTTTCCTAAGGAAGAAACTCATTCTGTGCCTTCTGCAGTTTCTTTCCTATGTTATTTTGCTAAATGCAGTCTTGTAATATTTGGTATTCATTCATCTCAAATCCAGCACCTTTAGGCTTCCATACTCAAACCCATTAAGAACTGCAAGAGTTATTTAAAACAGTTTGTTCACAAGATAACATGTCAAAGAGTAATCAGGGCTGAAAAATGTGAAAAATGGTAGATCTAAAATTACACTGTCTCAACTTTTCTCCAACTGTAACAGCATCTACAACTTCATTTTCATAAGAAGAAAATATATTCTTTCCCACAAGGCAGTAGAGCTTCAATATATTATTGCTTTTTAAATAAATCTACTCTTATCACTTCTTAACCTTCATTTTCAGACCTGATTTCAGACATGAGCCTCCTATGAGTACTACTAACAGAATTTCTATAATTCCTTTTTGCAACACGTCAGTCTCTATGACTCCAGCGAATAGCTTCATAATGGCAGTGAAGTGATTCTTTTTTGTTTAAGGTTGAAAAGATTGCCTTTCCATAGGCATTATTGTAATTACTACTTTCTGTGATTTTTAGAGCTTCAAGTGCAATGCACACCATTACTTTTCAAGAATTTTACAATATCTACTCTTTCTACTGCTCAAAATCTGCAGTCCTAAAGTATTTACCAATATCAGGCTAAGCAATGAATGACATTATTATTTAATTTTTTTAAAAAATTGAAAATAAAATTGTGCTTCAAGGACTTGTTTCGCTATAAAACCTTGTAGAAATATTGACCTCAGACAAAAAGGTGTAATTTTTGAACACAGAGGACATTCTGCATTGTAATTTATGGAACAAGGTTAAGACTTTCATATCCAAACTTCTAAAAATGTGTACTCCAGCAAATGACCTGCCTTCATATTCTCTGTCAGGTGACATTTGTTCCCTTTGTAAAATCTTTCATAAGGAGTGTGCTGACCTTGAGCAGCAATAGATAACTGTATTTCTTAATGGAGATGGAAACCGTGCTGCCAACCCAGTGTACTGCCTGCATCAGTGCTGCCAAGGGGGCAATGTTTAGACCAGGGAATGAACGCATGGGGAACATTACAGTTTCTGAATGAAGAGTGTTAGAGATGACAAACAGTAAAAGATCATGAAATTCAGATCTGTATGGCTTAATCTGCTGCAAGTACACCTCTGTGGCAATGCGCCACAGGAGACCCAGGCACCAGACTATTTGAAATGAAGGTTGAGTAAGCAGCCTCACAATCTTATCCAGAAAATAAAAAGCTTAGTGGTGGGAAAAAAATCAAGTTCATTCAAATCATAAAAGCTGTAGGGGGATTAGAAATCACTTTGTTTTCTCTATCTCCTCACTTCAATGAAAAGCTTTGACTTCTGTCAGTGCACTCTGCCAACAATGTTCACAGCCACTGACACATATGCTGAATGTGTGGCTGATTTCTTAGTTTGATAATTGTGGCACATTTTTTAACTGGCACTTTGGAAACTATTTTATACTGCAAAAGGATACTCTGCTTTCAGCTTGGCTGTACCTTCATCCCATACCCTGTTTGTCATCTTCCACTCCCCCTCCTGACAGCAGGACTTTTGTCTGCTATAGACTGCAGAGCTCTGCAGCTCACTACTGCAACTATAGCTGTGTGTGGTAAACAGAGTTATACCAATATAAAACCATTGAGACTGAAGAACTGGATCTGCCTTTCACTCCCAGGAGTGAAACACTCTGCAGTTCAACCTATAGTTACCATTTTACCCGCACTTCTAGACAGACACAGGGCTTCAGGAAAAAGGACATTGCTCACTCTGGAATTCAACACACAAGCCAAAGGAGGGTGGACTAAAGTAATTATAGTTATTGTTTGTGACTAAACATCTGTAGATGCAATTTTACCAATAAGACTAGTTTGTTTGTTTTAACCAGAACGTACTGAATGGTTAAAGCAAAAAATGATCAGTGACCAAAAAGGAAAAAAAGGGCCAGTCATTCAAGTTTATTACATGAAGAAAATGTTATTGGTAGGAATTTGTCGACTAAATGCCATAAAGTACTAAGCTATAGTTTTGAGACCAGAAAGTCAGGGTACTACTCAAAAATCAAAGCCTGTGAAATCATGAACTCAGCCAAGTACAAATGAAGCCATAGGCACTGTGGGAAAACCACATAGGCCAAAATAATTCAGCAGAAGACACAGAAAAACCAGAGTGGGCTACATCACCTTGCAAGGCTTTGTCAGAGCTGGTAGAGATCAGAGACAAATCATGTCCACAAGCACTGTTAGAGCAACTCTTCACAGCATCAGGGCAGAGAGCTGCAACAGAAATGAATGAAATATCAACATAAAAATATTTAGGACACAAACTTATTTGAAGAAGAATCCAGACAGAATTTATTAAAACATTTCTATTAGCATTCAGGGAGTTACTGACAATACAGCATAAATAGGCAAAGCTAATAGTTCACTCCAGTAATGTTTTCTCCTTTGCAGGAAATTGATATGTAGACTAACAAGATGTATTGAATTGAAAATTGAACAAAATATTTCCTCATCCTATTACACACAACATTATCCAGTTTTGTCAAGCCCTTGATCACTTCAAGAGAATGAAGGCATGTAACAGCAGAAAAGAACACAATACAAGAGGAAAAAAATCTAAAAATAGTTCCTGGGGTTGAAGCTCTTCGTTGCTGTATAAATAAGGCTTTTGTCATTCCAAGCAAAGTGACCCAGGGTCTGCACTGACCTGAACT
The DNA here is from genome assembly GCA_013397795.1 of Orthonyx spaldingii. Classification (NCBI taxonomy): domain Eukaryota; kingdom Metazoa; phylum Chordata; class Aves; order Passeriformes; family Orthonychidae; genus Orthonyx; species Orthonyx spaldingii. The sequence continues at coordinate 231,959 of VZTJ01002435.1, read as the reverse complement.
TACCTTGCCCAGGGCTGGGCTGGGCTGGTTTCAGCTCCTGTGTCGGTGCCACGTAACTGTTTCCCCCCTGCCAGAGCCAGGTCTGTGTCAGTGTCTGTGAGAAGGATCTGGCAAACCCAGGGGGTGTCTGCCCAGCAAATAAAAGCTTCTGGGAGCTGAGCCTGGGCAGTGCCATACTGCCACTCACCTGGGAGCAACCAGAAGGCAGCAGCCTGGGACAAGGAAAGGTACGGCAATACACACAAGCAGGTCCTGGACTAAAGAGGAAGATACCTCCACCATTAATGTCACCCATCTAGCATAGACCTCCAGACAATGAGAGCTCATTAAAAACACACTGCTGCTTGCAATTTCTGTTGAGACTGGAAGTCTCAACCTTAAGACCTAAAAGGACACTGAAGGGACAAGTAAAGGACCAGGGGAAAAGCTTAAGTACTAGGAAATTTTGGGGTGTTAGAGTGGAGACTTTTTTTTTTGTTAAAACAATTTACACTGGTAAGACTCCTCTGTATTAGAGAATTTGGACTATTAGACTGTTAAAACATTAACTGGATTAACATTACATCCTTGGTTCCATAGATACAGTGAATTCTTCCTTCCAGAATACCAGGACTTGGAGTGTAACAAGAGTGCACAAAGTAGAGACAAAAGAGACCAACTGCCTTGAAGATTATGTCCATTAATAAGTTCTTCTCACTCTAAGATTAAAGAGAAACAGGATACGCTCATTATTTGCAGGAAGTTATAGAATGACTGAAAGAAATAACTACTTGTAACCTTGTTGGTCACTGTAAAGAAAAAAATGTGGAAATATTTGCTTATTAATTGACTCACCAAAAAAGAAATATACTTGTCTCTACTTAGAAATATTTTTCCACTGCTAGGGTGGAAATTCTTGGAGTGACAGCCAATACTTTTGTGTGGTGCATAGGCCACCTTTGTTATAGCAGATAATATAGTATACAAGACTCAAGAAAATTGCAAAGTGCAATAACAGCAGGCTGTTCAAAATTCAGAAAGAGAAATTTATGCAGATACTAACTAATAGATACTAACAAGCTATAAGTGCTACCTTATTGCTATATACATCAAACAGAGAATCAAATTCTGGCCCTAAGTTGTTGGGATTTTATTTTTTAATGTTTACATAAATAGACAAATTATCAGAAAAATGGCCATACAGTACTTTTTTCCACTACCAGAAATTAATGCCACTGCTTGGCAAGCAAATGGCTGAAAGATTAAATAAAACATGAGATATTGTGGTTATGGTACACCGTATCATGGCATACACACATAGCACAACTGTAGTGGGACAAAATTCAGCAATAAGAGTCTGGCGATGTCATGAAAATAATAGAATTATGAGCTAAGACCAGCAGATTTACTGGTTCAGATCAAGTGTCCATTGGTTTATTATTTTGTTTATGCGATGGACAAACATAATAATTTCCTTTTTGTGTTAATGCCATTTGTTGATTGTTAGTCCTACTGCTTTGGGTAGGGAAAAAAGATATAGGAAATTTGTCTTTGAAGAATCTCTAGAGAGAACTGCCTGGATTGCTCTTTCCACATCTGTGCCATATGAGGAGTCCCTAGCAGTTAGAAAGCACAGCTGTGACTGACTCACACGATCCTGGTTCTTTCAGATTTAACTTGATGCACTGGTTCGCACAAGTGAGCCTCCTATTAACGGTCAAGTTAATTTTTGTAATAGCTCTCGGAGTAGCAATCTCAGGAAGCTACAGAGGGGTCAGTTTCTTGTTTGCCATCCCTTATCTCCCATCTCTTGGAGCATTGCCCAGTGAGGAAGAAAAGAAAAGATTTTCTATCAGGTACAACTCCCAGCACAACGGTTTGAAATCAAAACAGTAAAGGAAGAAATTCTGTGAGAATGATGTGATGATTAATTAAAAGAAACTCACTAGCAAAGAGGAAAACAAAGGAGAATAAAGAAGTCTTGGTCCCCAGTCTTCCTACAATTTATACCCAGTTTAGAATTTATGAACATGCATCCTCATTCTCTCCTTGGTTTGTTTACAAATTATGCAGGTCAGGGGAGAATGAACACAGGCTCAGACTCTATAGTCAGCTCCTCAGGTGGGTTAAGTGGAGAAATAGCTCATTCCTGACCAGAAAGGCTGAAGAATCTCACTTGTGAGCTAAATACTAAACTGAACATCTTTGTTGAGCTATAGAATAACCTAAACATATAAAAAAGACTTCTGTCAGCATTCTTACAAAATTGAGAATTCATTATAAACTTATATCATTGTATTTCATATAACCAGCCTGAATCTACCCCTTTTTAGTTTAAAATCATCACCCCTTGTCCTGTTGCTACAGGCCGTACTAAAAAGTCTGTCCCCATCTTTCTTATAAGCCCTGTTTAAGTATTGAAAGGCTGCAATCAGATCTTCCCAGAGTCTTCTTTTCTCCAGGTTGAACAGCCGTGACTCTCAGTCTGTTCTCTCAGGAAAGGTGCTCCAGTCTTCTGACCATTTCCTGGGCCCTCTTCCTGGACTGCTCCAACAGGTCCCTGTCTTTCTTGTGTTGAGGGCTCCAGAGCTGAACAGAGTATTTCACGTGGGGTTTCACCAGAGTGGAGTGGATGTGTTAAAGAAATACTGTCACAGGATATGCTGCCCAACTGAGTAGGTTCAAGGAACGCATTTTAATAATTTTTTTTTTTACTTAGAAAACATAGATTTGATTTAATGAAGCCTCCCTGAGTTTCTATTAAATATTGGTCTGAGTTATCCCATTAAACTGATGAACAAAAATTTTGTAGGCAAATGTGTTTACTTAAATAAAAAATCTCAGTAAAATAAATAGAAATTTTGCTTATAGTAGACATCCTTATGATGACCATATTTTGACCAGAATTTGACCATATTTTTTATTTTTCATTAATCTATACAATGGTTTTAATTAGAATGGTCCAAAAAGGAAATATAGCGTACTTCTTATTTAGATCCAAAGTACAGTATTTTTGCCAGTACCAAATTATCCCTTTTTCTTTCTATGAAAATGAGGCAAAGCAAAACAGATTCCATGAAAGAGCAAAAGGAAAGTTTCTAATTAGACAGACTCATATATATATATATACATTTCTAGAGCTGAGAAATATCAAAACATTTGCAATTCTTTTTTCAGAAAAAGCTTTCAATACAGTCCATATTCTTCTTATATAAGGATGGGAAGGGAAACAATAAGCAGCATTTAAAACACAAAGCACAGACTGTCATTGATGAGCAGTGACATAAGACTGGAGAGAAGTTCCAATCAACTGTGGAGACAAGGAGAGGGAAAAAAACTCCAACCGTCCCTAAAACTGTGTCCAAATCCCTTTTCCCCATCTACTGAAGCAGATGGATGGTCCTGCTAGTAACAAGATGTGACTCAGAAACTTGAGATTCAGTCATTACCCTTGAGAGGGCCCCTGTGCACTCACTGACAAGGCAACAGTTAATCAGTGAACTCCTTTCCCAGTGTATTAATTAAGGATCGCAACACTTGCTTTCTTCCTCCCTTACCTATACAGGGACCTGGAACAACTGTCTCAAATCAGGAAAAATTGCCACTAGACTGTGAGAGCTGTGTGCCTCTCCCAGGAGATACAGAATATCTCTCTGGATTTTCTTATCACGTCCCAGGATCTCATTTGAGGAGCCTCCAGTCTCAGGGCATAAATTTGCTATGAAAATACAAAGATTAAATGCTCTATTTGCTGCTTCAGTAGTTTACAGCTTTCATACACAGCAAACAAAATATCATTGTTCATGCTAAGCAATACAGGTTACTCTAAAGTTTATAAAAAATGACCAAGGACACTTTTTTCTTAACCCAGAAATTCATAACATTTCTGTTTTGCTACATCCTGATATTTTATCACAAATTTAAAGAAAACTTCTGGCCAACACCACCCAGATACATCAGTTGACCAATAGAAGGCAAAACACATCCTCAAACTATGCCAGAAAATATTCACTCTTTCACTGTGGATCCCTCTTACTCACAGTAACATGACCATGTCTGAGGGGTAGCAGAAACAGCTAAGTTTACCTCCTTTGCTTGGGATGTTTTCATTCGTGATGAGTGAAACCACGTCATCACCTAGAGAAGGCAGGAAATTTAAAAACTGTTGTAGGTATTTTGAGAGAAAAAAATCTTTTCTCATAGGTCTTCTATGCTTTATAGACAGTGATTTGCTTAGAAATACTTTTTGCCGTGAAATTTTACAGCCACAGCTTAGGCAGTGCTTCTGGGGATAAATGGTTAAGAGCTATTTTTCCATAAATTAGTGAGAGAAAAGCCATAAAATTTGTCATCAGGCTTCAAAAGTTTGCTATTTTCAAACAGTACAAATTGTGAATGGCTCAGCACCGTATGGTATTTAATTTTCTGTAATATATGCATGTGCACAAATTGCATTTAGGTAACTGGGATGCTGTCAGTCTGAAGATAACTCTACATACACTTTAACAGGTAGAAAGCAAAGGTCTGACAACATCTGAATCATTTCAAAAGATGGACTTTTTATTCATGCACCATTCAAGTAAACATGAAGAAATGTTAGGAGCTGGGTTCTTGGCTAGATCTGAGATTTTATTTCTTAACCATGGCTCAATGCAAAAAAGAAATGCTCAAAATAAATATATGTGGTTTTCAAAACCATTTTCCTGGATTTTTATTATATACAGCCTCCATGGGAACCTGATGAGTTGCTTCCACTACGAACATTGTCTATATTGTACCTCAACATAGTAACATGGCACAGTGCAAATTATTTTAGAAAAAAATCTGTGATATACTTTTCTGCTTTAGGTGCGATTATTCTGTAAATATTTCTGCTGCATTTCCTTTCCATGCTCTTTGAAAGTTTTGGCAAATAAAACACAGTAGCCAGGTCTCCACCTGGGCTATGTGTACTGCCTTCCTTACAATTGTACCCTCATGTACCACCTGAGGGTCAACTTGACACCATTTAAGTGTGGATATAGGAACTGAATTCATTATTTCTACTTACTTTAAAGCACCCCTTTTTGCTTACTTTATTCCTTAATACTGATTTGGGATCAGGCAGTTAAAAGTGCTCTCTAAATCATGCTTTAGAACTAACAGCTTTCTTTCAGATAATTTGTATTGGCCTAGATATACAGAAATCATTACTGTGGTACAATTACTTTGCTGACCTGAGAGGGAGGATCGTGAATGATGTGGAGCAATGTCAGTTGACTTGTGATTGCCTTTTTCACCAACTCAACCCTCAATTGTTCAATCACAAAATAAATTCCATGAAAAGAATCAAAATCTGATCAGAAAAAAAAAATTAGACATGAATATTTGATGTGTAGTATAGTGATATCAAGGAGAGGACACAGATGCAGGGAAAAAAAAAAATCTTACCAGATAACTGATAAAGAGATGCTCTGCTTTGTACTAGAGACAGCTAGAAAGGAAGGGAAATCTGAAATGTAGTAATGGCACCTGTATTAGAAGCTGCGAGCCAGTGACAAATGGTCAAAATAAGAATGATGTTCTCTGCCCTACCACTTAGCCAAGAGCAGTCCTCCTCCTTCTAAGCTCTGAAAGGGATATGGTCTAGAAATAGAAGGGAATTCTAACCAAACGTTGAATGATCTGTAGTGATTAGCAGTTCACCTTGAACCTTTTGCTTACATAGGCAGTTTTATAAACAATTTGGAGAAGTTAGACCTTGGTTTCTTTAGAGCTGTGAACATACAGATATCATTTCAGCAATTTAGAAAAACTAATGTAATTGAAATATTATTTATACATATATATATGTGGTATACATGTATATTTTACATATTTTTGTGTATAAATATATACATGTATTCTACATATATATATATATATATATATACATACACATATATATATTAACATATATTCAGGTGGAAGTTAAAGTTATGTTGTTGAATATCAGTACCCTAGTACTGTGTATGGAATCAAAGGCAACAAAGTCCTAAGGTAAGAGAGGATAAGTTGATTTCTCTGAGATTATTAGAGACAGTGCATAAATGTATTGCATCTGGTTTTACAAGTCAGAATAGGATCACAAACATGCAATAGTAAAAGAAAAGAGAAATTGCTTTTTAGCAATAGGTAAAATTAAAGATCTGGAAATGAATGATGGACTAAGTAAAACTAAGTATGGGTCACACAGAAACTCATCAATAACTTTATTATGTTGCTGATAAATGTCCTTAGAGAAAATGTTTGAAAACACTATTATTCCAGATGCTTCTCTGGAGACTGTGAGGAAGAATTGTGGAAATCCTGTTCTCTTTCAAGGCAAAGTCACTTCTACTAGCTCATATCATCTGAAATGACAGTGTCAGATTTTGCACTAAAACTAATGAGGGATGCACACATATCTTTCATGAGACCTGCTGTCGGCAGTCATGTCCAGCAGAAAGCTAATGACAAGTAGCCAAGGAGGAAGATTTAAAAGGTAAGAGACTCAGCATAATGGTTTACAAAATGGATATACTTATAAATCTTCACAGACAAAAATCATAGCTATGTGCATTTGGGGATCAAGAAAAAGAATGAATGTGATATGTTATTTTTCTCAGAAATTCTTAGAAGTTTCTTAAGTTAGAAATGCTTATGATTGATTAATCTGAGAACAGTATAATTTAAACAGACATGAATATTATTTTGAGGTGCATTGAAAGTAGCTTAAGTGTATACAAGAATTGTTTTATTGATTTTGTTTTTTCATGTGAATTTATTGCACATTTCATAATATTTGCTGTGGATAAAATGTACTGGAATCATCTGATGACTCAGAACCTCCATATCTACTAAAAACTAGTAGATGCCATATGATTATGAAGAATATCCAAGACCAAAAAAATCAATTAAGGTCACATCAAGAAATAAACTCATAGTATTGTGATAGGAAGACAAAAAAAAATGTTCCGAAGGCAGCTAACAAAACAAATCAAACTCTTTCATAACCTTCTTGCAGAGGATGAAATAAGGATTCTGTTCTGATGTACACAGCACATAGAGATATAAAGGAGCACTCAGGAAAAAGTAATTTTTTGGAAGTTGAATATATTATTTTAACCTATGTTCACCATTTTATGGTGAAGTTTTTCATCTGGAATCCCCTGACAGGTTTAGAGATAAAGGGAATTATGGATGGAGGCTATACCTGAAGTTGACCTAATGTGGTTATACACAGAGACAAAACGAATGTCAGCCACTCACCAGAACAAGGTGGTATCCACCTAAGAGTTCAAATGAACTCAATGATGAAATATATAAACTACTAAATATAGAAGGTAGCCTCTCACTTGAATGTGAATGCTAGCTGATAGCATTTCTATTTAATAATCTTAAAAAGAAAATTAAAAAACACCTTCATATGAAGCCTATCAGTAAAAAACATGGAAAAGGATAAATTTACTGAATCACTTTGTTAGTACTTTGACGAAAATGAAATCTGGAGACTCCTGTGAAGAGAATTTCTGCCCCCAAAGTCAATAATCACAGAGACAGAAATGATTGAATACATATGGTCTGTCTGAATTTCCAAAAGTCTTCACAATGATCTTTATTGCAAACTCTTAAGGAAAACAATGAACCTTTGCATCAGCAGAGGGGAACTCTTTCAAGGCCAAAGGTAATGAGTGTATGGTTGAGAGAAGAGAAATAGAAACAGGAGTGAAATGTTAATTCCTGTGGTGTGGGGAGATGCATAATGGAGTTCTGTGCTATTCAACATCTTCATAAACAGCCCAGTAATGACATTGAAGAAGCAACCTGTGCTTGTGATGATGCAAAGTAATCCAAGATACTAATGACGATGGCAGATTGTGAAGGGTCTACTGAGTAACTGGATATTCTAATAGCAGATAAAATACAGTGCAGGTAGGTGTAAATTGATGCACACAAGGGAAAGCAATATCAGATTCATATACAAAATGAGAGGCTCTCAGCTGACCAATGTCACTCAGAAGCAGTTTTGGGTAATTGTAAGGCATTCTGTAAAAGCTATCAATTTAAGAGCTAGATAACATTCCATCCATAAATAAATATGTAAATAAAAAATATTTGCAATGTTCTTGTTATCCCAAATATTCTTTTAGGAAAGGGTTAGTTCCTCATACAGCAGGTAAAACTGTGGTCCTCATGGCAAAGGATTTCATGAATGTAAATGATTTCTCTGAGTTAAAAGGTTGACCAGAGAGTTTTTTACACGTGACATACATAGGAGGTCATCAAGAGAAACTGCAAGAGTCTCAGGAATCCTCTGCAGCTGAAAGTGTATTAGCAACCATTAGCTTATAGCTTTGTTTTCCTCTTACTCTTCCTCAGTGCCCTCTTTCTGGAGACTTATTTATCTCACTAGATCTTTGGTGTGCCTCAGAATGCAATACTTATATGTTACCTTCATTTCATAATCCATTAAAAAAATTAGAATAACAGCACTGTAAAACAAAATCATGTGGTATTCTATGTAACATCTAGGAAAAGAATCCATCAGTTTTTCTCTGCTAATGACTACCTATGCTTTGAAGACCTGCTTCTGTTTTAGGTGTAGCATGCAAAATAAATAATTTTGGAGTTCTCTGACACATTAACTTTTGTTAAGAAAACACATAACAGCAGATCTGAGAACTTAAGGGAGTTTTTAAAGAAGCTCAAGTGAGAGAGGACAATATGTCTCCTCTTAAAAACACACCAAACTGAAAATTTAAATGAGAAATAAAATAATGCTCAGCAGAGACTGCAACAGGCTAAAAAAGTCTTAAGTAAATGATCCTTTGTTTATTTTAAATGAAGTCTTGTTTCAAATGATCATAGATCATCTTTAAAGAAAGTGTGTCTTAAAGAAATCCCCTCACAAAATAGCCCTTCCAGTAAAAATTGCATTGTGTCAGCATGAACAGTGATTTATAGGAAATAAACAGTAAGATTCTCAGAGGTCACTGTGCAGAAGACTAAGTAAAGCCTAAAGTAGTTCATACTTTTCTCTGATGTGTATTGCAAAATATATAGTCAGCATTTTATTCTCTAAAATACAATGGGGATCAAAGGCTAATGTCAGAAAAAAATATCAGATTATATAGATCAATATCAAAGGAACAATAGAGGCATTGCTTTTGTTAAATGATTTTCTCTTGACATTGCTCTTTTTTTGTGACTGGTACAGAAGAGAAAAATAAATGGAATATAACGTATCTTAAATACCATCCTTAAAAGCAGATTCACAGGCTGTTTCATTTTCTAGATTTCAAAGATGGTGTCTTAGCTTTCATTTGCCTCTTGGTTTTCCTTTTAGATTATTTTAAACCTACATAAATATGAGCAAAAATAACTAAACCTACATAGTATGCTCATAGATGTTTGTAAAATAGCTTCCCATTGACAAAATATGTTCTTTAGCAACATGCTGAACTTATCAAAGTCACAAAGCCTCAAATACTCTGGAGTTTGTCACTAAAGACATACACAGATATCTTTAAATTATTATCCTGATAGTGAAAAAGAGTATCTTAATTATATTCCATAGAAAAAGTCAAAAACTTCATATTCACCAAAGGCAATTTTAGACATAGGCCTCCAAGGTTTGAATTTAAGGGACAACTCAGAATTACACAAGTCCCACCTCTTCCAATTCTGTTTAAAATTAATTCTAATTACTAAAGGGATCTTATACTAAGTGTGTCTGATGAAGCTATTGTGCTTTGAGTTTAATAGCGTGAGCTCTACTTTAAATGTTACATCCTCGGTCACAATCTGGCTTCCTGATATATAAAGAGGACAGTACAACATGTTGTCAAAAGCAACCATAGCCCACACAAAGCAAAGATTTGTTGTTTTATTTGAAAACCTGTCAGTACATGAAAGTCAAGAGATAAATGAAGAGTACCTACAAAATATTCTTATCTTTATCTCAGAGAAATGCTGAGGATTGAAAATAAAGGAAAAAAGATTTCCAAATCCATTTGAGTGCCTTGGGGAAAGATGGATGTGAAGAGAACCTACAAGTATCTCTCTTATTGCACACAGTGGGCAAGAAAGTCCTCAAAATATTAACTCATTTTATTAGATACCAATTGAAAATATTCCACTTAGAATGAAATCCTAATACTTAGGAACTGCTGTAGTCAAAGAAAAGTATTGGGTTTGATCAAAATCAGGTCCTTTTCTTATCTACACCTAGGAAAAGAACAGATAAGATATGTAAAAAAGCTAAAGGGGGAAAATAAGTGCCAGCTTCAGAAATACCAAGAATAGCATGTTCATGTGTAGTGCTCCTGCTGAAAACAGCCCAAATAGAAAATAGTGAAGGAACTTCAATCAGAATTCACATAAAATAAAAGAAAAAGTGTCATAAAAACATCGCTAAGTCAAACACATGGGTTAACAGTTTCATCAAAATTAGGAAGAGAAAATGGCAGATAAGAAAGTCTGTATTAACAAGCATTCACAAGAGAATATCAGATTTATCTCGAGATAACATCATCATATCTGCACAATAGTTGATATACAGCACCAACAAGTTGATACAAACATTTTCACTGAGAACAAGGACAGGTCCTGGCAAGGGAGATTACAGAATCAATCAGCTGAATTGAGCAATTTCAAACCCTATACAGTAGATGCAAGATTATACATTTACTTCTTGCAATAAACTGAAATAGGGGATTTTGTGTTAAAAGATCAAAGAAACACTTGCAGATATTTTGAATAACAACTTGATGAGGTGATAATGGCTGTACCAGCCCCAAATGAACAGGGACACTGAGAAAAATGACGAGAAGGACACAAGGATGATATACTCAATTCAGTGTGAAAAGATGCCATCCATGACAAAAGCATTCAAACACACAGGACACATATTCATCAAGCCATTTAAAGAACATATTAAAGCTGTAGCTGACAGGAAAACCCACACAGAAGTGTGTAGATGCTTGAGAATTTGTTGTACAGTACTGTGCAAGAAAAACAGGTTTAACTGCTCATCTAAAATAATTGTTTTGTGATACCACAGCATTGCAATAATCATGAAAGAAACAAAGCTTTCAGAAAATAAAGGCAACACTCTGCTATGTCCCTGTTGTTAAAGTCTGACCATTTGTTGCCTACAGTAAGTACTTTTTATGGAAATCACCAGAAAAACAAATCTTGAGATGAATAGATGTGCTGGTCTAGTGTGACTCAGCATACAGAACAATTTCTGCATTAAAACTTCATGGTTTCTTTTGTCCAATTACACAGAATAGCTGGAGGTTCCTTCGTCTTTTTCTCTGGTTGGTTGGTTGTTTGTTTTTGGTTTTGTTTTTGCTTAGACATATAACACCCATTTAAGGTTTTTTTTTTCCACTTCCCAAAATTTTTGTCTCCCTCTGACATGTCGGTCCATTCTGCTGCTGATAAACAGAGTGTTCTGTCTTCAACACATGGCATCCCAAAACAGGTATTGAGTGATCTCCATGTGCAAGCAGAGAAATGCTTGACTTATTGTTTTAGAACAAGAAAATCCAGCCTAATGAAATGATTGAAAGACTGTTTGGATGGTACAACCTATGATTTGCTGTATCAGAGAACAGAATTAAAATCTAGCTTGTTTAAACCTGAGAAATTAAAAAAGATGGGTAGGAAACACTGTCCTGCATGGTCACTGGGTGGTAGATATGGCCTTTGTCCTTTTATGCCTGTGACCCACTGACTCCAAAGAGCTTATGATGGGTTAACACACCTGCAATAAAGACTGAAATGATCATATGGCAGACAGCACAGCAGCAGTCTCTTTCTGATTAAACACACATGAAAACTACATGCACAATTGAAGGTTACAGCTGGAAGGTGAAAGGTACACATCTACAAACTGACAGCTGACTGGGACAAATTAGAAGAGTAAGAAATATACCAGAAGTGCTTGTGTCTGAGGAATGAGGTGATTAGGTGAGACTTGCAAAGGAATATTAGGAGCATCTGAGGAAAATTAAGACTTAGATGTGCTCACCAGGTTAGTGTGGAGAGTTGCTGGACATCTGGATCTGTTTGGCTGTGTTATCTACCTTTGACTGACACAAAGAGCTATTAGTCATAATGCTGCCTTAATTAATATGATAAGCCACCCATGTCTCAGGCTGGGTAGTGAAGACACTGGCAAACTGCTTAACAGAAGGTTTTCTAGGAACATAGAAAAGAAATCCAGTACATTGTCCTATTTTATTTTTTTTTTAACAGCTATGTGAAATCACCAGAATACTACTGTTAGGAGAAAAGTCTTACATGATTAAGGGGCTGAGTCTTCTGCACTGTGATACTGTTAAAAGTTAGTACTCTCTGCCATATAATAGGAATCTATGGTCCAAACTTAAATAGCCTCAATGTCACTATGAGTTCTTCACACAGTGAAGGCGTGTTATTTAGAAGCAGTCTCTCTTCTTTTTCTCTGTGTAACTGCTGGCAAGTCTGGGGCCATAGGGAGATACCACAATGTGCAGATATCGTAATTTAAAAACCCCAAACAACCAACCACACCTTCATCCTTCCTGAACGATTTGATTAATTTATTTAATAACAGTAGCACAATCTAACAAAACACAGAACTGTGATTCCAGATACATGGTCTATACCCCTTTCATTTGGGCTAAGGGGATGGGTTTTCATCAGTGACCACAAGCCAGTACTTTCAAAAGTGTACTTTGCTGCCTTTTTCTCTAAGGCATAATTTGGGGTATTTTATGGCCTTTAATTAATGGGAAAAATGCTATATTTTCAAATACTTTGTAAGCAAGTGAAAATACAAACTTTCCACAGCCAAACAAAAACAGTCTGTATATCTCTAGATGCATATATGGAGGTGGAGAAAGACAAGAGGATAGATGATAAGAAAAAATAGATACCGTCTGGGATGGGGGAGAGGACAGGAGGGAGGCCAGGAATGGGACGGTGCTCCAGGGTCTGTGGCAAACAGTAAAGAAAAATATTTAGACATGTCAGAGAAGTAGAGGTGTCAGAGAATTAAAGGTGTCTCCAGTAACATGATCATTTGAATTTTAAGATAGACTGTCTGTAGGCAGTTAGGTAAGGACATGTCAAGGAAGGGAGTGGGAAAGAGTGAAGGATAAAAGGAATTGCTTAGGATGGATCTATCTGTGAATTTCACGAAAACAAGTTTGCTGTCATTTTAAGCAGCAAGTGCCCCACTCAGCCATAATTTGAGATCAAGTTCCTGTAAAAGTAGGTATTTAAACCTGTATGAGGGCATTATTTCACACAGGAGGAATTCAGGCTATTCCTGCAAAGACAGGCAGCTCAATATTTGAGATATAGAGTGGTTCTGCAAGAAGATCTGTTTTCTTAGACTGCTCACCTTGGAATACAAATATGAGAACAACGTTTCTTGTGACACCTATATCTGGAAGTTTACAGTAACCCTGAGGTGATGGCCCTGCTTCAAAATTCATGTGTGATGTCAATGAAGTGCATGGACTGGAGAAGATGCTTACCAAGTTTTCCTAGGAGACTGAGCTGTGTGAAATCATCTTATATGAGTGTTTCATGAGGCTTTCAGTATCTGTTCCTGTAAGGAAGGCAGATTGCCTCAGTGAGTTGAACATTGAGTCATGAAGGTCATACAACAAAATAGAATGGAACAAACTATTTTAGTTAGGAGAGTCCTACAACGATCATAGAATCACAGAATCATAGAATGGTTTGGTTTGGAAGGGACTTTAAAGATCATCTAGTTCCAAACACCCTGCCAAGGGCAGGGGCATGTTCACTAGACCTTGTTACTCAAAGCCTCTGCAGCCTGGTCTTGAACACTGCCAGGGATGGGGCATCCACAGCTTCTCTGGGTCACCTGTTCCAGTGCCTCACCACCCTCACACTAAAGAATTTCTAATGTTTCATCTAAATATACTCTCTTTTCAGTTTAAAGCCACTTCCTGGCGTTCTGTCACTACATGTCCTTTTAAAAAATCTCTCTATCTTTCTTGCAGCCCCTCTTTAGGTACTGGAAGGTGCTGTAAGGTCTCCCCAAATCCTTCTCTTCTCCAGGTTGAACAACCCAAACTCTCTCAGCCTGTTATCATAGGAGAGGTGTTCCAGCCCTCTGATCATATCCATGGCCTCCTCCAGACTCACTCCAGCAGTTCCATGTCCTCCTTAACTAGTTCAACTGCTTGAATGAATTCAGGGCTGACCAAAATATAAAGAATGTTATTAATCTCATTGTCGAAGTATCTCTCAAACACTGGCTTGGGACCATCAATCACCTCTCTAGGAAGCCTATTTCAGTGTTTGACCATGCTCTCAAGAAATAAATGCTTCCTAAACCTCATCTGGCTCACTTTTGAACCATTCCCACATGTCCTATCACTAGATACCAGGGAGAAGAGATCAGCACCCCACTATCCACTTGCCCTCCTCAGGTATCTGTAGAGTTTGCTGCTCAGCCTCATTTCCTCCAGCTGCCAGCACTGCCGGGTAATCACACTTTTGGATCAATTAATTCTGCTGTGTTTCATGCACCCTTGCATAGGGTTTGCCAGGGGCACACTGCTGACTCCTACTGAACCTGCTGTCAGCCCGCACACCCAGATCCCTTTCTGTAGGGCTGCTCTCATGCCACTTCTCTCCAAATTTAAACTTGTGTCCAGCTTTACTCAGTACTACTCCATCCTAGAAAATATTCCTGGAAGCAATGAGATCCAAACCCATGTCCCTGAAGATGGAGCCTTAAATCCAGCACCTTAGACTACTCTATCACACTGTCCTGCTGGCAATTCCATCTCAATCTCCAGGGACAATAACCCCCAGCCAAAATATTTTAAAACAAATTATCCTCATCCATGACTTACAGTACAAGAAGGACTAATAATGGTTATTTCTACATTTACAGGTAGACACTCATTGCACTACACCACCACATTTCTGGTTCGATCGTTAGATGTCAGGAACATCAGCTGGAAAAATCTACAAATATCTGCTTGCCTACCAACCTCTGATCCTGTCCCAAGAAAAGAAAAGATGATGGTATACTTTTTGTGAGGAATGACTTTGTTTTGACTTTGCATTCAACTTTATATTTTTGGAGTGTAGTGAGACTGGGGCATGAAAAATCTGTCCCTTTATGCAAAAAGTCAACTGCTACAGCTACAAGATGCTGTTCCCTGGAGCTGAGTATTGTCTACAGAAAATCAAATTATCAGATGGCTTTTTCTTTTTTTTTAGTGTTAACCTCTACAATTCTGCATAATCAGCAGACTCTGCTGATTATGTCCTCATACGCTTCTACTAAATTTCTTTGGCTTATCTCAGCTTTTATCTACGTATCTACTTATCCAAATTACAGGATACATATGAAAATATTTCCCAGCCTTGTTTGTGCATTTATCACTGTCAATGCATTGCTTTGAATAGCAGAAGTCTTTCAATAAATGAATGAAAAATGTCAGTATTATATAAGGCAAGGTAGAACAGCAAATTAGAGGGAAAAGTTGTTTTTAAGGACACAGATGATTAGGGCCAGTCATGTAGGTTAATTTTGATTTCAAGGCCACAACTTTGACCCTGTGCCTGGGATTTTCCACAGAAGCATTCAGTCTGGCTTAGATGACACTGAGATATGAGGAATTTACTCTTCATGTTTTGCTTTACTGGATATTCACTCCATGTGCAAAAAAAAAAAAAAAGTCTGATAAGTATTTTCTGCCTGAATTCTTACATCTTTTGTACTCGTAATATTGTTTGCTGTGAGATTAAATACTTCTTTAATATCCTGTACTTTTACCCTGTGAAGGCAGTTAGAAACTATGATCAAATAACCCCTCAGTCCTCTTTTTGCTGAGATAAGTGCATTGATCTCTAAAAGTCTCTCAGTAAACATTAAATATTTTTAATGTCCCTGAAGGTTTCTGACATTCTACAATTTTCCAACATTTCTTTCCTTTGAAAAATACACTATTAGAACTGTAATACTCTAGCATTCGTATACTATTCCCCTGTAGGTCTGTTCCTTTACCTGTAGGAAGAGGGGAAAACATCTTATTTGCTACTTCCTCTAAATGCAGCCAATGATCATTACAGCCCGTTTTTGCAATTTGTAGTTCTTTCCTAGCATGTCTTTAGGCAGTCTTGCCAAACTCTTGTCACTACAGTCTCTATATTAAATGTTGAAGTATGACTCTTTTTTCCTAAATATTCCAAAGTAATTTTTACTTGTATGAATTACAACACCCATCAAAAAGTATTTTAATTTTATTTTTAATTGAACTTTATTTTCTAGAAATATAATTTGTATACACAAACATTTTTAGGATTTTTTTTCTGTCTTTTATTCTTTTACAATATAGAGTTCTTGAAGAGAGCGTTGTTGCTGATCCAAAATTACAATGGCCTTAGAGGGATTTCTATTTAAAGAGTAAAACTGGAGGGGAGGGGGAAATGATCATTTTACTTGCATGCTCCTGTAATTACTGATGCCACGAGAAAGATATTTATTACAACAATATGTCTGGAACTGTACAAAATATAGAGAAGTGTGTGCTCTCAAAATTTACTTTGACCATCTCAAGGTTTTTCTAACACTATATTTATCTTGCATTGCCTTGACTGTCAATATGTCATTGCTTTTACATTCCTGGAGAAGCAAGAATGAAGATGCTCAGAAATGGCATTAGAATTCCAACTGGGACTTCTTCCAATGCTACTCAGCATAAGTAATTGAAACCGAATATTGTATTTTTATATACTCTGTAGCATTTCTTCCAAGGGGCAACTTTTTATTCACTTATTATTGTGTAGGTTATAAATGGTGTTCTGCATTTCTTCTATCAAAATACTAAGCTAGTGATATTTAACTGTAAAGAAATATATCCTTGGGCAATGAATACAGTCAGAAATTACTAGGTGAATTTAACCAAGAAAAGAATGATCCCATATTGATGTAGCGCATAAATTTTTGAGTGTGGGACAATGGCCCCCATTTATTAACATTTTATATCCACATTGAAATGCCTGACCTTGCTTCAGCAGTTTTATGACTAGCAAGATCTCTGGAAGTTCAATTTTTCCCTCTAGAAAAAGAAAGCAGCTATGTCAATGGGAATAAATACAACTCAGATGTAATTTTTTTCTTCAGATGTAGCACAAACTTTAATACCTCTACAGCATAACAATTCGGATAATAAAAAGACCAACTGCTATAAAAGTGAGGAGAGGAAATACTTTGAAATAGATACCCTATTATGCACAAGAGAGACACTGAAAGCAATTTTTTAGTTATGTGAATACCTAAAGTATAGGTAAAGATTGCCTACTATTCATCTTTCAGATGAATATCAGAACAGCTGGGCAGACATGCAGCAAAACCAGTGGTATGCAAATGAATCTTAGTAATCTATATTTAGGAAATAAATTCAAGAAAAATAAGGTTCACATCCTTAAGATCTTGAAATGTTTAATATTTGAGGCAGCTATTTGTCAATATCAACTCTCACAACCTTTCATCAATTGTAAATTGGATTTAAAGAGCAAATAATTATGAGAGCAACAGCAAGAATTGCCAGAAACCCACTCCCAGGAAGATGCTGGGTACTTCAGGGCTGGAAATGAGGCCAGGACACTGCTGGACTGGACCTTGGTCCTAGAGCAATGTAACCTCTGTTCCGAGGGGATATCTAAGCACTGCTGGAAGAGAGTCTCGGTTGCTATTTGCCAGCTCGTGCAAGTTGCATGTCAGAGCATTCCTATCCTGCATACGATGTATCTAGAGCACTGATGCCTAGTTTAGCACGCTATGAATTGCTCTCCCAGAAGTGGGTGCCTGGATGCCTGATTTATGAAGCATCATCTTCCCACAGGTTTTGAAAACCACAAGGGCACCTTGAGAATAATAAAACAACATGAGTAAATGTAAACTAAACAAAAGGTAACAATGTTAAAAAAACAAGCAAACAAAAAGCCAGTCCCAACACTACATAGTAAGGAAAATAAATTTGATATTTTATCTGAAAATCCAGAAAAACTACTATTCACCAGTGAAGACAAGCTCTACTTTTACACAGAAAGTTAATTTAGCATCACCACCTGACAGATGGACTCCCCAGCAGGTACTTAGCCTTCTTTTTTCCCTCCTGTTTCACAGACCCACACAGTTTTAAAAGAAGTCTGAGACAGTGAGAGGTGAGTCTTCTTACAGGATGAAGCAGAGGGTCAGTTCCCAGGCAATCTAGTATAGAGGCAACTTTGCAAGTCAAGCCATGACAGAATAATCAATGAGATTTTTTTAAGTGATCTGTGCTAAAAAATAGAGGAAGAGACTGTTTTTTGTTCTGCACATTGAAATTATGTTTGAAAGAATTAAGAACTGTGTATTCTAAGTATCATCAAATTGTTCCTTTAGACTTGCTCCTTCCAATGACTGCTTTCTTTAACTAGAAACTAAGGTTGAAACTCTTTCAGGATCCTTATAACAGTCCTTTGATACACAAATCTAAGACATTTACTAGTTCTGAGACTGCCAGTGGGAGTCATAATGTGCTGCCTGTTGACAGTTAGCCAGAAAAAAATCAGTCTACATGGTCGTCAAAGCCTAGAATTTAAGTGTGACAGGCTTCATACAGGGCAGAAGCAGTAGGCCAGGAAATGTACATAAAAATGTCATTGTACAGGGAGATGGACAAAAAGACATGATTCACTGCCTGAAAATGTCTCTTCTAGAAGCTACCATCTGGGAATTAGCATTTCATTGACCTGGTACAAATAATTCCAGACATAGCCTTCACTGAAGGAAAAGCTAGATAACCTGGGATAAAGCTAGATAAGCTCCTTAGTGTGAAAAACAGGTGTGATAGACATCTACAAAATCATAAGTAGCAGCACTCAATAGGTGAACAGAGTACAGAGTTCCTACTTGAAAAGTGAACAAATTAAACTAAGTGGTAGTTTCAAAATAAGCAACAGAAGTTACTTCTTCACATGATGATGATGATTAAGTAATGGAATTCTTTTCCACATGAGACTTGATTACGAAAAGATCACATGGCTTCAGAAACATTTTTAGAAGAGCAATAATTCAAAATTATTAAACTCAAAGCACCTATCTTCAATATGTATAACTTTGAATCACAAAAATTTGCACTTAAGAAATATCCATAAATACTTGTGTTCCTATATTCATAGAATGATAAAATGGTTTGGGTTGAAAAGGACATTTAAAGGTCATCTAGTCTAACCAACCTGAAATAAGCAGGGACATTTTCAACAAAAGCAGGGTGCTCAGTGCCCTGTCCACCTTGGCCTTCAATGTTTCCAGGGGTGGTGCGCGTACCTCCTTTTGGGTAACTTGCTACAGCGTATTAACATCCTCATTACAAAAAAAAATTCTTTTGTATATTTCTTCCGTAAATATATATATGGTTTGAAACCATTATCCCTTGTCCTAATGAAAGCAGGCTCTACTAAAAAGTTTGTCTCCCCATCTTTCTTATAAGCCCCCCTTAAGTACTGAAAGGTCGCAATAAAGTTTTCCTGGACCTTCTCTTCTCCAGGCTGAACAATCAAAACTCTCAAAGCCTGTCCTCGTAGGGTAAGCATTCCATCCCTCTGATCATTTTTTTAGCTTTCCTCTGGACCTGCTCTATCGGATCCATGTCTTTGTAGACATTATTTTTGGCTCCTGTCAGAGACGTAGAAAATTTATTTACTGAAAGTGTAAACTACTGCATCTTGGTTTGCTGTATGCACCATACAGGACATGAAATGTTATCAGGGATGGAAGATTTGTACTAGGTTTTAAGACATTCAGAGAGCATTGAAAACATTTAATCTGAACTACTGCCAAACAGAAGACACATCTACACACATAGGGTTTATACCACAACTTAATTAGGATGGAGCATCTGAAAACATCCAATACAGACAAAAGGCTTCAAGAGCTGGATGCCTCTTGGAAAAATGACAAGCCAATTCAGTAGACTTTCTGCATGGAATTCAGCTCTCACTTGGTAGCTTATTCTTTGAGGACATAGCTAAACATTACAAAGTTAGTCTTGAAACGCTGCCATGAGAGCAAGGTTTAAATAGGGCTAACTATCCATTTGCTCACAAAAAAATCCTTATCATGCAGATGCCATCTGCAGAGATACTAACATGGACAGATCTCAGTGTGCTTATTTTGATGCCAATGTTCTTCTGAAGTTGACCCATTGAATTGCATTGGCAGAAGGCCTGGACAAAGTAAGAGTTCATTGTGTAAGCAAAAGCATATTGAGAATATTAATGACATTATTTGGAAAGAAAATGGGAATATGCAATAATGCCTTATTCCATCTGAATGTTCTAAAGTTTGCAAATAAAGTTGTTCTTGAACCTCCTGAGACTTTCATTGTTTCTCCTGTGCACTGTCCAGAGTAAATCCAATTACCTTCCCCTAAACACACCATGTGGAACGGGGCATTACACCTTGTGCTTGATCACCACTCTTGGAGCAGGACAAGAAACCAAACCTCTTGTTCTGATCATATCACATAAGTGAAAACTGTGTGATATCCAGAACTCCTATTATCCAGAGAATGGGACTGGAAGTAGGGTGAAGGGTTTCCCTGACCACAGAGAAAACATCATGAGAGACAGTGAAACATCCATCTACCACTGTGCCAATTCCCATTCCATGTCATTGTCTCATGGCATCAGTGACTACTCCCTGCTTAGACTATTATCTAGTCCACATTGCAAAGGAAAAAGTAATGGTGAGAACAGTTGTATGCCCAGGTATCCATTTAGCACAGTCTCCTATCTGACTGTGACCACTGACACCAAATAGAGGAAAAGTTTAAGAACAGGTCAGTATGAAGTGCTATTTCCTCCAGTAGGCCCACTCTTCCATTTATAACCTTACCGGAAGATTATATCTGCATTTCAGCTCTTAATAACCCTGTTTTTGTATTTACTGTCCATCATGTTGTGTGACCAAGAAACTGGAAGCTTAGCTGTGCATTGCACAAAAATAATCTTGACTCACACAACTTGATTACCTTGACTACTTCTTCTATAATAAATTAGAAGGGAAAATTTATTTTACTTGATAGGGATCGCATTATATGGACGTCTTTACTCCTATTCACATTGTGATTGTATTTGAAAGTTTTTGTATTAGAAACAAGAAAGAGATGGTACGGGTCCATGCAGATGTATCATGCATGAAGCAATGTACTGAAGCCCATTATTTGGCTTCTAAAAAGCTAGCCCAATTATTATCCAGCAATGTCTGTAAAGAATGAGGATGCTCTTTAAAAAATCAGTAAAATATAATTTAACACTGTTTAATAAGTTAAAAGAGGAAATTAAATCTACCTACTTTTACATGAAGAATGAGGATCAATTGCTATTTTAGGCATAAATTAAAGCCCAGAAGACTAATTTGAAAAAATTAATTTCTAAGACTAGAACAAAAATATTATGTATCAGACTCTTTTTTTAAATATAAAAGGGACTGAAAATAAAATACATGGTATTAATCAATGAACTGATTTCTCATACATGTTCAGTTTCTGGAATGGGAGCAAAAAGTGTATAAATGCTGCAAGAATGCCATTATGTCTGCCTGTTCCCACAGCCTCAAAAGGATCTAATCTTTTTGTTACAATATTGCAGAAGGTAAAATGAGAAAAGATTAATTGTATTTACAATATATCATTCCACAGACTTCAAGCAACTGTTTCACTGGTTTATATGAGAAGTAGTGTTACATAAATATCAGAATAGATGGTGTGCAATTATTATTACTGTCTGACAGCCTTATAGCAAAAGAATAGAAGTTAATCTAAATAATTGGGGGTAAGTATATTAAAAATAATCCCAACCCCAACAGAAGTCAAAGGCTGCTATTTGCAAAGTTTGTTTAAACCAATAAAAATCAGAGAAATACATATCAAATAAGTTTCAACTTTGCCTTCCTGACATAAAATATTGACTTTAAACAAGATATAGGTGAAGTCCATCCATACACAGAAGGAGTCGAGCTTACAAGTTAAAGAAGAAATCTTTGAAAATATAATTTAAAGTATTTCTCTCAATTGAAAAGGATGGACAATGGTCTTCCCATGGTAGAAGAGCCAGTGACAAAATGGAAATGTTGCTCATGACGTAGTGAATGGAGTTTTGACATCATTAAAAAAGTTAGAATTACAGTAAAAATGGGAAAATATTTCAAGGAAATGTTCTTCATATAAATAAGAAAAACATTATTAAGATTTCATACCTGTACATTAGAAAAGGTGATAAGGAGACGGAATGACACCTTCTATTATATCCTAACTTTCATATTCTGAAAGACAATGAGATGTAGAGTAGACTTGTGTTACTGAGAAAGAAGGGTGTGAAAAGGAGCACTATACCAAAATAGCATAGCTTATGATGAAATAAACTGAAATAGGGTTATTAAGTGAATATGATTAACTAGCATGCACAAAAGTCAGCTTCCATATATAGCAAGGAAACAAGTAAACGAAATTAAAGTGCAAAGATGTGAATCAAAACAGCCGGAGCATGAAGTCAGCACTTACATTTGAAACATGCAAGAGTGAAAGTAACTGAAGCTGCACTATCTTATCTGTAGCGTGTGTCAAGCTCTGTGGCCTGCTTTACAGGTTTCAGGATATGACCATATTAGTTCCTAGGAAGGTGAGTTCTGACAAAAGATGGGCTGGATCTTATAAAACTGTTGTAGTTTTGATTGAATAAAGTGCTGGCATGAAGACAGAATAGAAACTACAGCATACAATTGCCTCCTCACTTTTATATCTAGTTCTGTATAAATGATGCAAAAAGGTTAACTGAGGTATTTAGAAAATAATTTCTTACATGCATATTTGTAAGGAAAAGAGGCATGTATTACAGTTTCAGAGGAAGCCACAGATATTTGGAAATTCTGAAAAATTATTCTCTCCATATTTACACTTACATCTTACAAATAATCACAAAATAACTAAATACTCAATACAATTAAATCAGTCAGATTCTGAAATTTGTGAGCTGCAGGAAATTGTTTCATTTAATTTATTTCAGATAAGATACTGATTCTCTATCTTATTCCAAACTTGTTCTAATAGTCTCTTTCAGTACATTTCTGATTCAATCCCAAATTAGTTTTCTTTCATTATTCAGAACAGCATACAAAATTCAGCTATTGCCTTCAAAATATGCTCACTTGTATCATTATCAGGTTCATTAGAAGTCCTTCAAAACAAGTCTCCCTACCATTTATTCACTGGGTTTTATAAGTATTTTTAATTTACCTGTTTCAACACCCTTAGTGCTTTGAGTTTTGAATGGTCTGTAATTCTCCTCAAGTCCTCTTACCTTCTGGAATCTAGTTCCTTTTAGGTTTCTGGCAACTCTTTCCTTGCAAGCAGGCTACTATTTTCTTGAAGTTTAAGTTTTCTAGAGTTGCATCTTTTGTGGATAAAAATATATCAAACTATAACTGTATTTCTTTCAGACTGCTCCTAACTGAATACATGGGGGTTTTTGTTTGGTTTGGGGTTTTTTTAGACTCTCAATTACTTTCCTTAATCATCTGTTTCCTTATTCTGTGGGGTGATTGATTCTCAGAACTCACATATAAAAAGTGTCATTGGTCTGAATGATCTGGGACACAGAGACAATGCTACTTTCACCAAATAGATATATTTCTGCAAAAATCTTACAAATGAAACCACTTCAGAATATATTTTGCTACCATTCGATCCTACCTAGCATTCATTTTTCAAAGCCTGAAACACATTTTCTTTCCCAAAAAAAGCAAGTGGTGAAAAAAGCCCCCACAGATGTCCCTTGCTTCCTGGTTATTTTGTACTGTTTAATGCCATTGTGCAAATTTATTAGAAATCCATTAACAAATAGTTAAATCTCTCAATTCCAAAATTTTATTCATCTACTCAAATTTCTTTGGCATATAAATACCATAGATTTTGTCTTGTGTTCCACATGTGAAAGGTTAATAATTCTTTTAGATGTTTTATAATAAACTGGCTTTTTTCTTTTTCCCTTTCCAACTGGAAAGCACATAATAAATTCTTCCAGAGGTTAAAAAGTCCTAGAAACTGAAGCACAAGGAGAGCACAGAACACTGAGGCAGTGAAGATCTTAAGGGGATACAGAACACTACAGTACGCAAATCCATATGCCTTGATTTAAATACGATATTAACATGTTAGTTTGGCATAAGTATATAAATCAAAGAAAACTGACCTCTAACTTTATCTATTATCCTTGAATACTACAGAAACAAAACAGATGCCCTCACAGTTCCCTTTCCCAATTCCCACACACACTTTACAAAAAGAAAGAATTTTGTAAAGCAGTTAAATTTAAGACCATTCAGAGCTCAGCTACCTGGGGCTAAGCTCTGTCAGATTTCAGAATTAAGCTCATTAAGTTGCTTGTAAAAGCCCTTTTCTCCTCTAGTAGGATGGTGGTGATAAATGGTTGTGTCTGAGGAACTGCAAGTGCCTTTGATGGACAGCCTGCTTCAAATGAGTTGAAGTTCTCTCTTTCTTTCCTTATCCTCCTGCCTGCTAGGGAGAGTGGTGTCAGAAAGAAAGTGCCCTCTCCTACTAGTTTTTCCCCTTGTACAAACTCCTAGAAAGTGGCCTTGTTTATTTTTTTTCTTTCAGTTTTATGTAGGATCAGGTTAAGATTAAGAATCAGCATCCTCAAACTGAGAACAATACGTATGAAAGCATAGTAAAGCTTATGTCAGAAACCCAAGTTTCACATTGTTTATTTGAGCGAGAAATTTTCCTTTAACCACAATTCAGAAAAATTCATATTCTACATTCTGGAACCATGAAGTTAAATATTTTTTGGTAATTTTCACAACATCTCAAAATGAATGTCCATATACACTTTGTCCTTGAATGTTTTTGTTTGTCAAGGTACCTACTGTGTTTGTACAATATATTTATTTGGACATGAAAATCTACTTTACTTTCAAAGTCATACCACTGCTTGACTGAGGAGAAATTTCTAATATGTTTTCTGCAATTAAAACGCTCTTTACAGAGGAAGTTTTGGTTTATGAAATTGTATAAGACAAATATGTACAAAACAAAAATTATCCTTTTTTCCAGTGCTGCAAATTCACAATATGAAGGGTTGTTGGTGATATATTATGGCAAACTATGAAAAAGATTCACACAACATGATGCTAATAATGTATTTGAAAAAAAAAAAAAAAGGAGTAATAAAAGCTTATTTTTTGGATTCCAATTTAAAATTATAACAATGGGTGAAGGCAGATGGGACAGTGAAATATTTGAAGATTCCAACTACCATCTGTCCATAATTTATTATCCATCTGATTGTAGGTTATTATTGTTTTTCTGCTATCATTAAACACTTGTTATTTATCTTGTTACACCACTTCTGCATTTAACATTGAGACCTTCACAGATTTGAGTGCTGCTATCTCCAGTGACCTATAATTTATGTAAGTCCTTTTGGTGTCCTTACTTCTATTCACCAGATATCTAAAAGCGAATATTGCTCTCAGCTTAGATTGCTGATTAATTAATTTCTACCTTCTATGTCTCTGCATTGCAGCCTTGGGTTATGAGTTTAAAGTAATAATTCACCGTTGCATATATTTTGTGAAGTTAAATTCTGTAAACTTCTGAGAGAGTCCAATTTCCATGCCACATTTAATAGTTGATCCCTTAGAAATTAATCCCTTTCTATTTGTGATTTATTTTTTCTTTTCTGCTTAGTGACAAAAATGGATTTTTCCCCCGATCTGCTGTGACCTGGCTGCTTTTCCTGCAGTATTCAGTGTAAATGGCGTGACTCCATCTGCTATTTTTTATTCCCTTGTGGAGTTTTAGCTCTGAAGATTATTATGCAAGTTGGAATGTCACAGCTATGGGTGGCAAAACTACATCAGCTCTAAATACAGACTGGTAGCAGTGGCAAAGTTTGAGTACAAACCTAAATGCTCCCCATAATGGTGCAGATATGAAATTCCTCATCCAGTCCCTAGACACACTTGTCCACATATCACCCAAAAGCCAGCTATGCTCCATTACTATTTTCAGTAACTCAGTAAAGTTTGTTTCCATGTTACTGAACCTATGCAACTAATTAGGAATTCAAAGCAACCTGTTATTTTCCCCTTACCAGTAACATGTTCAGTAAAGGTGTTCCATAAATCCTCTAGAAATTATTCTCTTTTGTTTGTCATCAGCCTTCCTAACTTTTCCATGTCTATAATAAGGACCATAATTAAAGATCTGGATTTAAAGTAACAGAACCTGTGGAAATATCTTACTTTTCAAATTCATTTTCACCCTTATTTGAGATAAATACTAAAGCTACCAACTCCTCTAAGAGAATGGTGTACTCAGGAAAATTAAAAACTTTGGAATATTTCATTTATATTTCTTGAATGAACTCAGAATACTACTACAAGTTGGACATCCTCCCAGGTTTTCAGAGTCACAAAAATTTGTTGCATAGAGTAATTAATCTCATTTCCCATGGTTCACTACAATTGTTTCAATAAGGATACCACAATGGAGGAGACTTGTTTGTAACCTCCAAGCCTTATTATCTTGCTTTCAAGTCTAACAGGTTTCTTGTTCCATTTTATAAAGTAACAGTTCTGTCTGTCACCACAGACCCTTTTCCTCAAGCTTTTCACCCTTCCCCTGCAGTCCTCATTTCCATACATCACTGCCACTCCTGACCTTCCTGTCCTCCTCTCCAACAAGGACAGCTATCTCATTCTGCACCAACTTCAAACAACTAAACAAGGAAAATTTTTGACCTCACTGTGCAGCACATCAGTGTGCTAATATTTTTGGAACACTAAATACAAAAATAATATAGTTATATTTGTAGACTATCAATCTTCAGATTTGATTTCTTGTCTACATTTTGCAAAAATGAATCCTTTCCCTCAGAATTTTCTCTCTTCATTTCATGGAAACAAATCTAGCTCTAGTCAGGATTTAAGCATCAAACTACAAAATATAAAGAACACTTCAAAAGATATTTATCCATTATCTATCAAAGTACTGACTTCAGCAGTCACTGGCTAGCATCCCAAGCTTTGTTTATTACTGTAAGGTCGGAAATTGGTTCTAAATAATTTATAATCTCTTGGAGCCAATAGGCATAATGAGAATTCCCAAACCACCACACAGATTCATTCCTTAGCTAAAAATATGGTCCATGTCTGCTGGTAAAGTTAGGACACTTGCCAGTCAGAACTTCAAAAGCCATCAAGACACAAAGGTAAGAGAAGTGTAACAGTGATCAAAATGATACAGCATTTGGTTGTTAATATCCATGCTCCTAGGTGCTTGTTTCAAAATTAGCATAATTTTAATGCAATATAAAGTATGTTCCTGCACCTAGGAACAACTTCTAACTACATAAGCATAAACAGCTTTTGAAATTCTGATTCTTTTACAACATATTACTTGTATATATGTAGCATTTCTATCCTCTTACAGTGTGTAGAAAGCACACCAAGATCAACTTATGTCATTGCAATAATGTATTGCAGTGATAATATGATGTCAGCTGAAGTGAGCATCATTTATGGAGTACTGAACTAAAGACTGAAATATGCTGAAAATTTTTCACTGTCTATCATAGTATCGTGGAATGATAGAAAAGGTTTGGGTTGTAAGGGACTTTAAAGATCATATAGTTAACAAACTCCTGCCATGGGGACATCTCCACTAGACCAGGTTGCTCAAAGCCCCATCCACCCTGGTCTTGAACAGTTCCAGGAGTGGGGCAGCTCCAACTTCTCTGAGCAACCTGTTCCAGTGTGTCCTGGTTTCAGCTAAGGTAGAGTTAATTTCTTCTCAAGAGTTGTTACAGGGCTGTGTTTTGGATTCAGAATGAGAGTGGTGTTGATAACATGTTTTGGTTTTTTGCTAAGTCATGTTTATCATAAGTCAAAGAATTTTTTTTCCTTGTCTTGTGCTCTGCTGGTGAGGAGGTGCACAAAAGAAACTGGGTGGAAGCACAGCTGGGACAGGTGATCCAAAGTGACAAAAGGGATATTCCACACCATAGAATGGCATGCCTAGTATATGAACAGGGATGGTCACCCCAAAGAGGGGGCCGACCTGGGTTCAGAAAGGGGGTCCGGCATCAGTGAGCAATTGCATTGTGCATCACTTGTTTTTCATAGAGAATCAACTGCACCACCCAGCTTGGTGGCATCCACAAACTTACTGAGGGTGAACTCAATCCCACTCACTCTCTCATGCAGAAATCTTTTATTTGATGTCTTTTTTTCCTCATATTTGAATTTCTACTTCCTCAGTCTAACCCATCTTTTATAGTCTGGATTTCTATTAAAATGTTGAGCTTGTTTTAGGACATCCATCCTTGGGGATGTTCAAGAATGCCTGCTGCTGGAGATTTTCAAGGATCAACTATAAATGTCTTTGAATAATGTGATCTACGTAGGCCTGTTTTGGGCAGTGGGTTTCACAAGATTATCTCTGAGGGACCCTTTGAACCTAAATTAATGTATGATTCTATAAATTCAAACTCTTCTGGCATGCCAGATTACACTGTAGTACAGGTAGTGTAGCTCCATATCATATAGCAATCACCTACCTTGAAACATATATGCAATTGCATCTCTGTTGCCTTGCAGCAGTTTCCATACTAAATCCTGATGATTTGCAAGACTACAAGTTAAATGCTCCATGTTAGAAAGTCAGAAACTGTGAGAATCCAAATAGTATTTTGTCTGATGATATAAATTAAAATTGGGTCATTTTAGCCAAGAATTATGAAGCTATTTTATTAACTCTTTTTCTCTCAGGCAACTTTTAGACTTCATTGTGCAACCTTCATTCAGGTTGGTTCAACATTAATTCAGAAGCATAGTCTTATTTTACTCATCCATGAAGCTTCCTTGTTTTGAAAAGACCAACTCAACTAGTAAAGAATCTGACAGCAAAAGGGTTACACTCTCCAGTCCTTAGGCAAAGCTGTTTCAGTTTAGATTTTTCCATAATGAAAAAATACATTCTTTTTGTGACACTTTAACTGATGGTATTTATTAGTGTGCTTCGACTTTATGCTACTCTGTGCAGTTGGGGAATATTTTATATTAATAACAATTATAATAATACAGAATGCTTGGGGCTCCATATTATGTATTCTCTGGGAAACAAATTGTGGTCAGGATGGAGTCTCCCCTTAGAAAGCACTTGAGCAAATGGTGAAAAATGCTGCATTCTGGAAATAAATACAAAGCAGGTGGATGGGGCAGCAGGAAGCCATATTGAGGAGAAATGGGCAGCTTCAGTCTCTCATTGCATATTCATCAACTCCACCTGTTTATGTAAATGACAGACAGATATTAATAACTGAATGGAAAGATTGACTTCCCATTAAAACAAAGATGCTGTTCTGAAGTTGTATATGAAGTTTCCTGTTGTTACTGGTAAAGATTTTTTATACTACCTACAAAACATTTATTTTGAAGAAGAATAAGCATGATTGCATTGTCAAGGTAAACACTAAGCTATGGAAATAGTGCTCTGCTGAAGCCTAGTTAAAGATCCTGTTGCTTTTTACTCTTGGCCACATTTCTCCGTTCCTTTTGCCAGGGGCAATCTGTTCTGAAATTTAGTAGGGGTGATGATATTTAACTTGTTACCGCCAGTGATCTGATTGCCTTTCAAGCCTTTCCTAATCTGCATATTCACTGCATGAGTTGTTTTTTTCCTGGCACAAACTTTTAGAGCAGCTGAAGCACTGGCTTACTGACTGCTGGTATCTCAGATTAGATTTAACTGTGCTCTGTTTACATTTAGAGTTAGGCTTTATCATTAGTCAATTAAACCAGCAGACATGGATTAGAACTCTGTATATGTGTCAATTTATCCACACAGTACAGTCATTTTGTTTGTCAGCTGATAGACGGTTTGTTCCATTACTCACCTGAGACATCTCCCTTACCAGTAAATCAGACAGCCATTTTGTACTAGTTTTTAAGCAACAGACAGTACTTTCATCTTTAGTTAATCAAAGTTGTTTGCTCAGAAATTTTTCTAGTAACAGATCCTGGGATTTTCTTGGAGGTTTATCTTACACCTCATTAAGAAGATGTTTTATGATTCATTTCTCAAGGCTGAAGCACAAACCGCTCTACATCAAAGATAGCTTCTGGCGGAAAGTGAGGCCACATTCCACTTGTTCAGCTGAAAGAATGACTTACTAGTAACTTGGTCTGGCAGAGAAATAAAATGGGTTTAATTATCTCAGAGTATGGAGTCAAGTGTTTCTGTTGTTTGATGGCATGTTATTTATCATCCTAAATCAGTAATAATAATCAAAAAAATCTATAAGCTTAGAAACCCTGAAATGAAACCACAAATAAAAGGACAACAACAAATTTGTCTTTTCAGATTGGTCTTCTAGACAAGATTGAGAGACTTCACTGTGTAGTAAGGCATTACAGTATTACACTGCACCCCAGAAGTTTAGGTTAGACATTAGGAAAAAATTCTTCACTGAAAGAGCAATTGGGCACTGAAATCATCTGCCCAGGGAGGTGGTGGAGTCACCATACCTGGACGTGTTTAAAAAAAGGCTGGACATGGCACTCAGTGTCATGGTTTAGTTGATGGGGAGGTGTTAGGTTGTAGGTTGGACTTAATGATCTCAAAGGTCTTTTCTAACCTAATTCATTCTGTGATTCTGTGATTAAATCACAATCCTGAAGTCAGTTCCATGTGTCAACCTTACCTGACCTATCCCAAATAAACTACAATACCCAGCCTCTTGCCCCATAAGTTAATTACATGACTGAGGAAGCAAGATTAGTGTGCACAACTGGGCAATTTCTTAGGTATTTGAGAAGGAATTCAAACATGTGCCATCAGAAGAAGGAAGAGGTAATACTAGAAGAAGGAAAACAAGTGTATCCTGCCCACACAGGCAGATGCACTCAAGGACAGATGAAGGTCTTGTAGAAGTTTGATATTCTCTAAAAGAGGAAAGCATTATTTTTTTCTCAAATGCCGCAAAGGTTCCAGGGGAGTCCTTGAATTAAGCAGGTATTTTCTCATTTACAGAAACTCTATCAATTATCCAGATAAAAGTAGTTAATGAGCGCTGGACATCGGATTCCTTTTGATATAAATCTCTCCAGTAACTTCTTTCTTGTTAGGGCCAATGCTGTGACACTTTCACAGAAACTCTATGTAAAGCCAGTAGGAATACTGAAGTCTGAACTTCATGACTAAGATCAAACTTTAAATATCTCCTTCTCTTGAAGAACAGTATCTAAAACTACACACTGAGTTGTTTTTACCAGTCAGGAAATTACTTATTGTATTATGATGTGCTGCCATCAATCATGATTTAAATGAGGCTGGGTCTTTTTAATTTTTTCCCCTGCAGTCTACTTCTATTGCTAGAACAATATTAAATATCACATTAACACAGCACCTTTTCTCAGTGAGCATGCCAATGTCATGTGCATACCTTGCATACAGAATATTTAATAAAATGAACATAGCCACCTTTTGAAAGTGAGGAAAGGTTTAAGAGGCATACCACATTCTTAATAACATTTGACATGTGAAGCTAAGCATACCCTGTCAAATGGGAAGTATAAGAACATTTTCAGCATTCAATTGGGTTACAAGTTAGTAGAATTCTTGGGTTTATGAAAAATTATGAGATTTCATATCAACACTAATGATAGACCCGTTTCAACTTGCTTCAAAAATAAAATATAATATTATTACTACTACTACTACTACTATTATTATTATTATTATTATTATTATTATTACCATTAATTGTTGTTGTTTTTATTGAAAATATTGTGCCAGGCATTGTGGTTTGGTCTTCTAATACAGGAAGAAAAAGTGCCAAATCTGATAAATTAAAAGGCAACCCTTTATTTCAATTTCTGCTTGATGGTCTTAAGTCTAAAACAGAAGAAATGTCTCTGTTTCTACTTGGACATGCAAATTTAAGCATATCCATGTTTTCCTCAATGTTTCTGAAAGACTTTCATGAAACTTCATTTTTCTAGCAAGAAATACAGAAATAGAAAAGTTACCCACAGAATGGGTCTGTTTGGAAGGGATGGCAGTGGTCATCTGGTCCAAACTACCTGCTCAAGCAGGGTCATCTCAGAGCACATTGCACAGGATTGCATCCAGACATTTCTTGAATAACTCCAGTGAGGGAGACTTCACACCCTCTCTGGGCAACCTGTCCCAGTGCTCATCACATGCACAGTAAAGAAATTCTTCCTCATATTCAGGTGGAACTTCCTGTGCATCAGTTTCTGCCCACTGCTTCTTGTCTTATTTCTTGACACCACCGAGAAGATCTTGGATCCATTCTCTTGGCAGTTTCCCTTCAGATACATATAGACATTGATGAGGTCACCTCTCAGTCATCACTTCTTGAGACTGAACTGGTCCAACTCTCTCAGCCTTTCCTCACAAGACATGTGCTCCAGTCTCTGAATCATCTTTGTTGTCCTCCACTGGCCTTGCTCCAGGAGCTCCAACTGTCTCTTGTTTTGAGGAGCCCAGAACTAGACACAGTACTCCAGATGTGGCCTCATTGGGGCTCAGTAGAGGGGGAGGATCACCTCCTGCATTCATTGACATCAAGACTCCATTCTCCCCATGCAAAACAATTCTTTGCCAGTATTAATGACTGAGAAGTTTAACTCTTCTGAGCTCACATAAGTGGCAGGCAGCTATGAGCATATCTTGGTTAGCCATGCAAACCAGACACATCTACTAAGACCACGCATACTCATGTAGCTGCCTATGGTAAGGAAAGGAATTCTGGAGGTTGACAGTTTTGATCTTTTAAAGATCACCTTTTGAAAACGTCTAAGAGATTTTCAGACCAACTACCTTCTGCAATTTGCAATGCATTTATATTTCTATACATGCAAGACTACTCTACTACTTACTTCTTTGTTTGGAGAATGTTACATTCCCTTTTCAAGGTGCTTATTTCAGGCTGTATTATGTCACATCTCCTTGTTAGATGGCACTGAAACACTTCAGTTTTACAAAATTTTGTTTCCTTCCAGCTCCAAAGGTGGCTGAAGGATTTTTTTCTGGTTGGTTTTGTGTTTTGCCTTCTATTACTCAGGAAACAGATTTTCAGATGATTCTTTTTTTAAAATCACCTCCCTCTCCCTATTTATAACTTTCTTGGGGATTTTCCTCTGGTTGTGCATCTTTTTTTTACTAGATCTCTCAAAAGCATTCACCTAATTTGATTAGTACTTGCCAGTCTCAATTTGAACAGAGATTTGTAAAGCATTTCTTATTTACAGGTTTTTTTTTTCCAATACTTATAAAATCTTTATTTTGTAGTGGTATTGCTGTAATTTAAGTTCTGAGTCAGATTTAAATTAAAATATTTTAAACTTGGAAGGAGATGGAAATGGAAAAAAAAAAAATCACCCTTTCCTACTTAATTTAATTTTTTAGCGTATGCAGCAAACTCTATGTAGAATCCAAGTCCAATGTTTCAGCAAGAACCATAATGAGACTTTCAGTCCAAATGGAGTCATAATATTTTGTTCTTTTTATTTCTGGCTCAGTAAAAGTGATAGTAAATAAGTAGTTTTGAAAAATAAAAAATAGTATTTGGATTGAATGAGCTTTTTAAAGTCTTTTTTTCTATCAGGACTACACTTTTCCAGCATGGGTCTTTTCCTAACATAACTTGTGAAAAAAATATTTTACATGTTTTATTATTAAAAAAGAGATATTTATATTGGTTTTAAAGAAAGTAGAGAGACAATCTTTATGATTTAAAAAACCTCATTTTTCAAACTTGAACTTGTATAAGTGATTGTGCCAAAACTATTCTTTAATATTCTCCCTGGCCATAAATCTCAGCAACTTTTGATGTAGACTAATGGAGCAATGAGACAAAGATTTTATGAAAATCACTAATACTATCTGTACAGAAAATTACAAACATTCATTTTTTTTCTCTTTGAACACACCAAAAAAGGAGAGTTTACCATTACCATTGGTTTTATTAGACTAGCAATGAGCAATCTAAAGTAGATGAAAATTGAGGAAAATGTGCCCTCCACTGATCTATTGAAGGATCTAAACAGGGGAGAGCAGGTGGTTTAGCTTTGCTTGGTTGGCGCTGGGACCCTTCTAGAACCCAAGCTGCCAACACACTCCCAGCATGAGACACACATTCAGATTTCCTAGAGTCAATTCAGCCTTCATCTGAGTCTGCTTGTACTCCCCATCTGACCTTGCACCAGGCTACATCCAAGCCACGGCATGAAAGTCATCATGGCATCTCCAAGAGGAAATTAGAAGTTGCTTATTGCATCCACAAAGCAGACTGATGACTAAAGTTCAATAAAGCCTTCATGGATACAGGAGCTGTTAGCAGTCAAAACTAGCCATGAGGACATTCCCGTGGATAAGTGATATGCAGATTTGGCTAACATGGCCTGGAGCACTTCCTTTGAGCTGTGTGCATAGCATGACACGTGAGAAATGGCTGATCTTACAGAAACTTATAAGAGGACATCTGTCCTCACAGAGCTCAGAATTAGGTAGAAAAAACAAAATTTCACATGAATGTCAAAGACAAAACTGAAATAATTCATAAACTGAATGTTTCTACAGATGATCACAATACCCATA
This sequence comes from Orthonyx spaldingii, assembly GCA_013397795.1. NCBI lineage: Eukaryota > Metazoa > Chordata > Aves > Passeriformes > Orthonychidae > Orthonyx > Orthonyx spaldingii. The sequence continues at coordinate 197,241 of VZTJ01002435.1, read as the reverse complement.
ATTATGCACAAAACAAAAAGAATTAGCAAGAATTATAAGCAAAACTTCCATATTCATAGACTCAATATTGTCACAATCCAAATATTTGGCAACCTGTCCCTGTCCTCCTCCTACCCCTATTAGGGAGTTCATTTGCCATCTCTCCTCTGACATCTTTCACTGAGGCAACTGATGCATGTCACAGAAGATGAATTGATGTCAGGCTGTGTGGTTCATACATCTGAGCATCAAAGAATCAATACTATACAACCATAATCATAGATGCTTCTGGAATGAACTCTAGAGGCTATTTAACATATCAGACCATGAAAAGAAACCCCCACCCCAGAATTTAAAATAAATTAAAAAATAGAAACTGCGGCTTTTCTGATGGATATTTAAAATTTTTAGGAAAAAACCACAAACACTTCCTTAAACTTGCAATTTTCTACAAATCTCTAATTTTCAGGGCCTTAAAAAGTATTTTTCATTGCATCTAGAGTTTGTGTCTGCTGATATTTATGATCAAGTGGGAGAAAAAGTGGACATTATGTCATGAATAACAGATTGCATGAGTTTTTTCCAACTCTTATCTACCACTGACAATGTGTTGGTGGTTTTTGATTGTCATACCAACAACAGTGATCTTAACAGAAGAACAGGTATTATTCATGTCAATTGATCTCCTCTTGATCTTTTGATTTTCTGTTTATTTTTCTGCTGAATCCATGTCTTGATCCTAAGGTGCCTACTTACAACACGTGATCAATAGAACATACTTGCATTATGGCAAGAGGAAGATAAAGCCATTTCCTAACCCCACCTGTGTTTATTTCTCTGGAATTATCTGTGATGTTACATACAATCCTGGCAACCTGACGCAATCTACTAAGGTGAGAGTTCCCCTGGATATTGACTCAAAATGAGAAAGAAAACGAGTGAAGAATTGGAATGTTAGGACTTCAGAGAGAGCTTACAATGCTATAATATATTTAGATTAAATATACAGTATGTGTTTATGGTATCTGCGGTGGTTTACCACCAGCTGTGATTTAAACTCCAAATAAGCCACTCTCCTTCCCCTCACTCCACTTTGGTGAGAGAGGGCAAAGGTAGAGACTGTGGGTTGAGATAACAATTTTCTGAAAGCCAAAGTCAATAGAATAAGAAACTCACAGCAACAGCAAAAATATTAGTAACAAAAGTATACAAAAGAGAAGGTGCTTTACACACAAAAGGTGTTCACCACTTTGACTTAGTTCTGCATAGCTGATGAGACAAACACAAGATCATGGGTGCTCTTGTGGCTAGTGTTTCCCATCCCCGAGCTCCAGACAATGAAGGACAGGGATGGACGAAGCCCCAAAGAGCTGAATCATCCACATTGCATGGCACTGCTGCTTCGGAGTGCTCTGCTTGGCTGGGCCCTGGCACAGCTTGGGCTTGGTTCTTCCCACCTCGGCTTGCTGCTGTAGTTTTTTTCCAGAGCTGTGTCCCAGAGCTGCTTTTTGACTGGATTTCCTGCATCTCAGAGCCATGTCTCGGAGGAATGGGAAAGGATGGGCAGCAGCAGTGGAGGGACAGACTCTGCAGCGCTGGTCCTCAGAGTCTGCAGTGCTGCCATAGTTACGTTTCCAGATCAAGAGGGCAAATAAAATGCTGCACTTCTGCGGGTACTTGCCTTTGTTCTTACCTCCAAAATCACGCCCCTCGGCTATGAGGTAAGTGGCGTAGAATAGCAATCTGGCCGTGTCCGCATGGCTCTAAACTCCGCCCCCAGTGGGCAAACCTAGGACAGCATCTGAATGCACTTTAATAAATATGTAAGAGCTTGTTCTTGCCCCAGCATTAGCATTCTCTTACCAAAAGGCTGCAAATCTAACATTTGTTATATGAAAAGAGGTCTACTCCTGGGCCTTTCATACAGTACAGTTCCCATTCACAGCCCCTGATATCAGAGACAAACAATAAGGCTCAGATAGAATGGGATGTGGCTAATCCAAAGTCATTTAATAATTTTGATGCTACAACTCCCCAGAGTGTAACTAACACAAAAATAATTTAAATTTCTCCTGGTTAAGTATACAGGCCTTGCAACTATTAGGAAGGAATGAGCTGAAACTACTGTGTTTAGCCTTTCTCTCTCTGACCTATTATCAGTGTTAAAATGAGGTATTAAAAAGTCAGGAGTGGAGTTCATTAGTGCTCAGCCATTGGGTAGAGCTTATCAGCTGCTTTTCTGCAGTGAGCTGCCTGGTTGGAAGTAGGAACTAAGTCAAGGTTGCCTATAATTTTTTTTTTTTTCTGTGGAGCAGAAATATGGAACAGAGTATTAACCCAATGTCTTCCAAACAGTTCCTGACTGTTTTACGGATACTCACTGAATTGACCCTGGATCTATACTTCATGCTCTCCTTTCTCTTAAAGTACAAAACTGATTGTTTCAAAACAAGGGTTTAGATTCAAAACATTAATTAATTACTATATTACAGAAACCTTGGCTTCGCCTAAGGCATTTTCCAGCAGTTATCAACTTTACTCAAGTTTAAAACATTCTTGGTTTGCATTTTCTTTGGTGACTTAGTGTCTCTTGGAAAAGTAGGTTCCTACTAAGAAAAACTGCTTTATAGTGCCCAGTCACATGCCTAATCCTTGCTCAGGAGCAGTACATGAGGATCAAAGTGAGACAGCAGAAAGAGAGCAAGTCAGAGAAAAGATTTGCATTAGAAAAGATTTGCATTTTCTAACTATAAGGGTATGGTAAATAGAATTTCCTTCTAAGCAGCTGGGACATTATTATAGATTGTTTTTTCAAAGGGACATAACTGTAAACACTTTTAGGGAAGCTAGTGCATTCAGAAGTCAAAAGGTATTTGGGAAATCATATTCATGAATCTGAGGCCTGGCTCTTATCTTTCTGGCCTTTGATATTGCTGTTTAGTTAGCTTGCTCTCTTCCTTCTGCTATTAAATTAAGAGATGAAAATGTGCTTTTCACAATGCTTTGACTTCTTCTTTCTGTCTCCTCATGCATTGCAGGCAGGGGTAGATTTTACTTAGGAATAATGGGCTTAGCCCCCACCAGAAATTTATATCCTTTGCCTCTGAGTTTTAATGCACTCTTGCAGAAGCATTAGAGCTGTTGCTGCCTGCAGGCATATTTAGCTTCATTTTCACCAGTGTACTAACTCTTGAATCCCTGTAGTCCTTCTTCCCCTCATTACTCTATGTTCCTCTTCTACAACTGGTTTCAAAACTGCTAGGTTATGCATAATGATATGAGGCCCTTCCTCCTGGAAAACTAGGTCACTGGGATGTAAAATGAGTCTCTTCCACTCTTATGAAAACTGCACATGTTGAAAAAATACAGCAGTTACTTTAAAACATTTGTTTATGGTAAACAGGGTGGAAGCCTGCATTTTTATTAGTTGTGCTCTTGTCCTGTCCCAGTCACACTTCCTTCTCCCTACCTCTTATTTTTGTGTAGCAGACTCTGCACAACTGCAAAGCAATATTTTGGTAGCAACCACAACACTACTTTAGTTGTAATATTTGATTAATGGAAAATGTAGCAGGTAAGGAAATTCTGGTCAGCCCGAGTACTATTGAAGTGAGACTTCAAGAAAAAAGGGATCTCTGTAGACCTTATCTGGCTGCGTGTTAATATCTCTCTCTCTATACACACACACACATACACACACATAGATACACTGAGAAGTTCCTGGAACTCCGAATTTGTCACTGGTTTCAGACTGTCACCATGATAGCAGAAGGACCTTAAGACTAAAGAAAAGTCCTAGTAAATCAAAAGTAAATATTTGTGTCCTTTTGTGTCTATTTCCTTATAATTCACACTGTAAACTCGTCCCATGCTGACTCCATCTAATGCTCCAGGGCAGCAGTCAGCTTGTATTCTACTTAAGAGTTTCTGAGGTAGTTAGAAACACTGGCACTGCAGATTTCTGTCTGGCTCAGCACTGCAAAACCTTTAAGCACAAATAGTCTCAGAAACATTACTTTCTTGAATTTAAAAATGGTTTTAGTTTCTAAACCATATGTTAAGTCTGATAGCATACTGTGAACAATGAAGAAGGAATGCCTAGAAAACTATTAAACAACACATCCAGAAAACCTACTATTCTTGAAACACAATTCACACTGATGTATATTTACAATTTTTTTTACCTCTTTCTTATACTTTTTAGAATAAATGATCTTTTAATCAATAGCAAGACTATGTAATGACAGAATTATCTCTGCTCTAAATTCCCATCTGATTGTTGCATGGGTCAGAACTTCTTCATTTACCAACATAAATCTCTGTGCATATTAAGGGGGTTTTTTCTGTAAAGCTTATTAAGTCATGTAACTTCAGAAGCAAAATAACTGCTTCAACAGCTCTGCTCTCTAATAAGAGACAGCAAATCCTACCTTTCTTTCACATTCTTCAGCTTCCAAGAAAAACCTATTTATAGCTAAAAATACATATAAAGATATACATAAAAAGATATATAGTTATTTTTTCAGTTGTTTATGTCATTGGCTGTTTTACAGTAGGAGAAATTCAAAGGAACTTCATAATACTCGGTTCTGAAATAACCTAACAAAAAGAAATTTTCCTGCTAACTTCATAAATCTGTGATTTATTTACAGCTTATAGAAGAAAAGACAAATTATTCAGGAATTTTAAAAGAATTAGTGGCAATAGGATATTCACCATAAAATCTTGTACTTTCTTTCAATTTGGCAAAGCATACATTAGCTTTTCGGAGCTACAATTGATAGGTCTTGCTCTAGAATTTTCACCTACTGTTATCATAAAGCTCTTCTCTCTACTCTGTGATTGAATGCTCAGCTGAAATATGTTTTATCTTTCCTTAATCATTAGAAAAGGCTTTTTCTTTTGTTTTGCTTATTTATAAAATCTGTTTAGCATAATTTTTTTCCTTTACATCATTAACAAGTAATTCAGTTCCCTGTTTCCCCACTGTTGGCAAACTTCCAAACAACCCAAATTCTTGCATAACCTTACCACCAGTTCCTTCTGCTCCATCTAGAGGTTGTCTTCTCTTAATCATTTGACTAATATAAAAGAAGCTGTCTCTTAAAGAAAGGTTTTATGAAAGTGTGTATTGTTGCTCCATAACCTCTAAGCTTTAGCTACTGTAAGTTTAATAAAGAAAAATGTGGAAAAAATACTGATAAAAGTAAACTTAAGCTATGTTTACAGTTTAGCATGCAGTCATCTTCAATGCTTTTGACTTATCTACTTGAACTTTGCAAGAAATTAGCCATAATATTACTTGAAGAATTGCAGTGTTAATTTTTTGTCATCTCACATTTCCACGGCAAGTCAGGTGAACAGGAATGGTGCTTTAATTGTGCCTGCTACTCTGAAGGAATGGTCTGCATACCAGGAGTCATCAACTGAAGGGCCATGCTGTTATTCTTCCTATTATTAATAGTTGGACACTATTGGATACAACTATTATTAATAGTTGGACAGGAAAACCAGAAGAATTAACATTATTTATAAAGTTTTAGTGAAATTGCAAGGGCTTAAGGTAATTTTCAAGTGACTAATAAGTGTTTGTCCTTCCAGCTGAAATAGTATGAGAGAACTGATAGACACTTCTGGTTAAGATGTTATCTATATGTGCAGTGACATCAGTGTCTAAGGGATCTAGTTTCAGTGATCACTTACTAGAAATTCTGGTTTTGTTAAAAGAATAAAAAATGCTTAAGTCCTCTGGAACTTCATGGGAAGGGTTCTGTTATGCAATATGGGAGATTTTGCCTTACATTACCACTCTTGTCAGTATAAATTGAAATGTGGAATATTGCCTCTGTCATGTCTCTGAATCCTGTGCTCTATGCTTAATGGTGTGTATACTTTTTTTTTTGTTGAGTGGAAAAATCCCAAGGGGAAATCTATACACTGATATTTAATTTTCACTTAAGTGTTTTTTAAATCTTGTTTTTATTCCAGTCTGTAATTAAAAAAAAAATTCAGTCTTAAACCTTACTACAAGATAGAACTGGCAGCTTCTGCAAAGCTCTGATCTGGCATATTCTGTTTAAATTATTTGCAGAGGAAGGATAGCTTGGCAATAATAATCACAGAATTGTTATGGAACCAATATCTTTATCTGCAGATATTTCCAAGTTGGTTCTCCCAATAATAAGCCACATTTATACCCTTAACTCTATACCAGTCTCCTGAGAAATAGCAGTCCAGGATTTATAAAATATTCATCATATAAAATTATACATATACCTATTATAGAGAATGTGATTTAACCAGAAAAATAAATGTTATCTTTTCTAGCTAAGGATATTGATAAAAGTATAAACACAGTTTAGCTTTGTATTTGGCAACATCCTTTATTACTCTGTTGACTGACAGGTACAGTGACATGTTGGAACTTGCTACAGCTTCTCACTGCATTTGACTGGATGTGAGGAGGCTTAGTCAGGTTGAAAGAGAATTATAGTTATAATCCATTCAACTTTCAAATTTACTTCCTTGGGCTTAATGTCCTAATTGAATCTTATAAATAAGGCAAACAGGATATAATATAGAAACAGGAAAAGCATGTATTTTATATACAGAAAAATGGAATAAATGTTAAATAAATAAATGAGATAAATAGTATTAATGGTAAGGGTAAATAGATCCTAAACATTTTTTTGGTAGCCAGACCTCTCTACAGAGTCTGCACCATCTGGGAAAGTAGGAACAGAAGCTCCTGGGGTGGAGTCGAGTCCTGAAAGGAATAAGGGTTCGGACTTCCAAAGTGTTGCAAAGAAACATACTTCTGGAAGTCCTAGAGGAAACTGGGGAGCTGTTCATCACCTGAGTGCAACACTGGAGAAAGTTGTTCTGAAAGGATATGTGGGAGATAGAGATGTGCTGATGTATAAATGTTTTATTTCTATTTGGTCTTCTTGAATTTCCTGTTATTTTGTAATGTTAAATGTTTTCGTTTATGTTCTGATGAAATCTAACCTAATTTAAAGACTCTGCCTGAAAAGTCAATTCCATCATAAGTATTACTGTCTTTTGCTTGCATTCTGGAGCCCAGATTCACATTCCCATTTTGTAGATGACACTGTCCTTTATTGTGGATTAATACCAGTGTATCTAAGAAAGAGGAAGGAAGGAAACATCATTATCCTGCCTTGTAATCACTTATTATGTTCACACTTTGGGCAGTTACTAAAATCACTATATAATAAGTGTCATAATTTACACCACAATTATATTTTTGAAGTAGTTAGTGATTGTTCTCTTAAATTTTTTTAACTGTTCTTAGGTTACTAACTTGAGCTATCTGCACGAGAGTGTTCTGGAAGCAGTGATTCATGGTTGGACGTTAAAAAATCCTACTGAAACCTAATCATCAGATATCACCATGAATTTTAACGGAAGTAAATAGTAAATAGTAGTGATACTACACAAAAAATCAAAAATAATACCACAAAAATTCTGTAAAGGGACTCATATCACAGTATGTTTCAATAATTACCTATAGGTACAAGTGAATTAGAGGGGTTTGAGTGAGTTGCAGTTTGAAAGTTCAGTAGCTAAAGAATTGATATCAATTATCCATTTTCAATGCCACGTTTCAAATTTTGATGCTGGAGTATTAAAAGTAGCACTAAATTATAATGCAATGGACTGAGTTATCTATCTCTAAAGAGACAGCTTTACAATCAGAGAAAAGCTGATACTATTTTGACTGACAATGGAAAAGTCCAGCATACTTACTCTTAATGGGCTCAAATTTTTCATTGTTATTCCATATTATGGATATATATCATTCAATGGGTAGATATCATATACATAGAATCCTGCAAGATTGTTTTCTTTTTCCCAAAAAATCTTATTTTTAAATGACTGGTTAAAAAAAATAAATTATTCTGTATCCTAAGTATGGAGGCAAAAGTTATCTTTCTGCTCTGTGAGATATCTCATTTCCATTGGTTAATGTCAGCTGAGGAATCAACTCTACCTTGACATTTTTCACTGGAGTTTGACAAAAGATAGTGGCAATAAATAACAAGTTTTCAGAACTAGGACCTTATGCAATAGCAATATTGTGCTTTGCATTAAACTTCAAAAGACCAAAATTATACTTGATTTTAGTGCGGAGTTTTGTAGCCTCACTAATGCATGTTAGAACAATTCACCAATCCATACATACTTATTGAACTTTATCCCTGAACATTATCTATACATGTGGATACAGTGGTCACTGAGGGGAGAGGATGAATTTGTTATTCTCTTGTGCAGATTTACGTTCTCTTGCCTAAATATCGTGTTCTTCAGAAGGCAGAGCTCCTGCAAATTCATGTGGGTTTTGCTTTTTGCTTTTGTTTTGTTTTGTTTTGTTCTTCTAATTACAGAGACTCTTTTTATTAAACTGATACTTTTTAGCAAATGCTTAGTTCAGACCCATCCCTTCAATTACTTTTCCCCTCCAGGCTCAATTCCCCAAGCCAAAAAACATTTTAAATTACTTTAAAATTTAACCAATTTTAAATTACTTTAAAATTCATCTGGTTTCCATGGTATTTAAAAGCAAAAATAACTAAATATACACGAATTCTTGGTATCTGAAGTGAAATCTTCATAGTTTTTTTTCTAATTATTACATATTAATGCCCTCTGGAGTCTTACTGCTTGTTGCTGTAAAATTAAAAAGCTCAGCTTTCCAACAGGACCTAAGTAAGGAAAGACTTAACCCCTTTCAAAGACAGAATGAACCGAACACACAGCTGAACTCATGTTTGAAAGCAATGTCCTTTATCAGTCAACCTTTTGTTATACTTTTTGTTATACTTCACTTATTTCAGCATTTCTATTCACTCTAGCTTTAGCTAGTGCTAAAGTTCGCATTTATATTCTATCAGACTTTGTCATGTATGCAGTTCAAACGCTTAATGCACAGGGTTTACTGTGATGGTGTTAGGTTTACCATGAATTTTACTCCCTTAAACCATGATGAAAGCAAATTCCCTTACTCCTTCTCTTAGCCAGCATTGGTAGCACCTTATGAATGTTTCTTATATGCATCACTGGAGAAAGATCTTGGATCATATATTTCTTCTAAACATGTTAATAATTTTTCTTAGCTCAATTATTTATGTAAACCTTGGGGCATGACAGAATTAAAGATGAAGAAGTTGCTATAGGCCTAGATCTGCCTGGTAAAAACTTCTCTGGTCACTGACAAGGTCATTCATCCAGAAAAAAGGACAAGTGCTAGCAATGTACTTAATAGAGACAGATTGAAGCAGCTGAGGTGAGAAAAGTTGAAAATGTTCTTTAACACAGGCACAGTTAAATTAACTCCTCTTTCAGCTGATTCAGAGCAGACATTTGTATCCACTTACCAACAACTTGGATGAATACCCTTATTGCTGAGTTGCTGAATAGAAAACCTAAATTTTTTTATCTGTCCTGTCTTCCTTTGCTTTTATCACAGATGCCTGAAAAATAGTAAAAGAAATGTACCTTTCTAATGGAGCTTATTTAGTTTAGCAGTCAAACTGAACCAGTGTCACTTGCAGCACACATGCTGTTGCTCCTCCTGTTAGAAGAGTTCAGATTTTTGACCCTTCCAAGAGAGGCAACGTGAACACATTAGGACGAGGCTCTCACTGCAGGAACGAAGCTGTTCCACTTGCAGCAGAACGATGCATCCAGCTGTTCGTTTATTGCAGCCCCGTGTCAGAGCAGCGAGCTTGACTAGAAATGGAAACAGCAGGCAGTGATAAGAATTGTATTTTTAAAAGACAGTGGTGATAGTTGAGTTGGAAGAGTGAAGAAATTAGTCATTAGTTTTCCCACCTGTTCCTGTGCTAAATATTGGCATTAATTTGTTTGTTCCAAAATGCCAAGCAGCTGAGCACAGGAGGTTCAGTCTAAGTGGTTTAAAGTGCTACCTGGAGTTTTATAATGTTTTTCCTTCAGTACGACAGGAGCCTTTAATAGGAACACTCTAAAACACGTTTAATATTAGGTCTCTCAGTCCCATATCTTCATTAGAGAGGAATTTCCTGCTCCACGCTTTTTCGGGTTGGCTGGTTTGTTTTTCACTGAATTACCTGTAAGATTCACAATCTGTGACAACCATGCTTCTTTTTCTTTTTTTGTAATTTTACATGAAGAATATTTAAAAATAACATTCTATTTTTGGACAAAGGAGGAATTAAGAAGAGAGTACCTAGTTTTTCCCCTCATAATTCCAAATACTTCCAGTTTGTCTTACCATAAAAGGTTTGTTATGGTTTGGTTTTATTTGTGGCAGACTTGGATTCATCCTTCTAACAGATGTAGGAAGTTATTAATCTGCTCTGTAGGGCTTTCCTGTTTTTTAATTTCTTGTTGGTTGGTTCTTTGGAGATCCTTTGTCCAGAGAGGAAAACATTTGCTTTTGCTCCCTTTAATTTGCCTTAAAGAGTGGTCATACTGCCCTACAAATAGGGTGGTTGATCTGACCTCTGAGTATCAGGTGATTGTTATTTGAAGAAGAACCAGAAGCTTGTAATTTTCTAATAAAATATCCTCCCCCCACTAGTTTCATTTCTCCTGACAATAAGTGATATTAGGAAATAAACCATTGGGGTAGTCATTATCAGGATTCATGCTGATGTTTTCAATTTTTTTTGTTAGGTTTTTTCCCCCCAGAAAACCACATAACCTGCCTAAGAATTATTTTATATTTGCGGCAATGTGGGGCACGTTCATCAATGCTTCAATTAGAAGTGCAAACCTATAATTACTGCCTCCACAGACAGAAAAATGTGAAGTTTCATTTGTAGTGATGAATATGCAGCTCTTTTAAAAAGTTCCTCAGTGTATTATTAGAAAATGAAGGAGAAAAAGAAACAGAGGGGGATTTGCCTGACATTTATACTAGGGAAATGACACTTATACTGAGACATTTTTGTCCCTTTTAGCAGCAAAACATCAAAGACTTTATACCTTTACTTCATTGTATAGGACATGAGTAAAGAGAGTATATATAATCTACTTCTGATAACTTCATCATAAAGAACATACCGTTTATATTGATTAAAAGAATATTAACACCACTGAGATGTGCATTTATGTTTTTGTAAAAAAAATAAGAGCATGCTTCTGTGTAAGAGTATGTTCTAGCCATTGCTGGGACTGGGTAGTTTTAAGTAAAAAGGCACAAGTATGCCCAGTCTTGGAATATTGGCTTAGAGTTTTATAATACTGAAGAGAGCAGTCTCTTCAGGGAAGGGAAGAACTATACTTCAGAGAGCTCCAGTTTCATGCTGCCATTTTCAGCTCAGAGCTTCCCTCCAAGGAGGCTGCACCATGTGTCTGCCCCTCACTGTTGCATCCTTGATTTCAGCCAGCCAGGAGCCTTTGCAAAGCTTTGTGCTTCTCTGCCTGATCTGAAGGTATTGAAGCTGTTCCTGCTGTACAGCAGCATAAGAGATACTTTTAGACCCCAACACTGGGCACTGTTCTTGATCTGATATGGGAATGAAAGTACTTAGACCACAGGTTGTCCCCATCACTCTCAAGCCCAAGCTCTTCAGAGAATTACAATCCTCTTGGCCTGCCTTCTTTTTCTAAATCTGTGCTCGGTATAACTCCAGGGACTACTCTTTTCAGCAGCCAGTGTCATCTAGGAGCAAGTAGTTCATCTTGTCAACTTCTTCTTTGACATATCAGTTTTAGAAATTCTGCATGAATTGTTTCCAGTATGGTGCAGTCTATTTTATACATTTATATTTATTTTTTATGTACATATGACAGAACATGACCAAATGGCCCCAAGTTTTTCCAGGGGAGATTTAGATTAGATATTACGAAAAAATTCTTTATAGAAAGGGTTGTAAAGCACTGGAACAGATTTCCCAGGGAAGTGGCACAGTACCAGTCCCCAGAAATATTTATAAATATGTGCATTAGCACTTGAGGACGATTTAGTGGTGAACATGGTGGTGATTGGTTGACAGTTGGACTCAATGATCTAAAAATTCTTTTCCAAACTTAATGATTCTACTATTCTGCTTAAATTAATTCTGAAAAAGAAAACTAAGCAGTGAATGGGCACATCCAAGATGTAGCCAAAATGAGATAGTGAAGAAAAGCTACAGCAGAACATGTGTGTGTAGAAAATAATGCTGGTTCTACAGAGAAGTTCACAGTTCACAACAGCCAGGTATGGGTGACTCTCATGCTATTTTCTAGTTGGCCTCTGTTAAATATGATCTGTAAGTTTCGGCTGTTTGTGATATAATGGGAAGTATGTGGTATTGAGAGGTTAATAAACAAGATGCAGAGGAAAATTAAGGTTATTGAGTAAAAAGAGGCATTGTCAACTAGATTTGTAACATAAAGGTTGCTGTTGATAAATAAATAGTAGGACTACATCTCAGTAGGTGGAAAAATGTTGAAAGGGTGGACCTCACTTAATTCTTATTCATAAATTCAAAATTGTTGAAAGTCAGGCAGAAATAAACCTTGCAAAGGCAATTATAACAAGTGAGAAAGGTTTTCTAATAAATAGGGAGAAAAGTGGAGTAGCAATGTGTTAAAAGTGGGTATTGTCCTAAAGATAATATGGATCTGGCTCAAAAACTAAATGAAAGTTTCATCTCAGTTTTCAATAAAGAGGACTCTATAACACAGAGGCAAAGGCAGGATGGCTAATGGGAGTGACTAGATAGAAATGCAAATTGCAACAGCTAAGGTGAAATAAAACTCAGATAACTGTTGGAGTCAGGAAGATTGAGTAATCTTTATCAGAGATACTGAATAATTGACAGATGAAACTGAGATCAGTAGCATGGATTCCTATTAAACCTATCAACAGGTTTTGTACTTAATGGTTGAAGGAAAGCAAAATCAGTATTTGCAATTCTTCTTTTGCAATTTGCAGTTTGCAAAAGGAGAGGAATCAAATGTAGTAAAGGAACTATAAGAAAGTAACTATAAACACTTTAGGTTTGATAAAATGTAAGAAGAAGGGTGTGTTAAGGAAATAATCTATTTGTCTCTAGCTATTAAAATAAATCCTGATTTACCAAAAGTGGATTGTATCCAACCAGTCTGGCATTTTCCTTTGAGTTTGAATATTTGTCTTAATGAGGTTCTCAATATTAGAGCTGAGCATAAAAATATAAAAATATTTTCATGAATAATCAACTAATTTTAATAATTTGCTTTAGTCATGGCCAACATTAATGATCATCCTTATTTTATTGGCATAAATATATCACACTGTTCAACTGTACTTTTCAGCAGACATTTTCCTCTTTGTAAATACTGCCACCTTTATCATTTTAACATTAATGGATTTTAAATTCACAGTAAAATTATAAGGATAGGAGACACCATTTTAATTTTGAAGACAAGAGGTGAATTATCACAGGGTGTATAGGGAGAGAACAGGCACAAGTGAATGGGCAAGGAAATTGCAGATGACACAGGGTTTGAAAGACGGATTCACTCTACTCAGTTTCTTCTCCCCTAATTCCGCTTTCTTGCAATTGTCATATAGAAGAAGCAAGAAAACATCCTAACCCAATACCTTTTCTATTTCCAAACTGGTGATTTCAAAATAGCTGTATTTATTTCACTTGGATTTGGTATTGCAGCACTACAGTCCTTTCCTGCCAGAAGTCTATGTGGACACGCACTCAGCTTCAAAGTAATTCTAGGACCACTCATAGAGCAGCTGGGACAATCAGAGCACTGATTCAAACCTGACCTGAAAAGTTGGGTTAATACTCCAGTGATTACAGAATACACTAATACTCCAGTGATTTCAAAAGTATCTGTGTAGAGGAAAATTGAGATCACCTAAAATGAAGTCTCCACACATAAGCTGAAGGCTTGGGTCACTATCCTAAATATAGATGTTCTGGAGTATCTCACCCGGTTTCTAGTTGTTGTTCCAAAAGAAAATTGACATCTCAATATGTTTCATGCAATAAATTCTATTTTTTTAAAAACTGGCAATTTAAAATCAAATTTTTACTTATTTATCAAATACAGAATTTGTTTCATCAGACTTGGTTCTCAAACTCACTAATACACTCCAATTGAGAATGTGAGCATACTAGACATTTCTTCTACAGAGGACTGCTAGGAGGAAAGCAAGTACAGACTACAGGGAATAAATTTGGTTCAAAACTCCGCATAAACTTTTGTACATGGCAATTAAACTCCTCAGAATTTTTTTTTTCCTTAGAATTCTGAAAATTCAGGGAAAATGCTAGAACCTAAATGTCGATATTTTCTATGTTCCAAGTAGAATACAACTTAGACTTGTAATTCTGCCCAGTTGATTTTGATATTTTGAGTGTTCATTTTGAGCATATGAGTATTCATTTTGAAACTTGAATAGTGGTTGGTAAACTTGAAAGCATGAGAACTGCCTACTTAAAAGTGCAGCTTTGAAAATTCCTTTTATTCCTTTAACATTCCTTTTTACTCTTTTCCTGGATGAGGGCCTCTCAAGTGTATGTGTGCATGGGGATGTGATTGCAGCTAGACCACAGATTGGAAAGCCTGTGTGTCTGTGGTGGCAGCAGCTGCCAAGATCCCTGTGGGTGGATGTCAATGCCAGAAACTGGAGTGGGACCTCGAGTAGCAGGGACACAGACGTCCATGATGGCAACCACTGGAGCAAGTGTGCAAACTGAGTGTGTGAGTGCCAGCAAAGATCAAACCAGATGAGCCACCAAGTCACTGTGGTGGTCTGGAAGCCTGGGAATGAGTGGATCTCTACGAGTGAAACCACAGGGATGGGTTGTGGCACGGTTAATGGGGGCCAGGAGAGCCCAAGTTCACGGTGTGTGTGAGAGCATTTGTGCCAGCAGCTAGAGCTTGGCATTGCATTCCAGACACCAGCAGCTGGGCAGAGTGGGTGTCTAAGCCCAGCTGTTGGCAACCCACTCTGTACGTATGCACATATACACACTTCCAGTAGCAGATCTCCATCCCGCTCAGCAGAGAGGGGAGCAGGATGAGGCCATTCATGTCATCTTGCTCATGTGACTACTCTGTCAGTTTGTTGTGTTGATAGGTGTGGCCAGACCTGTACACCTGTGGTTTGTACCTGTGCTCCACAAACCTCTGCATGTGTATCCTGGGAATGAGTGCTCAGCCTTGCTACATTTAGAACCTGGGTACAGGGGGGGGCTACAGAAGACTTGTCTCTCTCAGGCTTTCAGATCTGGTCTGATTTTCCCCTAACAAACCAAAAAATACCAAGCCCTACCTTTTGGACAAATAGAAGTTTTGTTTTGCATAGGACTGAGGCTTTTCTTTTTTGTGGATGAATTTGTTGTACCAGAAGTCAACAACTGCACTGCAGTTGCTAATAAATAGCTTTTTATCATCAATGTTAAGCTCTTCCCTTTATTTGGTGGCTGTTTGGCACGACCATCTGATGGAAGTGATCTTTAATTGGGCCTCTCTTTCTCTGTATCAACATTAAAATCACAGACCAATGTTAAAACACATTAATCATATGCTAAGTACACTTTATTTCAGTCATGTCTGATCTCAGTCAGTCAATTTTGTGTAACGAAGAGGTTGAGATTGCTGATCCCCAATCTCTTCCTTGTAAATGTACTGTAACTTCTTCTTCCCAATTGCATTCCAAAAACACAACTTTTTAAATATTTTGCAAGAACTTACAAACAAATGAGAAGGCTTGAAATCAAAAGAACATCAGCTAATGGACAGGTGACAGAGTAGGCAAGTTGTTCCACTATGTCCCTTCCAGAAAAATGTAGCAATTGATGGAAGGAAGACGATAGCTATTAGCAAAATTTTAAATGTATTTCTCCTCTGGTGTGTCAAATAGATGTCATATTTACTGCCAACACATGGTTCTGGTGTTAATGGTGAATGATTGAAGACCTACAAGGACATATGCAGCTGCACTGGCTGGAATGGAATTATGGAATAGTTTTGCAAAGGGTCGACTGGTATTCCAAGTGGATTCAAAATATAAACAGTCTTTCTGCCACACTAGTGTCTGATTATTAAAGTAAATTTTATCTTACCTTTGCTTTTCAGAGACTAGAATTTACAATTTGCCTTAGCTTGTTGGCATATGCCATGCCACATTTAGAATGGATTGCAATTTTACCTTTAGTGAATTTCTTAACTGAAAAAGAGACATTTAGTATATATGGTTCACTGTTGTAATTTTGAAGCTGCAATGACCTTTTGAGTCTGAAACAGTTTTATATGAAAGGATTTTCAAATGGTCTCATTTATACCTTACACACCCAATATTTTGGATTTATGCTAAGAGAGAGCCAAGGTTTCTGACTTTCTAAATCTCTATCATGGCCTTAAAATGCCAAAGAGAATTCACAGTCAAAACCCTGATTCTTTAAGACCAAGAGAATGTTTGCCATTGAGTTTAATCAGCCTCAAGCTTAATCCTCTATAATATCAGCTTTCTGTTTTATGACTTCATATCAAAGGTTAACCGCACATTCATGCAACAATGTTGTGTTCTATGAATATTGTTCTGTGCTATAAATTTTTCAGTTTTAAAATTATTTCCCTGCTATGTGACAGAGTAGAAAGCAAGTGGAGAAAGGAGCGAGGGAGAGAGTGCCACTCTATCAAGGGAAGATGTGTTCTCAAAAAATTCAGACAATCTCCTCTTCTGCCATAATTAGATTTACGGGACTAACAGGTAGCCGTACAGGACACATTTATCATATTCTCAAAGTCAATTTTCGTGGTTCTTTCATTCACTCAGACTCTGAAGTTCACATTTAACTTTTAATTAAATCTAGAGAATATAATATTGAATAAAAGTTACATTTATCAGTTTAATTTTTGAATGCTTGTTGAATATACATTATTGCTCTGTGTTTCAATTGAATTTCATTTATTAAAGACCCTTTTTTCCCACTGTAACCACTTAGAATGTCATGGACTCACGATTTCTTCAAGAAAAAAAAGGTTTGATTTTGTAAGCAGTAAATGGTCTCCAGGCTGCGAAATATATGCTAAGATTTCTTTGACAGACTATCCACATTTTGCTTTATATCTGTTCCCCTGTAGAACTCTATTGGTAATAAGTTTGTTCTACTGCAATAAGAAACACATTTAATTTTTTTCAAATATTTGCCACATGGACCAATAACACACTCCCATTTTCCTGTAATATGTACTGCTGGAATCAATAAATTAGTTATTAGTAATCAGAGTTTGCAGAGAATTAGGCATGGAAATTCCAACATATAGGTAAATTGTTTGCAAATTATGTCATATGTATATTTACTGTATGAATGTATGGCACCTTAAATGTATGCTATCTAGATGAATCAGGAATGAAAGGCTAATGTTGTGCAATGAAGTATCTCTGTTTCCACAGCAAAGAGGTGCCTGAGATAGTTTTGGGTGCCAGTCCTCAGCAATTAAGGGACAGGAGCTGTTCTAGAGTGTTGCTTTCTCTGAATTCTCAGTTTCTCAGAGTTCCCAGAGTACTTAATTAACTTCATGTTGTGTTATACTGCACCCACACTGCACCTCTCTTCTGAGACCAGTGTTGCCTTTCTCTGTGTTTGTAATTTCCTTTAATGGTAGATGTACCTAAGACAAATAGTAAGATAACAGTAACCAACAGTAAACCTAGTTCATTTTGGTCTTTTGTGGAAATAAATAGGATTGTTCAAAATTGCTCATATTTTGACACTACTTCCATCTTTAATGGAGTTCTGAAACTCAGTCTGAAGGTTTCTCCTGCACATTACTCACGGTACAGAATCTGCCCTGTTCTTCTGGACAAAAGCTGAGTGGAAGGAAAATAAAATTATCTTTACATTTATGTACATTAAGGTTTCCTTCAACAGGCTTTTTCATCTTCACCTTTTTTCCTTTTTCAAGGACATCAAGTTCTCTCAGCACCTTTGGAGTCAAAATGTTTGGTTTCATGGAAACATATGGTTTGACTTCACTCAAGTAATACCAGACTCAACCATCTAGTAATTAGAGGTATGTTGATTAACACCCACCTACCTACAGTCTCAGTGTTGCTATGAACTTGTTTCTACCAGCTGTTGAACTGAGTTTACGTTCATGGTTATTCATGTCCTTTCCCATTCCCTAACCAAAAAAAGAAAAAAAAAAAAAAAAAAAAAAAAAAAAAAAAAAAAAAAAAAAAAAAAAGGTTAGAAAAGATAGAAAAGATAAGGTGAAGAAAGGGAAAGGGAGGCACCCCAAAAAAAGGCCTATGAAACAAAAAGACTACAAAAGAACATGGAAGTTGCACTTAGAGATATTTCAATTAGCTGGAAATTGGCTTTTCTAAGTTATTGTTTTCAAAAAATATCAATTTGGTATCATATCCTGCATTCCAAACAGAGGAGGAATGAGTCATTGTAACACTGGAATAGCAGAAAGTTCTGCTTTATTGAAGACTATGAAGATAGTTGAGGTAAAGAAAACAAAAGATCATCCATCCCAAAACACATTTTCAAGGAAATAGAAAATAAACAAAGTAGAAGAATATGTGTTCTCTTGTTGAATCTCCCCCAGATTTTAGGAACTTCTTCACATGTGCCTTATAGATAAGAACTTTCACAATGCTTTTCAAATTTTTTTTTCTTTCATCTTATCTTGTTCTCTAAAAAAACTATGGAAATGAGTTTTGCAATAAGAAAACTGCCCACAGCAAACAAATACTCTGGAGATTGTAGATAGGGTTTTTCTTCCTTTTGGTGGGAAACTAATTTTTGTTATCCTCTGTAAATACCAAAATTGAGATCTTCAAAACCTACTTGTCTAAGCTTCCTACAGATTGCTTGGGGTCTTGATAGATATTCAGTTATATGCAAGAACACCATAGTCAAACCATGATAACAAATCTAAATCATTATCATTTCCACAACAAGATATGAAGGAAAATAATTGATTGATCAGGTCAACAGTAATTGTTTCCATAAAAACCACAGAAAATGTAAAAATAATGGCAAAGACTCAGTTTTTGTTGTTTCCCCTTTCGTTTCTCCACAATTTTGCCAGATATTCCAGGCTTGCACCAATACATTCATAATTTTCTACTGTTCTGCAATATTTTAATTGAGTGGAAGAGTCATTTGTCAGCTAGCAGTTGTGATGTGTACTCTCTGCCTTGTATTTTTGTGCTTTTAGAAAATCAAATTATTAAAAACTAAATTAAAACAAGAACCCAAACAATCAAACAGAAAAAAAACAGCAAAAAAGCCTAACAACAGCTGATCACAATTTAAAAATATTTATCTTTGTTCATCTGTGTAATAGAAATACTTCAGAATTTTTCAAAGTCACAAAGGATAGGAAAATATTTTTTCCTATATTACATGTGGCTGCATTTGTGGGTATTTTAACTTGTAATTAGCAGTCAGAATATATCACAAAAGGAACCATGAATTACTGAACTATCCCACTGAAATCAGACAATGTCACTACTTGCGAATATCCTGCCCTGCCCTACTTGGATTTTACCAATTCCAACAGGCACCTAGAGGATCTCCCTCTTTTTTTTACACTTTAGTAACATTTGTACTGCTCATCACACTAATAAAATCTGTGAATTTGAAATATATGAATTTTTAACATGGATGCATCCTCCTTCGAAGCATAAAATGATGACTTTGAAACTAATGCATAATATCAGAAAGATGGCCAAACTTTTTAGAAGTTTTACACAATGCTGTCTTTTTTTTGTTTCTGCTTGATAAAATATGAAACACTTCTGTACTAAAAGAGTCAATCATCTACTCACTAATTTAGGAGGATTTAAATGATGCCCTTTGGAAAGTCAAAAAATGTTTGCATGAGTAAAGAATACATACTCTTAGTAATTACGGCCTATCATATACCTCATTACTTCACCATTATTTCCTAAAAGGAGTAGTTTGATTAATTAGCCTTTTGTTTTGTTTTGTTTCTCTTTTACTTATTTTTTTATGCTATTTGCTTATTGGATTTTGAGGGAGGTATTGTCTGAAATGATAAATGAAGTTTTACGATTTGTAATCAATACACTCACTACTTTTCCTTCAGATTCCAGATAAGAGCAAAATGACCAAGTTTTGTTTCTTATTTGCATCCAACAGATATGTTTCTATCTAGACGTATCTGTAAATTACTTACTATTTTTTGAAATTTATGTATATTTACAGGGCTGTAAAAGAGATTGTAGGCAAGATCAATTAAATCATACAGCAGAAACAGACTGGCTGGAGGAATATGATAAGGGTAAAGACAGCTCCTGAGCACCTTGACAGGTCATCATTTACCCATTTGCACACTCTTCAGGGTTCAAATTGCTTTACATATTAACACTTACTGAAATGCATGACTCATTAAACCAGTATTATCCAACAGGAAGAGATTTCCATATCAGCTGTAAGCATTGCAAATACTGATACTGTAAGTTAAGACTGGTAAAATTATTAAGGCTTTTTTGTTTGGTGTGTGGTTTGGATTTTTTTTTTTTAATAGAGGATACTTCAAATAGTTGTAAAATTTTTAAATTTCTCAATATATGTTCTCTCTCACCAGAGAAGAAAAGAGGAAAGAGAAGAGAAGAGGAAAGAGAAGAGAGAAGGAAGAAGAAGAAATGAACCATCATCATCATCAAGTTCTGTTTAACCTTCTTCCTAGTCAAGATAACAAAACACATTGATAGGCAGCTATAGGGAAAGTAGAAACAAGTACTTTTGCCAGGTGACTGAAAAAAATCTTTGGGAAGGCTATGATATTTGCCTCAACAAATATATCCGAAAGGCAGAGTGGTGATGATAACTTCCAAGGTATCTGCCATTTTTCCTGCTGCTGGTACTTCCCATCAGGGGAACAGGGAGTAGAGAAAGATGAGAGATTTGCAAGCACACATTTTATTATTGCCACCTAAAATATCGTAGTAATAATTGGGGGTTTTCAGCTATTCAGGCCAGTTGCCTTATGGCACAGTAGTGGATCATATCTTTCAGTTGGTTCTATTGAGACCTAACCAAGTTTGCACCCTTTGATTTGTTCTACAAAACAAAGCAAAACAAAATGTGCATAGTTAAGTATCGACACAGACATGGAAAGTAAGATCTTACTCCAAAATGGAAAAGCAGTGTAGCCCTGTATCCCTCATGTGGGTCATTTAGAACATAATTTTTGCATTTGACCAGTTGTGGTCTTGCATGTATTCTTTGTAAAGTTATTTCTGATCTGAAAAATAATGTGTCTGGAGAAACATCTTCTGCTGTCCTGTTTTCCTGTGAATTGTTCCATTAGCTACTCTTCATCTAAAATAAGAATTTAGGTAAATTGTTCTTTTTGGTTTTGCAAACTTTTAAAATAATTGCCTAATGAAATTAACAATTATGTTTGCTTTTAACAAGTTCCTGTCATTCATGGTTAGGCCTTCTTTCTGTTTCACTCTGTCAACAATCTATAAAAAAGTTATTACATTTTCTAAAATCCCCACATGTGCAAATTCCAAATTTTCAGGTGGTAGATTTCACATGTGGTTTGACAATCTAATTATTAAAGCATTTTGAGAAGGAAACAGAACTAAAAACAAACTAGTAAAATTTGTAGCTAATAATGGTTCTACAGGCATGAACAATGAAAATAACATTTACTTAAAATTTTGTTTGATGGAAGATGGAAGTCTGAAGCAGAAGTTAAAGTGAACATACTAAAAAAAAAGCACTTCCAATCTCTAAACCTGCAGCATAAATACCCTAATGCAAAGGAAATCTAGCTCTTCACGAAGAACCTCCTGACCCCAGGGGATCTGGCTTCCACCTCGTCTTTGTTATCGGCCCCCGTGTGATGCCTTCTCATTGAACTCTCCAAGAATATTCATGCTAGAATAATGGGACACCAAAGGCTTAAGTCTGTGAATAAGCCCCTAAAAAAGATGCTTTCTCATACTATGAGAATGAAATCTTGGGTTCTTTCTAACATCTATGCCTGGAAAGATTATAAACAAATGACAAATTTGTAAGGCAGGTAAATCGTAGACTTTAGTTTGGCATTTTCCTTCATTTAACATTAAAAATCGCTTATGTTAAACAGAAGATTTTTGAAGTTAACTGGACTGAGCATGCTCTTAATGGCACACGACACATAAAAGGCACAAACAAAACGTATGCACTTACACTTAGCCTTTATTTTTGCTATTAAAACACATTTTTTCTGAAGCACTACTTTGGGAAATCTAGATTATATCAACTGGCATGCTGTAGAATCATTATTATCATTCCATGTAAAATTTTCTTATGTTATTTGAATGATGTAGTTGGAGTTTTGTATTCAAATTTTAAAAGAAGAGTCAAAGTTTATAGATGTTAACTGTCTTATAGAAAGAGCAAAATAATCAGGTATAAAATATCTGAAGTGATAAAATCTGAGGAACTAGATTATAATAGCAATTTGACAGGGATACATAATAATGTAACAGTTTTCAAACATCTGCTGAAAGAACAACACCAAATCTCCACAAGTGGCACATTAAAAATTAATTCATTCAGAGATTAGGAAAAGAAAATTAAAAATTACTACTGGATGTGACTCACTGGTTATGCTTATTGTTTTTTATAAAATGTGACATTTTAAAAGCACACGGTTTTGTGATTATTTCTTAGTATTGCATGAAAGCTACTGAACTTAAAAAGATAATTGTACTGCTAGTCTTAACTGTAAACCGAGAAATCTAATAACATTAATATTTTTATTTCAAAAAAACCCCCTACAAATTAAATACTTGAAATGTTCCAAAAAGAATACAAAGTATAATCTATAACACTGAAATAAAGCAGAAAAAAAATCATGGGTTATTGTTAATGGAGAAAATTTTATCTTATACTGAGTGTATTTCTGATGAAATGATAAAAGGAAGTGATAGTACTTGTGCAAGACTTCACACAGACAAAGAAAACTAAATGTAGAGTATATTCAAGCCTTCTTAAAACTATCATCAATTTTGAATAATTTTGTGAAACCCTGCTATGAACAAAGCCATACAAAGAATGTTTGATTACATGAGAGAAGGGAGGGGAGTGAGAGGAAAGCATGGAATACTTCTTTGTTCAGAGAGAGTAAAAGGCTATTTGCGAACAAAGGAAAAAAATGAAAAAGGCCTGGAAGAAAAGATAACAAAAAGACTCACATACAAAATTGAGCCAATGTGGTACCAAGGCATTCTTAAAGCAGAGAGTTCTTTTACTATCATCCAGTCAATATAGAAGGGGAAGCTGCATGAAAACCAAAAATATGCAGCAGCAGGACATTTTACAGTCAGCTTCTAGAGTTTTATTTATACCAGTTTCCCAGGCTAGGCTTCAAAGCATGTAATAAATTTGCCCACTGCCTTCTCCCTTCCTCACTCTTTTCTAACATAACACATATTGAGGGGTATTCTTAGTCCTTTTTGGTCCACCCTCACAGGTCATTTTAGTTATGGGTCTTTTGACATTAATGAAGAGACTCTACAAGCAGGATCTAAATAACTCAAGAGAACATAGTAGGTATTTTTGATAAACACAGTAGCTTGCTGAGACTTCAGCGTGCCCATAGGGAAGACATTAATAAGCTCCACTTACCCAATGAGACAGGTGATGAGGTTGGGTAGGGTTGTCAGCTGTCATTCAGGATAGGAAGAGTTGGTTTTCCTTGTACTGGATTGATCTTTCATGTTGCTGTCTCGCTCTCTTTTGATTCAGTGTTTTTCTTCTTAGGAATTTGCTTCTTCTTATGCCAGTATTTATCTTGTGAATCCATCTGCTAACAATTCCCAACTTAGCAGTTGCACTTCTGTGGTTTTACTCTTCTTATACTGCATGATATAACTTGTGTACTATTATATATTTTTTTCCTATAAGCAATTTTCACAATAAAACTGAGCCACAGACATACAACCATGCTTAACAAAAAGGAGTTTGAATCAAAGACAGCTGAATTCCTGAGATGAAGGTTACATGGAGAAGCCTTGCTCTGTTCCCACATCTCTTCCCTCTCTGCTGTGAAATCACTGGGGCTCAATCGCAAAAGACTTCTTCAGTATTGAAGCTAAGACTATGATTACCTTCTTAATTAGACTGATGTTTTTAAATAAAAATATTTTATAATAACTTCACTCCCTTGGTTGTCCTATAGATTATCAAAAATCCTTGGTTTCTTTATTTTTCCTACATTTTAAGGAAGCTAGCTGTGAAGGGCTGAGATATAAATACATACATATTGGGTTTCACAGCCGGCTTATCATATGATTGACAGAAAACAATTCATTCATCATTCATTTCAGAGAGCTTTTCTGACTTGCAAATGTGATAGTGGATTGGAACTGAATGTGGAGATACCTAGGCTGATTTTCTAGCACTGGGGAAAGATTTATGGTTTCTAATGGAAACCAAATAGAAATCAGTGAACCTGACTCCCTGTCCTGCCATAGTAGTGTCTATAAAATTACACTTGAATAAATTCAAGGCATCAGGTTGGAGGGTCCACCTCTATGGGTTGCACTATAATTTTCTTTGATTATCTTTTAAATAAAAAGAGAAATATTATGAAAGAGCTACAAATGGAGTCCATGTAGGTCAGAGTAATAAAAGTCACATGAAGCACCAGTGAATGTAAACTAGCAGGTTCTGCATGTCTGTCATCTTGAGATGAAAATACTCATTTCTTCTGTTTGAAATAATATCATAGCTTCCTTTTTTTTTTTAAAAAAAAGGGGGTAGAAAATCTATGCATACCAAGGAAATGTAAGTAGTGTAGCTATCTATTCACATCACCTCTGAGCTTTCTCAGGCTGCAGCTGTAAGTTTTATATTAACATTTGATATTTAAGTTTCATTTCAACAGAGTTTTAAGGAGAATTTTATTGCCACCTTTCAATATAATAGTGAGAGAGTTTAAGAAGTAGTTATAAATGATAGAGTTCATTACTATGAAGTAGACAGTCTGCTCACAAAATAATAATTAAAAAAATAATTTCCATTTTCAGATGCAACTGCACAGTTGAAGTCTACACTTTGTTTTAGTTGGAAAATATAGGTGGAAGATGTAGCACAATTATTAAATACTTCCAGATTTAACACAAGCACATATTTTCTGAAATATTAACTATAGTTTATACTTAGTTGTATAACAATTTCCAAAAATACAGCTTGTGATCCACTGAGAGTTATCATTGTAGCTGTTGGATGTCTTTTTTCTTCTCAGTTATACTACAAGAGTTTCTCCTTAAAGTTTTTTTAAAAGTTTCATAGCTCTGTTATTTATTGAGGATTATAAAATATGGTCGTTTATCTGACTGGAACAAAGGTGTGAACAAACTATCTAAGAGACTTTAAAAACATATTCTTCATCACAGAAAACTTTGAGCTCATTCTTTATAGTTGTCATCAGTGCATACATTGTTCTGTATGAAAAAACTTAGGATAGGCTTATCTCGAAAGAGCATGTTTTAATTTCATGTTCTAAAGAAATAGGTACTTGTAGTTTTCAAAAAAACTTGTGTACTGTAACATTTCTATTGTGCCGTCTATAAGCTGTTATACTTAAAAACTGCATATGAAAAAAAACCATGACATTTGGAGTTTTTAGAGAATAGAAGAAAAAGAATCATATCCATGCAAATTCTGGTATTTTCATATTCCAATATGTCCTGGAAAAAAGAATATGGGTGGTGTTCATGCACAAAAAAATTCCTGCAACTTTTCGTTTCACCCAGTAATAAGTCAGTCTTTCTTGTTGATGCTAGAATGGCATTTTGGGAGGTAAGATATAGACTGCTATCTGTATCATCACATTCTAACAGGGTGTAAGATATTGGTCAAACAACAATCCTAAGTTATCCCAATGACCCATGTGGCTCCTTCTCATCTCTTTCTTCCTTCAGAAGTCTCATCAGTCTAACACAGAAAGAATTGCTGTACAAACCAGTTGGCAAATTTTCTTCTTTTCTGTTACTGAATCCATTTTTGTCAGGCATCTCAGGACTCCATGAATTCTTTCTTATTTTTTATTTTACGTTATGCAACATACCTCTGAAACTAGGATCAAAGCATTTAAAATGCAGAGCACATCAATATTGCAGAGAAGTTGATATTGTTGTATGAAAGAAATAAGCTTTCAAATGTATATTTGAATGTCTGAACTCATGACTTCGCATTTTTTATAAACACAGTGCCGTACCCACTTAAGAAGTTTTCCTGTAACACTGCCAATAATTATGAAAGAATTTCAAAGCATAAAAGTTAACAAAGAAGACTATTGCATGAATTTCAAAAAATGTACCTATCATCATTGAAACAGAATACTAAAGAAAGTCAAGGGTACACATACCTAGTAATTTTATAATGAATTTAACTGTAAGGTATTAATTTTGAATGTTCCGCATGCTCTTTCACTTTAGTAGCTTCTGACCTTAATCCTGTGCCAAAGTCAAACCATTGAATTGTTCTTACTGAATGAGAAAGTTCCTAAGCCTGAACAAAGCTAGTTGTCTCTGTTATGTTCAGTACAAATACTTTTAGCCAAAAGAGCGTTCTTCACTCAGCTTCCTTAATGAACAGAACTACCTCGATATATATGTTTAAGGCAAATCCAGGAGAATCTCTTACCCTAGGAAGAATGGGTATACTCTCCCACCTGAACTTTATAAATCTCACTAAAATCTTTCTCCTGTTTTTATAATGACATGAAGGGGAAGCACAATGCAGTGGAGGTTTAAGCAAAAGGTATTATACGAAATAAGGACATGAATTATTCATTGTTGATATAACACTGACAGCAGAAGATTATGTACTTGTAAAACAGCAAACATGGCCAATACCTGGTCATGGACTTTGTAACTTTCTGGCCTATATTTCCCTGCTTCTGTGAGCCTTGGAATAGCAATTTTTTCTGGAGGGTCATGCAAAAAATGTTGCACCAGTCTGGACAACACAATGCACAAAAAAGTACATAACAGTTCTCCCAAGCAATATACCTTAGTGAAGATTTTGCTAGGCTTACTTATTGTGCCTCTTTTACTCCCTTCTGAATTTCCTTTGAATCCTGTACCCAACTATATTTCAGGTTGGCAGGGATTGTACCTATACTTGTGATTTTGAACATTCTGAATTCTGGGAATAGGATAAAATAAAGCACTTTCTATCATTAATCTTTATTTCTTTATTGCTCTTATGGTGGATGTTGCTGCACAGTGCTTCCATGTACATCTCGTTTCCATGTACGTGTGAGGGCTATATCAGCCATAGTGAGGGACAGTTACATCTGACAATACACAAAAAAGATGTTTACTTTCAAAACAAACACAAAGAGAAGAATTACTTGCCTCTCTACTCATGACTTGTGAAATCTACTGCCAGCTTGATCATATTTCCCATTTCTCTAAAAAAAACCAACCTTGATAAGCCAGAGTAGATGTTTTCTGTTCAAAATTATCCAAAACTTCTAGTCAATTAAATTGTTAGTGTTTTAAGATAAGAATTATTTAAATCTCCTGTTATGTAACATTTGCTCCCTAAAATTAATTTGGCAGTATGTAAACAAACAGAAATAATTAATTTGTTCAAAAAAATATTATCCTCTGAAAAAAGTAGTGTCTGGGTATTAGGACATAAAATTTTACAAACAGGAAAATGATTCTAACATGTTAAGGTATCATAAAGGGTGTCATGCCCTGTTATTCAAGTTTCTTTGGTCAAGTCTATTGCAACAAGTGGCAATGTCCTAAAATTGAAGAACATAACTGTACTAGAAAAATTAAACACAACGAAAAACCCATAAAATGTCCATGGAACCATTATATTTCGTTGGCTCACTAATAGCGATAACTCTCATTACTCCCAATCTGTTCTCACCACCTCTCTGCACTGGTAACACATTCTGGGTCAATGTTAGTGACTGACAGGAGAGCTAATACGATGCTGAGAATGCAACATGAGATTTACCTAAGACTGTAAAATTCAAGCCTCTAGCTCCCTCAAAGCAATCACAGAAGGGTAGGAAACAATTACACTGCAATATAAACTGTATTTTTTTCTCTGTGTGTTGCCTTCAATTCTCCTCCAGAAGATTTGGGTCACTTTATTTCCATGTGAGACTTAAAAGCATAGAAAAACAAAACAAAATTAATTTTCTAGCATACAGACTATAAGTCTTTTAAAAAAAAATCTACTTGTTTGTTTTCAGGGTATGTCTTTAAAGCTTTCTTTTCCAGCCAGAAAATAAAATATGAGAGTCTTATTACGGAAACAATTCATATATCTGTTGGAAAAATCATCTGAAATAAAAGGAAAGGTATGCAAAGAAAACAGCTTTTCTGAACCTTACAAGTCTTATGCAGAACTGTGAGAACCGTCATGTAACACAGTAAACTCTCTGTGTTGCAAAAGGATTAATTAGGATACTTCTGGTTAAAAGTAAGAAAGCGAGAATTGGCAATAAACTCCTGGAAAACAAACAAACAAACAAACAAACCCCACCCAAAGCGAGATCTGTCCAAAAAGTGAGGTTTTTAATACTTCAGCTATTTGGCACATAGACATGAACTCCAACTACATAGAAATCTGAGGAACATTCATCATACTGGAATTTCAATCTGTCCTGCTTCAGTGGGGAAAATCCATATTTACACAACATCTTTTACTACATTCTTCCTCCCCTTATGTGGCTACTAGTATGACATTACATGACTCACTGTGCTCAGGAAAGTCTTACAGTAAATGAAAATGCATTAATGTTGGTATAGGTCATGGACATCATGGTGATACATGTTATGGAAACAGCTCCAAAGAAAGACAGTTAGAGACAGAAACAAAAAAAAAGGGAAGGAATGGGATAACAGATACCATAAGTAATATATTTCTGTGTAGAAGGCATTGAGACTCAAGAAGCACTCAAGAAACAATAATCCCTAATTGCAGTACTGCCAGTCATACTGAAATGACTGACCATTGATAGAACTGACAGCAAAAAGCAAATAAATACTCAGCTAACAAAAAATGTGTCAGTGCCTCACCAGGTATTTGAAAAAAACAAGTGTACCTGGTGAGCTAGCAGCAATTGGAGATAATTATATGCTCAAGTCATAGGCAATTCTGCATGCAAAAGTCGTGTCACTAAATATATTTATTTTCACAGTCAAGGATTTTAATAAACAAACACACAAGCAAATAAGGAAGCAGTAAGTGTTTTGGTTAAAACTTACAGTAATAAAAATACTAAAAGATCCTGTGCTGGTGCATTCCCCCCACACACACTTTCCAGGCTGCACTGCTATCTGAGAAATGTTCTATAGGCATTGGCCTTGACAAACAGCGCCTGGGCTCAGATCTTATCAGAAACACTGTCTGCTCCCAGGAACTGCTGTCCCAGGAGCTCTTGTTTTCCTTATGAACAGATTTGGAAAATATTTTCCTTGCCTAAATGGCATAACATTCCTGTTCTCACTCTTTCAAAGAAGGCGGCAACCCAAGCTGTGGCCAGGATGAAACATTGTTACAACTAAAGCCTCTCTTTTTGACCCTATAAACAGCAGTCCAAAATGAGGCCCTTTGACCTCTCCCGGACCACAGCAGACTGCGAATAGCAACCTCCCTCTGAGGGGGACGTCTCTCAGAGCCAGCAAACTCTCACATTTGCTATACTTGGAGGATCACTGAATGACGACAACTCCTGGGCTGACATCCTCAGTCCTTGAAGCCCAACCCTTCACCTGTTGGGACATGCAAAGGCATCCCAAGTGATTATTTCACTGATTTTCAAGGCAAATTTTTCACAGGTACCTTTCTTACATTGACCCTTTATGTCTCTGTGCACGCACACTTGCATAGGCTACAGCAAATCTGGGAGAAATGCTGCTTTCTTAGATGTTTAAGTACCTTAGATGCCTAAATAAGTTAGACCTGTAAGTAAGCTTGTGACTATGACTTAACCTTATTTAAATACTGCTAAGAGGTGTTCTTTTGCTAAGTTGCTAAGTATAACTTCTAAGTTATAAGTTAAGTTAAATGTTATTAAGTGTTATTCGTCTGTTAATTGATACAGTTAAGTTATAAATTAAGGTGTAAATTAGGTATGAATTGTTATTTTGTTAAATTATTAGGTTTAAGGTGTAAGTTAATTTAAAATACTGTTAAGTTTGAGTGTTGTCAAACTTTAATGGCATATTCCTCTTTATCCTTGCCCTCACTGTCCTTTTGTCTAACACACCTAAACACACACACACGCACTCAGTAAATAGTTCTTGGTTCATTTCTGTTTTGATTGTCTGCATTTTGTTTGGTGTCATTGTTGCTTGTTTTTCCTCAGCGTGCCTTGACTGCCTTGGAAGTAGTAGAGTGAATCTTGCCAAAGAACTTTGTCATGCTGTCACTTAATATTAAATCTGGTTTTTGCTCATACCCTTGATTTGTTAAATAATCTTGGACACTCATTCGGATCAGATCCAAAAGGACAAAACAGAACAGTTTTTGGTTACACATAAACTTTGTTTTGGAAGTTTTTGGAAAAGTTTTTGGCTTTTGGTTACACATAAACTAATCTTTGGAATTGTTAGAAAAAAAGAATTTAGTATTTCTAATATTGATCAGTAGACACCAAAGAGTCATTCTTCTGCTTGCAGATACCTGCTGTTTTTAGAAGGCAACCTTTCTTGAAAGTTCTGTCTTGGTGGTTTTTTCAGATAGATGGACTAGTTGTTCTTCTCTTTGTGACCAGGCAATTACTGTAGGGAAACCACCATGTTTTGGCCTCAATTTCAGTTTTATATTCAGTTTTATATAAATTATGATTGTGATTATGGCCTACCACTCAGAGGTTTTCAATTATTTCCTTTCTACTACAAAAGTACAACAAAATCCTCTGTAATATTCTGTGAGCCCTGCAAACCGTCCAAATTATTTAATTTCTATGTTTTATTTTGATTGTATACATATCAAATATGCATACAGAAACATCGAGCTTATCAAGACAGAAGATGCACTTAGAGGGTTATGCTAATATCAGAGTAATGTTAATACTATTGGTAGCATATTGGAATAATAAACAATGGTGAAGAACTTTTTAAAGCACACTATGATTTCTCTGAACTCTTGTTAAAATTATATAGTAGTGATACCAGAAACATTTTAATCCATCCAACTTTTGCAGCCATCTCAAACTACCTTTTTCATTGTAGATAGCTGCTGAGGAAACTGTAACTTAAGTCCTCAATATGATTTCAAGCTAGATATTTACCTTAAGGCAAATTAGTTGCAAAGAAATGTAGGGCAGTAAATTAGCCACTTAATTCTTCCTAAATTTCAGTCCTTTTTAACTATTTTTAAAATCTCACACCGAAATTCCATTCTATTCTATGGATTATTACATAGCACCACCATTTTCAAAGTCTGAATGCATTGGGTACTTGTTATTCATGCAGAATATTTTCAGTTCTGCAGTGAAAGAAATGGTAAACAAAAATTTTCACTTTCAGCTTTCTTTCTTTGCTTTCACTGCAGCTTGTCATCCTCACTTATGGCCAAAATGCCCATGAAAAATTAACATGACTAATGCACAGTTTATTCAAGCAGGCATATAATATGCAAATTGTGCCTGGTGACTGATGGACTGACTAGGCCAGGATGCAATTAAAAAATCCTTCTCCAGGTTTAAATTTTATTTATGTAAAAGTAAGATCAAGAATAAACTGTTAGAATATACATACTGAATACTTTGTGAAGAAGATCCATTTATTTATTCTACACTTCAAATTCCACCCCATGCTTTGGAGCCTGGTAGATACTTGCATGAGTCGTCCTCAGTCATACAAGCCATCTAATTGAGATTTATAAGGAGAGCTTTCGTGATTAAAATATGTTCACAGTCATTAGAGGCACATCATGTTGAAAGGTCCTCTTGAAGAAAAATGCTTGCTTGAATAAACTGAAGATTTCACCTGTCGTATATATAATAACCTGTGTGGTTCAGAGGGAAATAGGTTCCATCCTTTGTGAAATGATACCTGTCCTGTCAATCATTACATAAACTGTCCAACTTTTTGGCTTGTAACATTCCAAAGCTTTAGATTACTTTCTATCCAGGAGATCTTGAGTGATGGCAAAAGCTGTGAGATTTTGATTACCTTCCTCATCCAGCGAACCAAAGGAAACAAACTAACAGTTTTATAAATAATGAATGGATTTTAAACTGAGGTGGTGGCTCCCTGATATGATAGGCATGACTGTGGATGACTGTGTGCAAACTCTTTGGATTGGTTTAACTGTGTTTTTTTGTAGAAACTACAAAACACACCAAAATATCTTTCTTACTAGCCTCTTAACCTCGTGAGAAGTATCTACAGAAGACTGAAAAAAGGGACTATATTCCAGATCTAATTTATGCTAGCATGAGAGATCATTTCCATTTCAATCAATTGAGCTATATTGCTGCAACAGGTCTTATGGGCTAAGTATTACTCTAACTATCCCAAGATAAATCTGGTGTAAAGAAAGAAGCTAATGAGATAACGATTTTATATCAGTTCATCTGACAGAAAAAGTTCCCCCATGGGTTATATTTTATAATTAATTTATTTTATTTGTTTTTCCTTTGAGTTAACTTATTTCTCTCTCACTGTAAGAGGGAAAAACTCCCTGTTGATTCTGAAGAGGCAAGTGCAATATTATTTGAGACCATTTAAAGATGTTATATGATTTTATTCAGCGGATTTCATTTACTGTGATGCTACATTTCTTTTTAGTTACAATAAATAATAATAAAAAATAACTTTTCTCTTTTTTTTCCTCATCTTAGTCCCCATATCACTGCACATAAATGTCCAGTAGGAACAGTAATTGATTGGTAAATATTCAGTAAAATCAGTCTTAGGAAAAAAATTGCAAAAGATAATCAGTGTTGATGGTTTAAGAAGTTTCTTTAATGAAAAAAAAGTTATTGGGGGGAATATGTGAAGATATTTTAGAAGTAAAATGTCCCTGTTGTATATGTCTGTATGAGATTATTCCAACACTTACTGTAATCAATGTACATTAGTGATGAAGTAAAACTCAAAATCTACTTTTAAGTGAAGAGATCTAAAGAGATACAACACAATATTTTCTGACAATATGCAATTAATCACTCTTTAGATAAATGCTTTCAGGCCTTCTATGTACATATATTTTCATCCTCCAGATCAATTCAAAATGTTAATTTCTTATGTTGCTGTGAAGTTTTTGCACTTTAAGTATTATATTACTCCCATGTAGTATGAGTTTGCAGCTTTTTATAATGTTTAAAAATGCAGGTGACTTACCCTAAGTGATTCATACACAGGAAAAAAATAATCACCAATATAGATGGAGCAATAATATCTAACATTAACAAATTGCTGCCTCCTGGCTTGAAAAATTATTTACCATAAGATTTAAAGCAAAATATTATTTACTTTCTTCCATGTTTGTTTTCCAGGGCATTGTAAATAAAATACTTCATATCACTGAATTTTATTCATTAAAATGTCATTAATTTATGGGACGCATTCATTCTATTAACCTACTGTGTCAATTGCAAAACAGTCTAGTTGTGAAAGAAGATTTATATTTTTAAGATTTTATGTTTGTATATGTGAACTTTAAGTATGAAGAATGCAGATTTTAATATTAGGCAAGCACAAAGATCATCCATAACTGAAAATCTGTACTGTTTTGTACAGATGCAATAGCTGAATCCAGAACAGCAATTTCACTGAATGCAGTTCTCAGAGACTTCAGTGTAACATGCCACTTCCACCTGCTCTCATGAAGTGTCCTGTTTTAATTTAGGGGAGCCATAAAACATTTGCAAGAAAAGAACAAATCCTATTTTGAGAGTATCTTACTTGTCCAGATCCAAGATCAATATTTACTAATGCCATTCAAAGGATCTAACATAGAAATGCTTTTTCTCCATTATAGGTAGAGGTTTTCTGTAAGCATAGCAGCTGCAGATTAGGTTTAAATCCTGCAGTATATGTTTTCTTCCTTATGGATTTACCTCGCCCCAAGACTGCTTTTCCTATAGTGGCTAGGACCTTATCCCTTGAGTAACTCCACTGCTTTTATTTACCCTGTGAAACTGTTCAGCAATAACACATTTCAAAGCATCATTATGCAAAAAAAAGACCTCTCAGATATTTTCTTTAGGAACCATTGATTTTTCATTTTCCTTGTAACAGTTTGCTAAGAAAGCAATCAAAACAACAGGAGTAGCAAAGCATATGAGACGCTTTACATCCATTACCTATATATATATAAAACATATGAGCTTTATATATATTTCAGATACATATATATGTGCTTTTTCTTAAAAAAAAAAAGCCAAAACAACGAAACAACATTTAGAAACAAGTTAACTTCCAGCTTTTCAAAGGATAACTAAATGATGTTACATTTAAACTCTTTGGACACTTGAAGATTAAATTGAAATAGCATTCTCAGAATTTAATTGAAAAAGAAGCTAGAAATACTTTGTTAAAAATCAGGACTTCTCTGCTGTCATTATGGAAAAAACCCCCAAAACCTCAGTGCCTTCTAAGTGTGAAGAAGTATTTGATATTACAGCAACTTTGTAGATTTTTCTTTGTTCTTTCTCAGCATTGCTGTCTACCATTTGTGTATAATGGCAACATTAACAGCAAATAAGTAGTTTTTTATTCCAAGTAATGCAATATTTGGCAGTACTTCCAAAAATTCCTTTTCTCTTTAATTCTTCCACTTTCCCTACCATACTGGTGATGGGCTGATTATTTGTTTACACAAGATGAAAGAGTCAATAAGTGAGTTTTCAAATCTGCAAGCAGAGACATTTGTCATTTAAATAGGAAGTTCTGTGCCTGCAGCATAACTCAGTTTGATCTGCTAAGGAAAAAGAATCTATTTGGTTAAATATGCTGCTGAAGATGCACATTGCCTCAGCAGAGGGAATAGATTAAGAACAGATATACACTTTAGCTCATCTGAAAATATCAGAAAACATTATGATATATATTCTAGCAAAATACAGTCTATATGGTATTTCAAGGGAAAACATTACAGAGCTCAACATTAACATGCATCAAGCACATCCCTTAAAATAGAAGCAGAATGAACAGAATGGTTTTTCGGTGTGTTTTTTAATTTTTTTTCCTGATGAACATATTGTCTTGAGCACTATATTTAAATTTAAGGAGATTCAATGTTGTTCATGAAGGAGCCAGTACTGAATCTCCATTTAAGAAAACCAGCTGCAGATTTGATTAGAACAATAAATATTGTCATGAAACATTGTAAATAAAGTAATGTGTTGCCTTAAACAGCTTAAATGGTACAACAGAAACCATGTAGAGAAAATAATGGCACTCAAACCTAACTCTTTTGGAACAATATCATTTTATTTTCATTTGAATTTTCCTCAAACTGAAGTCCTCTTATTTCAACTTAACATATATTTAGACTTTTTACAATCTGAGAGATTTTCAAAATACATTTAATAACACTGTTGACTTCTAAGCTCAGATTTAATAGAAGATATGAGGAAAGTTACACCTTAATGAGATCCAAACTCCTTATTTCATTTCTTAGATTCCCTGTAGTTTGCATGGGAAATAAAATTAGAATAGTTTCCCATCAGCATTTGTGGTGTATTGCAAAGCTACAGAGGTGGTATAAGTGTTTGCACAGTATTCTACATGTAACAAGCCTTTTGAGACTGGGGAAGGGTTTAGTATGTTTCTTGGACATGAACTGAGTGTAGGACTCCTCAGAATAGTCAGGATTAAGTTAGCAGTGGATGTGAAAAAGATGAGACTTTATATGCTTACAGAAACATAGCAAAAATGATTGATGCCTACAAAATTTTAGTCTCACTCAGCCTTGGAACTTGGAACGGAGTTTTCAGATCGCAGTTTGAAAGAATGTGCCTGAGTTCATTTACAGGTCAGACTTTAGATTTTTTTCTTTTGATATCAAAGTTAATAAAGGAGCTTTACCTACAAAGAGAGCTTGAACAGATATTTGAGTTTCCTAACTTCTCAGGAGGTATGGGAGTAAAACTTGTGGGTTTAGAGGAGGAGCGAGCAATAGAAAAAAAGTGAGAAAAAGCCCATACAGGTACAGCATCAAGCC
Source organism: Orthonyx spaldingii (assembly GCA_013397795.1). Taxonomy (NCBI): domain Eukaryota; kingdom Metazoa; phylum Chordata; class Aves; order Passeriformes; family Orthonychidae; genus Orthonyx; species Orthonyx spaldingii. The sequence goes on along the minus strand of VZTJ01002435.1, from coordinate 161,110 downwards.
TTTGCTTTTCTCTGTTTTGAGATATTAGAAATAAATGCAGCATAAATAGAACAGGAAGTGACAAGTGATCTCTTCCTTTTAAATGGAAGAGTTTCACTGAAACATCATAATTGTAGAAAGCTGTTTCTCACTCAGAAAGGTCTGTAAAGGCATGTCTCATCAGACTCACTGTCATGATCCCACAGATGAGTATGGGGGGGTCATGCAGCTTCCTGGGTTTAGTCCTACAGAACTCAGTATTGATCCAAAGGTGAGAAGTAATGTCTTGAGAAGAATGTACCCTGTATTTCAGTAATAACTAGGGTGATTACATTGATTCACATCCAGCCTATACATGTAAACAATAAAGTTGATGGTAGTTACAGACTAAATAATGAATATCACTGAGATTGCTTCTGTAGAACATAAGTGATCCCTGAACAGACAATTAGTGTCTCCATCTTTGCTGGGAACTCTGCTCTAAAATGCTGTAAATTGAAATTTTGATCAAGGGAACAGAGAATAAGTACATCTTACATTTCTGTTGTTTAAAATCTGGAGCTGACTGTGGAACCCCCAAAGATGTTCTCCTTTTGCATTGAACAAGCTACATCCTGTCTTTAACTCTTTTTAATACCATAAAGGAACATGTGACAGTGCAGTAAGGACTTCTCTACAGATGTAATCAAAAGAAATCAAAATGTACTGAAATTAACTAATGAGTTTTCCTCTTCACTTGGACGCACCATGTCTTGAAATCTTCACTCCCTGAAGATTCTGACAGCAAATATCTATCAATGAATAGAATAAGACAGAAAGCTGTGGTAATGACCCGTATTTTATTTTAAGAGTGTGGCATATCAGTTTGAATAAGGTTTATTGAAGTGAAATGGGAAAACCTTCAAGATGACTACCCAGTTGATTGAGTCAACATGGCACTAAAATAAACATAAAAGAGAAAAAGTAATAGCTCATTTAGCACTGAATCAAAATGTCAAGAAGAAATTCACTACGTCACTATTACACATGAAAATAATACAGTATTTTATCTCCTATATACATCTTATATAGAAGACACTGGCTTCTAAACAGTGAGAATTTGAACTCATAAATTGCTCATTTATAAACATAAATTCAATTGTGTTGATATTACTGAAAAGTAGTAGATAGAATTATCTGATTAGAATACCAAACTCACAAATTAGAAATTGCTTAGAAAAGCTGAAAGCAACAAAATGAGAAATGAAATAAATGAAAGGCCTTAACTTATTAACAGTTGGACTTGATGTTTTTAGAGGTCTTCACCAACCTTAATGAGTCTGGTGTGGTCTAATCTAGTGTAGCGTAGTATATCTTCACCTCGATGAAAGCTCAGTTCCAAATATTCTTGGATACTTACAGGTTGTTACTCTAGTGGATAAAACTCAAGCTGTACTAAAGAAGGTGTGTGCTAAAGACCACAGCATCCCATTAGGAAAGAGATGTGCTCACTAAATACTCAGTAAAAAAGCCACGGGGAACTTCAGCCTGTGGTAAAAGCCTGGGGTTACTGTTTTAAATCTCTTTGCAATTTTTAAATGCTTACATCAAACAATTGCTACGTCTAAGGAGAATCAAGGATCTACATACTCTGTGACTTGAATTTTACCTCAAACTTCATTCCAAGAAACACAGGGAAGCAGATCACAAAACTATAAGTTAGTTGCTGGTTAGTTTCAAGTGGCTGTATCTTGTCTACATATGCAAAGAGCCTGAAGAGCCAAGCAGTAATATATGCCTGTTTTATACTCTGGGGAAAGTGTGCCAGTTTGTTTGCTTTATACTCTAGGAGACTGTGACAGTTTCACAAAGTAGAAAATAACTATAAGCCAGTCACACTGAGAAAGAAGAAAAAAAACCCAACAATACAGTTAATATTTGGGAGTTGCTTAAGAGATTTTATTAGATTTCCCAAAAGCTTGATTTTTTTTTTCTGAAATAAGTCAGCTTTTTCTAAAAGGCAAAGAGAAAAGAACCTAATAAACATCAATAAAGAGAAAACTGGCAATACTTAGTATGAACCATTAGATAAAAATTTCATAAAATTACAGAAAACTCATAAGGAAAAAAATACAGACAACTGTATGGCCAACAGAGTAAGAGAGGATGGTTAGGCTTTTAATTAAATTATTTCCAATGGCTAATTACCAGATAGAAATAGATGGGAGAATCCAATCATATAATTCAATAAATATTTCTTTTCTGTAGCTGAGGAAAATACAGATTATACATATGTATGTGTATGTATCTGTTATAAGGATTTTCGACTAGATTTCAATGTGGCAGTAATTAAGAATATATTGAACAGCAACTATTGAAGCCGGACATCTCTTGACCAACAAAACTGAATAAGTTTGATGTAAGAGTTTTAAAACAATTGGCTTATGTCTGGAAAGTTAATGCCAAATTCTCAAAAAAAAAATCTTCAGATAATGGTGTATAGATTTCATTTATAAGTGAAAGAAACTCTGATGTTTAAACACCTCATTTTTCTCCACTTTATAAAGTGAAAAAAATGTGTATTTCAAAAATATAAATAATTAAAATTACCACCAGTAATGTCCACAGGTTTTTCTTAAATCCTTCAGTTTGTACTTTAGTACACCTGAAATCAGTCATGAGCTAAGTCATGATTGCTGTGCTGAGAACAGTGGTTTAAAGAAAAGGTAGAGCACAAACATGTTTACAAACAGCCATTTCCACCAAAATCATTGTTTGGTGAATGATTGAGAATGTAGATATACTTTTACATTTTTGAAAGAAGCTATTCAAAACATTTTGAAGGAATGCATAAATAGATTTAGCAATCTTTCCATTCAAAATGAAATTTGATATTGAGCAATCAGTAACTTCAGATTATAAATATATATATGCTGGTGTTATTAAAATTAAACAGCTATATTTTCTTTTTCAATTTAATTTTGATGGGAGGATGGGGAGGAGGTTTTTCTTGGCAGCTTGACTCTTTCTTGATCTACCTACATTCTTCTGGTGAATTTACTCTGAGAGTAGCTTGCCGTTTCCACTTGATGGCATAGTCTGAAATTAATTATAATTTTAGAAGATACAGGTTTTGCATTGTTCGATATCTGACCTTTTCAGATTTCAACATATTGCCTACCATGTTTAGAACTCTGCTACATTTCATTAACAAAAATAGATGTCAGCTTTTACGTTTGAGCTGCCCTACTTCTAATTTGTGCTCTCATTTCAGATGGCCACTATCTTACTGGCAGAAGCAATAAAAATACAAAGTCATTTTGTGTATTCATTACATCTAAGATGCTTTCAACATGGGAATTAGCATAGCACTGCAATTAATTATTGCAATAATAGAAATCTTCTTTCACATAATGAATTTTGATGTCATAAGATTCAAGACTGCAGTGTATAGCTGTGCAAACATAGTGATACCCCAGATAAGCACCAGTAGCTGTTTTAACATGCTGAAAGCACCTCTAGCTAGATATTACTATATCAACTTCAGCTTTCTGCTTTTTTGAATCTTGGCTTTCTTTTGTTTCTTCAGCTTTCCTGAACAGGTTTTAAATTTATTCCAACAAAATATTTAATATATCATCTACTAAATTCCTAGAAGCTTCCCCAGCATTAGTAGCCCTTTTATATTACATATTTCGCAGGCTGTGGAACTTGGTAATAGCTATTGTTCTTGAATGAGATGAGTGCGTCACAGATGGCTCATGCACCTGCAGCAAACATTTATCTCAGGCTGCTCATAGTTAGACTGTTTTGTACTGAAAAGAGACTTGTATAATGGAGGAAAACATGCTTGACAATATCAAAGTGCCACTTAACAAATTCGTTCATGTTGGGGTTTGGTGCATGCTTCTGAAAATGGACTCTATGGGATGAGTGGTATTTTTACCCTACAAAAATCTCTTGCAGAATGCAACTGAAGTCTATAGTAATTTTTTTCCAGTGTTTTCCACAATTATGTATTATAAATAAACCCTTAGTTAAGTTGTAAGAGAAACTTTGATAGAGAAAAAGGAGGGGGGGATTCCTAAGCTTTGACAGATTTTTTTTTTTTAAAAATTCTGCAGTATTTTACATTTCAACCTATGAGTAGGTTTGCACACTTTAACTCATGAATAAAAATAGACTCTGTGCTTGCCAAAACATGATGGTATGGTTTCTGTAGACATGGATTTTGACACTGATGGTGAAGAATGCTACGAAGTGCCAATTCAAAATGAGAAGCTGTAACATCAACAAAAATTCTCCGGATGTGTATCCCACAGCATAGCTGATGCACTGACTTTCTGGATTGACAGATAATTTAAAGACATGCTATTATTATATTAATCAGTTAAGAAAAACCCAAACAAACAAACTCCACAAACAAAACAAAACAAACCTGAAAACAACACAAAGCAAACCCCAAAGAAAAGCTCCCAAACCACAAAGATTTGCTAAGTTTGCTTACATCTTTCTGCCAATTGCTAAACTTAAGAGCTCTTTAGCAAAAATCTTACTTAAGCGAATCAGAGGTTTGCCTAAGTAGAACCAGTATAAAGTAGAACACAGTTAAATTACCTCCTTAAAAGTATATAATAAAATGAAAAGTGAATCTCAATTGTACTGAGTGTTGGATCATATTCATGGTTAGGAGCTACATATATTGTTTTAAAGTATTTATCATTTTAAATTTTATGCAAGAAAGGAACTATATTATGGTTCCATTAAAAATCAGAATTTTAAAAGTCAGTTGTTTATCTAAAACCCCACACAATTGTTAATTTAAAGAACCCTAAAATTATCATCAGTAAAAACTTACCAAATGAAATTATAATCTTTTTTATGGTGTAAGGACTATATCAATACTCGCCAGCCCAGCCTATGCGTTCAGTGATTTTTTAGAATTATAATTTAAAATTAAATCATGTCACTTCTTATCTGTTTTCTTGGTATGCACCTGTGAGACAATGTTTCCTCTAGAGAACAGTGATTAATCCTGTGTAGGCTTAAATAAATTTGCACTGCTACTCAGAGCTACTAAAATTACACATCTGTATTTACTGGTGCTGAGTTACAAACTAACTTTAATTTCTTTCACTAGGACAGACAATTTCACAGAAACACAAAGGATTCCAGCCTTCACACAGTTGAAAAACAAAACCAGACTGAAGCAAATTTCTTTTTTTTTCATGTAATACTCATTAGTGGAATTCAAAACTTCTAGAGGCGTAAAGACATAGAAGCCTTTAATTAGGAAGACCAAGAGCTCCACCCCTGGAAACTTTGCTAACTTTTTATTATGCCTGCAGTTTTTATAGTTTCTCTGTGACCTGTTAAAGGTACAAATCTAATCTCAGAGATTAAGTAAGTACTTTCAGAAGATGATTTCAGACAGAGATGGAAATGAAATGCTTGGCTCTGATGTAGCAGAACAAAAGCTCTGCCATAAAGACTTACAGAAAAAATATGCCACATTAAGTTTAAAGAAATCTCTGTATAGCTCTGCCATTCAAAAAGCTAAGCAAAATTTATTTCTAATGTTCACTTCATTAAAGTGCATCTATTCTGTGATTCAAGTATAATTTAGATTTAATCAAGTCCCCTCACAGTTAATTAATGTTAAGACATTGGAGCATAGAGGCCAGGTCTCTGTCTTCTCAAAGTGACCAAGTGGCATCACTGGTGACAGAGGTTCAATCTTGAACTTGCTCTCCAAAGCAGTGTCTTGAACTCTTTTCTAATTGGACAGGACATGAATAAGGGAGGTGCCAATGCACGCAGGCAGGTACTGTTGGGGGTTTCCATTTACTTTAGCAGGGTAGAACCTGTAGTGAAATGGCTTCTGTCTAAATGTGTGCATAAAAAATATTATTATATAAGCAGAAAATCTCCTCCTTTGACTTTATTTTATCAGAAAACATTGGATTCTTCTCTTCTCCTTGAAAGATTGCCTTGTTTGCAGACCCCAAGCAGATGAATATGTCCTGGAGCTTGAAGTAGATATCCAGAAATATATTAGAAATTGCTTTTAACCTCATTCTTGTGAAATCTAATGTGCCAATTTTTAGGTACTGACTCTTCAGAATTCCTGTATCTCAAATGAGACTTTGAAGTCCTTGTAACTTACAATAATGTTTTGATTCCAATCAGTGGTCATTGTCTAAATGTTAGGATCATCTGGTATAACTATTAAATACTTTATTGTCCTTTATTAAATCATCACTTCCAGAAGAAGATACACACACACACACACACACACACACACACACACACACACACTTTAAATATGGTATTTAAAGACCTTTTCATGGCTAACCTTCTGATTTGCTCATTTTCACAGAACAGCTACCTCAAAAAGAAATTAATCATAGTCAGAAACTGACAATTCATCTCACCATATTTAAGCAGTCAGAAAACTAAAAAAAAAATTTAAAAAAATCAGAAAATCTATTCAAAATAAGAAGGGTTTGTTCAAGGCCTTGATGTAGAATGATGGTCTCATAGCTCCACTGTTATCACATAGGGTACAGGGAAACATTTGGTTATTCCTGACTTTCATAAATACTCCTGAATTAGCTGTTTTGAATAATGATTAATAGGCTATGGGAAAGGAGCTTCTCCACAGTGCCTTGCTGGTACTAATAACACTGCAACTACATTAACAATTCAGTTTATAACAATAGCACAAAATTTTAGCAAGTCTCTTGGCTGTGCCCAGTTGTGACACAGCACTTCAGTTCAGTAGAAGTTTTAGTGTGCTCTAGGTAAAGTTCTGCAAGAAGAAATTAAATGAGAAGTTTCTCTCTACCAAATGCTTTTTAGCCCTTTACTCATTTTGGCTGGGGTAGAGTTAATTTTCGTCATAGTAGCTGGTATGAGACTGTGTTTTAGATTTCTGCTGGCAAGTGTTGATAACAGAGATGTTTTCCTTAGTGCTGAGCAGGGCTTACATAGAGTCAAGGCTTTTTCAGCTTCTTACCCCACCACAGCAGTGAGGAGACTGGGGGTGCAGAAGGAGTTGGGAAGGGATGCAGCTGGGACAGCTGACCCCAACAGACCCAAGGGATATTCCAGAGCATGTGGCATCACACTCAGCATGTAGAGCTGGAGGAAGAAGAAGGAAAGAACCCCTGTTTGGAGTGGAGATGTTTGTTTTCCAAAGTAACCATGATGTATAATGGAGCCCTGCTTTCCTGAGGAAGGCTGAACACCTGCCTGCCCATGTAAAGTGATGAATTAATTCCTAGTTTTGCTTTGCTTGTGTGCAAAGCTTTGATTTTCCCTATTAAACTGTTTTTATCTCAACAGAAAAGTCTTTTCCCTATTACCCTTCTAATTCTCTCGCTTTTTGCACTGGGGGGAGTGAGTGAGTGGCTGTGGGGGGTTGTTGGCATGACGCACGTCACCGTTTCTCTTGGCTTTATCAGCCACCATAGGAAGACTGTAGCAGACTGCACTAGACTGTGAATTGGCACTTTTGGGTGCAGATTGCCAGCAGGCATTGACTGTTTTGCTTGCCATTGAACAGGCACTTGTGGAAGATAATGAAAATGTGAGCTTAACTGTGCATGTGCATAATATAGCAATAAAGAAGGATATTTACAATTTTTGCTTAAAAATATAATCACAGGCTTGTACTGTACATTTCTATGACCTAATTGTAATAATTCAATCTGTTACATTTGGAAGTCATAAAGATAAATTTAAACTAGCAGTAGTTAATTATTCATCTTCCAGAGACATTCTACATGAAAGAAAGAGTTTATTTCAAACAAATAATGAGCTAAGACTACCTACCTCCTTTAAATCAACGCAACAGCTAATATTCAATTATTTTGATTGGAATCACAGTCAGCACCATTCAGGAACTTTGCAACCTTATGGTGAAAGGTTAAAGTTATTAAAAAGAAAAAGAACTGCATGGATATGCTAATTTTCTTAAACTAAGGGAACGATGTCTTCCTGTAATAAAGGAACACTAGTTTGCTTTAACTAATTTTGCTACCTGTTTTGTAGATAGAAAACAGCTCTTCAAAATATTGTTTTCATTTCTTACCAACATATCATTTAGGACTGTTACATTTACCTGTATTACAGGTTGGAGTTTTTTTGTTTGTTGGGAAAGTTGTTAATAGAATCAGTGATAACAAAATATGATAAGAATTAATACAAACTTGTGAACAATTTAAGGGAGTCATTAAATATTTGTTAATCCAGTGGGAAATTTCCTGGTTCAAACGGTAGGAAAGGATAACATGGATTATAATAGGGAAAATATTCTCTCTACAGTCTGTTTGCTGTCACATGCAAATAATCATGAATACATCAATCTACTAATTGCTAATCAGCCCCCACACTGTTTTAATAAATTCATGTACTAAGGTTGTTCTGTCAATATTTAATTAATGCAGCTTAATATAATGACTGTTCCTGTTAACATCTGTTCATAGCAAATATGGGATTCAGACATTTAGCAACACAGCATTGCTTTTCTTCACAGGCAATTGGTGTTTAAACAGTGTTTTCCTTTACATAGCAAATATTATCTAAGACATCCAACAGTTTATGATACCATCCATTTTTAATGTAGCAGCAGCTTATATAGCAGCTTTGAAGCTGCACCATTTTGGGTACTATAAGCATGCTTTTGAATCATTGACTTAGATGTTAAGTTTATCACAAAACTTGTGTTACAAGTTACATAACAAAATTATATAACAAAGAACAAGCACAGTACAACTGCCTGAAAATGTGTGCCCATTTTTCAAAGTGCTCATTATTTCGTCATGTGGTGACCCCCCAATTTAAATGGTCAAGTAAAGTAGACCATTTGTGGTGTGGAATACACCAACTGACATTGGATTCCCTAGAATTTTACTTTTTTTTTCACTGTGTGTCTTTTACAATGTAATTATGCAATGTCTCAGACCATATATATTTGTATATTGACCACATTAATTCTCCACTATATGTAAGATCCCTGGGATTTTATTCATTATAATGTAAATTGGCTGGCAAACCATCAGTTAAAAGTATCAGATGTACTTCATTTAAAGCATATAAATGTAATTAATAGCACTTTATTCACTCAAAAGATAAATGACTACAGGAAATCTTAAGGAATGATCATGGTTTAGTTTCATTAAAAGTTTAACAATTGGAGAGCTCACAACATCTAGCAAATTCAGCAGTTATTTTTACTCTGTTTAATAGAAATAGGAGTGTCTTTTGAAAAGTAAGTTTATATTTATTCATATACTCTTAAATATAGGTGGTGTTTTCATTTAAGTACATCACCAGATTTTAATGAAGGCATAGACTATATCATTGTTATTATATATACTTATATTTATAAACCGATGAGACTATCAATCCTATGTACATGGGTCTTGACCCCTCTATCTCCACATCCAGTTTCTATAAACTTTATCCTTTTTTATTTCTAATTTTTAAAATCATATTTTTATTCAATATACTTTGTCTTGATAATGGGGTTTTATTTTTTTTTTACTACAGAGTTGTTTGTTTTTGCAGAACTGAACCACAGTGCACAAATCACAGCAGAAATTCCAACCTGCTTGATTTGGAGATGGGGTAGAAAAAGATACACAGAAAAATTCTTTAAATTGTTGTTCAGAAAAAGGTAGACAGCAGTCTGTGGAAAATTTAGACAGGCAGAAAAATAATTTTTTACAGTTTGATAGGGGGCAGGGTTGTTTGTGTTTTGTTCTGTTTTAGTTTTTACCCTAAAGTAAACACCATATAAAAAGTAATAAACTGACAAGGGTGCTAGTGAGGGAAAGGGTAAATGGGAAGATGGTTCTGCTGCCAAAAATGTCATGTCACACATGCCTGGTAGCCTTACCATATGTATGCAAAATAAATACTTTCTCTATGCTATGTATAAAATACTGTGTCGCTCTTGAAAAGGTGAATGGCAAGCCCAGTTAGGCTCTGAAGAACGTACTAAAAGTCTATAAATAAAAGGATCATGTGTCAAAAGAGCTTTCTGGGAGAAAAAATGCCCTACCTTCTACATTTAACTGAATCAATTGGGTTAAAAATAAAAACAGGTAAGTTAGAGATGCCATGAAGTTCTCTAAAACACAGAAGGAGGGATGACTTGTCTTTGGAAATATGAGTCCCCTGGGACTCAAGGAGCAATTCTCCTCAAAGCTAGTTAAGTCACTGGACCAAGTAAAGACTAATTGTAGGTCTTTAATATTGCTTGTGGTAAGAGTCATTCTAATTTTGTAATTAAAATTAATTATTTACTGGAACAGACTTCTGTAAATTTAGCTGGTGCTATGTGTGATAACAGAGGTTAATTTGGGGAGAATAGCACACAACATCTATTCAGAACAAAGCATGAATTGAAATCAAATGTTGTTGCGGGTTAACCTGAGATGTTTGCAATCAAGTCCTTATTTGGGTATCTCAGGAAGCAGTAGCTGTTTCACATCATTTCGTAACTGGGGATCAAGTTGTATCAACTATTAGGCATAAATACACAGCTCTCCTAATCAGCATTATTCAGTGGGCCAGATGAAAACAATTCAAGCAGGTTACAAATGTACAACGAGACAGTGTATTTTTATACACACAGGTGAGCTCAGCTAGAATAAATCCTACCCCTACTCACTGCAGACCTACACGGCAAGACCCAGACAGTTCTGCAGTTCTTCAGTTTTCCAGTCTGAGAAGTGCTTGTTTTAAGACTGTATAACTTAGAATACTAATTACATTCTCTCGTTTTAGTTTTTAATTTGTTAGGATTTTGTGATTTAGATGCATTTTTGAAATTAATTTCCCAATCAACCTCTCTTACCAGTCTCACAGCAAGAAACAGCTTCAAAAGATATAAGTAGGGTTTCTTTTAGAGTAAACAGAACTAGAAGATGGGCTACTGCAGTACAACCAGTGCATACCAGTGACTATGGACTGGCATGTCAGGCTGGCACAAACAGCTTGGCTTCTAGGTTATGTTCTGACAGGATTGAAGCACGCCAGGTGTGAATGGACGGGATGTATAAGAGTCAGAAACACATAGGGTTTTGACTCCTAATGTATGGAAATAGCATTTTCTAATCATATGCCTGTGGCCAGATACTGTATCTAGTTACAATATTTAGTCCTACAGTGTCTCAAGGGCCAGGAAATTTGCAGCAATTCTAAAAGCCTTTTCTTCTGTTATACTCCCTTCACTTTTCTCTCTTCTTTCATTCACCCTTCATAGCCATGAGAAAACATGTGAATCATATTCTTTTAAGAGAGACAAAATAGAGAAAATTTTTTCATTAACAAAGGAGAGGCTACAGTACATAGGCCACCAGGGATGGGATCAACATTTTAACAATCAGCTTCTGCCAATATGAATGACAGTTTGTTACACACTCAAACCAGAAATCTAACAATCCAAACTTCTTTCCCTTCATCTTTCAAAAGATTCTCCCTGCTCTGTTTGCTTCCCTACCACAGACTCTTTCATCTAGGCATCCTTTTTTCTTTCAGAGCAGTCAACAGTAATGTGGGAAAATAGAAAGGCTTTATTATATGATTTTTCTATAGTTTCTTCCTTGAGTCACCAATGAAGCAAGAAAACTGGTAATTTCTCAAAGTACTTTCATTTCCCCTTTCTGATAGAGTTCTGAAGGCCTCTCTTGTTTGATTTTGTTGATTTTTTAAATCAGAGAAGCTCTAGAAGAAAGTGATAATAAAATCTAGCACTTTTCCTCTTGATGAAGCCTATAATAAGGAAAATCTTGTAGGTACAATAGTAGCCATTGGCAAACTCTGAAGGCACTTTAATTATTAATCCTGAAGGACTGTATATAGATGAAAAGGAAAACTTGTGCCTTTCTACTCTTTATGAGATCCAGTAAAATGACATCTGACTGTGTGAAACCTGTGCATAACCTCAATACTCTGCTCATTTACATACTACTATCAGGAAAAAAGCTCTTGGTCCCTTTGAAGTGAATCTTCTGAGATAGTGGCAGTGGATAATGCAAATTGAGGTTTCCATATGCTTTTCTTCTGTGACCTGTTCATCTTTTTTTATCAACAGGAGTTATCAAGGCTGATCTTTCAAAATGTGTTTTCCTATGATTTTTGACAATAATTAAAGTCCATAAGTTAAAGGACAGAGGGTAAAAATGCATAAAGGGCATGATTCTTAGGCAATCTAGGACATTAATGATAGATTTAAACAGTCTTTATACCTGGAGATCTTTGAGTTGATATACGACCTTGTAAAAGAGCAATTCATTACAGTTCTTGCAATGGCAGCTTCAAAAAAGTCATCAATAACTGGTTGGCAGTTAACACAAAAGAGTTAGCAGAGAGGCCACATGGTCTTAGTCAAGCAAATACTGGAAAATATGCAAGTTTCTCTCAGGAATGCATATTCAGTTCTGAACCAATTAACTATTAAAAATAATTGAATATGATAATAAAGCTTTTGTATTAATCTACAAATGAAACAGTTTCTTTGACATTATTTCTATATTGCATCTGTTACTCTTATGCTTTATGAAGGATGAAGTACTTCCCTCCATTTAGATGCTCCAATTTATTGGAATATTTCCTTAATTAGGACATCTCTCAGAGAAACAATTTGACTGAAAGGTAAAGTGTTCTACTTAATTCTTGATATGACTGCAACCAAAAACATCCTTCTCCCACTGAAGTGAAGGAAAAATGCCAGTGATTTCACTTCTTGCAGAAATGTTTATAAAGTTGGTGGGGATAGAAATAAGTATGAAGATTCTGTATCAAAACAAAATGCAGGTTACTATTCTGTCAACATACTCTTTTTTCCACTGTTGTTAGCTCATTAAATTTGATGGGTTTTTTTCCTGAGTTAAATGATTTTGAAAAAAACAGGAAAGAGGGATGTCGCTATTCCAATAAGCGTATAAGCTGGTAGTTGATTTTTCAATATGGTTGTGGTTTGTCTTATGACAATGCTATGATAAACATTTATAGAAGCTTCTTCTCTGGGTGTCTTTAAGAATAAAATATCCTTTTTTCACATAGTAGTTTTTCTTTATCTATGCCTCATTTCTTAGGGAAGAATGATACTTCAATTAGACAAGGAATAAAATTATTTCATTTACTTTAAAGTAATTGATACAAATACCTACTGGAGCAATTAAAATATGATTCTGGCTCTCAGGACACACATTTATTTAGGGTGATACATTGTCAAGAAGTATGATTCCAAAATACTCAAATATTACAATGAGGCACATATACAGAGACTAAATTCCAGTTTTCAGCACTCTGTTGTATGATAAACAATAATCATAATTTTCCCTCCCTGTCTCAACTGTCATACTTTTTGAGGTACATTTGAACATTTATACTTCATGATTATGTTACTTTCTTATTGGGAGATAAAGTGCTTGACAGGAAAACAGTATATTTTAATCTAGTCTAAATTTATTTCAAATATGTGTGCTTTTGAAGAGAGAGATTGGATAGCAATGCCAAGGCAGAGTTCATAGTTGATACAGACAGAACTTATTAAAGCAAACCTGAAACAGTCTTCTCCCATACTGTTTCATAGGCAAGATTCTTCTTTAGTTCTCACCAGGTTTATATGTTTTAGCCATACTTTTAAAACAGTGTTGAAGGCAAATATATACTATTAAATAGAGTCTGTCCCTATCTTTTTATTGTGTAGAACTTTCTGATCATTTAATATCTAACATAATTTTGTTGACCTAGATAAGCCAGGAATCTGCTCTTTGTTACTTACTATACTTTTATTGAAAGACAGATACCAAAATGGAAAATAGTTGAAATTCATCTTATATCCTTTTGACTTCTGCTTTCACTTTTCCCCATGTTTCTATGCTGGAAGAAGGATGATGCATGCAAAAGTCGTGACACAATATGTACTTATTGTGAAGCAGAGAAGCAGTTAAGGTTTCTTTAGTTTAGACACAGCACAGTGGCCTCAGGCACATAGTCTATATGGCAGCATGGCCCAACAGCCCCCTCAACTGCTCCTCAACAGGTCTTGTGTTCCAGATCCTTCACCAGCTTTGTTGTCTTCTCTGAACATGCTCCAGTACCTCAATGTCTTTCTTGTAGTGAAGGACCCAAAAGTGATCACAGGAGCCGAGGTGAAGCGTCCTCCTTGGCTGAGAGTCAGGCCAGTACCAGCGAGGGTACCCAGTGTCAGACACAGCAGCACAGTGGCCAGGCTCAGGTGCAGGGTCAGGACCAGCAGTGCAGAAGTCCAGGCCCAGGCACAGTGGCAATGCAGATGGAGCTGAAAGCTGATAAATCCATAGTGTATATCCTGCATGGACTCACGGACCTAGATGAAACGGGGCTTCTGGGTCTGGGAGTGTGGGGTTCCCAGGAGAGGCTGCTCCGTACCGTTAAAGCCCATTAGTGCCCTTGGGACCTAGATATAAGTTCCCTTATAGGAAGAAAAGCATTCACAGAGCTTGCCTTGCTCTGTCAACTGGATTTATCCATTATGTTCAGCTTTTCTTACCAGCAAGCTAAAACAGCTCCTCATTCAGCACTTTTACCTCTGCTTTTGAAAGAGTCTTATTCTCCTAATGCTTTCAACAGACAGGCTTAAGAGCAGGAGAATGACCCCTGAAAGTAAAGCATTTTATTACTGTGCAGGACTGTAGGTATCCCCATTTCCATCTAGTTTAGAGATTTTTTTAACAAGGCATGAAAAACCATGAAACTGGAAGTAGTGTTTGGGAGTTGTGTTTTCAGAATTTTTTTTACTATCAATACCTTTTTTTTTCTTTTTGCATTTTCTATTTCATAATATTCCTGAGTTTTGCTACATGATTTTTCAATGTGTTTTTCGCAGAAACTACTACAGTCACCCAAACATAGATCAGACATTAGTAAGAGTGAAGCCAGATCTGTTATATCTCCCAGAACTGCCCTGGAGGTCACCTTACATGTTGAGTTACACAGTTCTTTCTTTTGCTTCCTTTTGTGCCACTGTGGCACTAGCAGGAGGGGATAACAAGTCTCTTCCCTTATTTCAAGAACAAATAAATTTTTTTTTGTTTCCAAATAAATAAGATCTATATTCTTCTGATATGCTTCTTTTTTTTCTAGTTTAGGTTGTGACAGCGAAAGGATAATTTTTAGGTGTACTTGCTTCCTCTGAATATCTACCATTCCTTTTTTATTACATACATTCTGGTGACTTTTCCTCAGCATATTTTATATTTTAATTCTCTTTTTTTCTTAAACTTCATGATTACTTTTTTTCTGAAAATGCATAAATGAAATTATATTTTTTTTAAATAGGAAAAAGTAATATACGAAGTGATGATTTTAGGCAATTTTGGATGATATTCGAACAATCTCTATCTCCTATTAAACTGAACCTGGTCATATGTATTAACTGCAGACCATATCTTACCCTTAGAAAGCACATCTTTTACAAGACAGATTTTTCAGTTTGCTTATGGGGATATACAGCTATTCTGGCAGGAACTGTGGCCTGTAGGGAAGCCATGCGACAGCAGACTGTTCCTGAATGACAGTACCATATGGAAAAGACCCATGGTGGAGCAGTTCTTTAAGAACTGTAGCCCATGGGAAGGGCCCATTTTGGAGAAGTTTAAGAAGGAAACTGGGAAGGAACCCGTGTTTCAGCAATAAATAGTGTTAGAAGAAAAGAGAAGTAGACAGGAATTCCTAACACTTGATTGCAACCTCAATTCCCTATCCCCTCTGCACTGCTTAGAACAGGGAGAAGAATCATGAATTGAAAAGTGAAACTGAGTCTGGGAAAAGTCTGTATGTGGCTGTGTCTATGTCTGTGTCTCTGTCTGTGTTTGTGTGAGGTGGTTTTAGTTTTATCATTATTTCTCACCATCTTTTTTTTTTTTTTAACAAAGTAGATTGATTTTCTCCCAATCAAGTAATTTTTAACTAGTAACTGTAACTGGTAAGCGATCTCCCTGTCCTTATCTCAATCCATGAGGTTGTTTATCTCATTTTCTGTCTCTGCCCTGTTGAGTAGGGGGAGTGAGAGAGTGGGTGGATGGTGTCCAGTTATTAGCTGAGGTCAATCCACCACATGAGCAATTCATCATACAACTTAAAACTTGCAAGCTAAAATGAGAGGTGATCTGAATCACATTGTCTCCAAACTCTGCCATGTGGGTTCATGATAGTGCCCAAGTATGTCTGGATGTGGACCAGCTCTTCCTATCAAGCAGTCTTTTACTAAATGCCATTGCATATTTCACATAGGAGCTACTCATGATATCCAGTCTACCATTTAGATATCACATTCTGAAGTGTGGGACGCTTATTCATCAAAATGCTATGTGCAGTAAAGACAAATTAGCTTGTAGTCCAAAGATTACCAGTTCTCAGGTAATATTTAATTCTCACACAATTTGATTTTACAATGTCTAAGCCCATATTCCTGGTCTTACACTTTGCTTCTTTTCTTATTCATAACATATCAGTGAAAAAATACTACCCAGTGCTAAAAAGGACCTTGAATCAAATTTCCCAACCTATACTACCTAAACTGCCTTTTCTAATAAACTTCAAGCATGTCTTCATCTTACCAAGCTGTTTGCCAATTTGTCAGTTTTCCAGTTCGCCAATTGGTTTATTTGTCAGGTTTTGTTTCTCAATTTGTTCATTTGTCAATTTGTTAATTGCTTGCCACTTTCACAGTACTAACCCACTTGAATTTATGTCTTCATTCTAGTGATCGCAGTGGAAAAAGGCACAGATACTCAGTTCAACTCAATACCTTCGAGTTCTGTTTAGAAGGGCACGATATTGACACGTAGTATTTTTAAAACTTCATGTTGTACGAATTTGTAAATATTTTAAACCATATATTTTAGTTTTTACTCTATATGAAGTTAGCCAAATACCCCACACAAGCAATTATTAAATTTATGGCTTCTATATATTTGCATTTGATATGCTTTGGCCAGTCCATTGTTTGCCTCCACAGAAACTGAACTGAATCTATGTTAAAAAAAAAAAAAAAAAAAAAAAAAAAAAATCTAAAAACAAAACAACACACTTATGACACATTTGACTGTTGTTATAAGACAATACCAAATTGCCAGGAAATTTTAGTTTTCAATGAAAGACTCACTTTGACTTTAGGAGTAGTAACAACAGCATAAACATTCAAAACAGAACAAGAAAACGTAGTGGAGAAGCAGAATCATTCCCTGAATATACCTGTCTAGTACTACAGATTCCAAAGTACTGTTTTCATCTTTTTAAGGATCAACATTCACATCTCTCAACTCTTAAAAATGTGCTTGAGTTGCTGTGTTATTGTGGCATTATCAAGTTAGCCTGCTGAAGGCAGTTTCTTTACAGAAAACAATTTAAGATTTATTGGACTTGAAAAAGTGAGTTTTACTCTATAGTGTACTAGTTATAGCCCTTGCTGTGGAAAAAAGAGATCATGGGCTGTGATCTGTGTTCCCATTCCTTGTTGTTCTTAAAAAAAAATAAAATCCAATAATGTTTAAGTACTGTTGTGACATGTGCTTTTAGTTTTTTCATGTTATTACTGTTTCCTTCATGTAGTGTCAATTTATCTGAACACACCTGTTACTCAAACTGTCTTGGCAGAAAAACCGTTTTTCATCTTATCTTAACATGATGGTCAATTTGATGACTTAAGACATTCAAAGTGAAAATCAAGATGGTTAACTTTATTGTACTTTAATTTGTGCCTTCTGATGTCATGGCATGTAATATAGACATGACTGGGACCGTTAGTCTTTGAGGAAACAGACAATCATAGCTTGAAATTCTCCTAGATACCTGTTTATAAGATCTAAACACCAATAAAAAGAGGGCCTTAAGTAACTGTATGAGGGAGAGCTTGATCTAATTTACTAATTATTTATGAATTATTCAATGCTTATTAGTTACATGAAGATTAATCACCAAGTAGAAATTTCTGAAAAAATTAATTTTGTACACTGAAAATAGAATGACTGTGACATTCTTTGAATGCTTGGTCTGAGAGAAATTGCAGAACATGGCTAAACACCTTCTATTTTGTCCTCTTCAATATATTATATATAATTATATATACTATATTGTGTGAGAACAAGAAATTGATTCTTCATTGTGAATACACCAGGTTATACCTTAATTTGTTGAGTTTTGTTTCCTGTCTAATAATACATATCCTTTTCGAATTTGTACAAAGGAGTTTTTCTTAATTCTGGACCAAATTTTCCAGAAAAAAATGGTCTAGTACCTTTCTCATAATTGTAGAAATTTGATACTGTATTATTTTTGTAGATGATTGATTTTCCATTCCAGAATATATTTGATATATTTAGAGAAGTACAGTCAAACATATTGAGCCATCAGATTACTTGTGTAATCTTTTTATATTTAATTTATTGTCTCTGCTCCCTTCCCTGATGTTTATTGTATGTGCAATTTACTATTCCCCTTTTTAACCTTATATTTTCAATTTAACTTCCAATAATCATAAATGAGAAAAGCACAGTAATGTTAGGAAGAAGTGAAATGAAAGCTAGCAAAAGGAGACAATTCATTCAGACATTTAATTATCGTCATTTGTGAAGGTGTGGACAAACTGTCGAACCTGTCAGTCGGTAGTCAAATAGAAATAATCCAGTTCCCCAGAAAAGACATCACAAAGTGGGCCAGTGAGGGGAGAAAAGTAATTCTCATAATACTGCTGGTTGGCAGTAGCTCAGTAGGAGCCAGTGGTGTACCCTGGCAGCCAGCAGGGCAAATCCCATCCTGGGGTGCATCAAACACAACATCACCAGCTGGCCAAAAGAGTTGATTATCCCACTGTATTCAGTGTTGGTGTGGCATCACCTTGAGCACAGTGTGCCGTTCTGGGCCTCACAATTTAGGAGGGATGTGAAGGTACTTGAATGTATCCAGAGGAGGGCAACAAAGGTGGCAACAGGGCTGGAAGGCTTGTCCTGTGAGAAGCAGCTGAGGACTCTGTGTTAAACTGGTTTGGGGAAAAGGAGTCTGAAGGGCAACCTCATTGCTTGCCACAGCTTCCTGAAAAGGGGAGGTGGAGAGAGAAGTACTGATTTCTTGTCTCCGGTAACAAGGTATAGGATGCTTGGGAAGAGTTCAAAGCTGCACCAGGGGGATTTTTAGGCTGGACACTAGGCAGTATTTCTTTACCAAGAGAATGATTGAACAGCCAAACAGCCTTCCTAGAATATGGTAAATACCCCATTCCTGTCAGTGTTTAAGAGTCATTTGAACAATGCCCTTAATATTATACTTTAACTTTTGGTCAGACAGTTGAACCAGATGATTGCTGTAAACCCTTCTCACTGGAACTATTCTGTTCTACCCTATTCTATTCCATTCCATTTAATTCCATTCTTAATTGAAAAATCAAGCCATGGAAAAGTTTTGACTAGATTAAAGATACTCACTGTAAAGTTAATGCAGTGCTGTTGTAGATATGTCTTGTGATGTATCATCTGATTACCTCTGTTCTCCTTAGGACTCCTGTCTCCACAATACCACAGTGTGTTTCCCAGATCTGTTCAATAATTCACATTCTCCTCAATGTCCACTGCCTGGTCTCCTCCCACTGGCCCACTTCCTTATTTTCTCCATGAGACTGAAAGCCCGGTCTGGAGAAGGAATTCTTAATTTCCCCAGAAGCGTTTCTACAACATTATCAGAGAATGTGTTACTGTTTCATAAATACTAATAAATTCAATTTCACATATAGGCACTGTCACCATTTTAGAGAGAGAGAACTGAAACACCAAAGAACTAAGGTTTAAAAATCTCCGGTTTGAATACCTATGACCTTATTTTTCATATTATTTGCATTAATGGATCTTTATATATTCACAGCATAGCAAATCAACTTTAATTATATCTCTGAACAGTCAGTATTGCTGTTACTGAGGTGCAATATATTCTGACTATTATGAACACACACCTTTAGAAAGTATTGTTGAAGTGATTTATCAAAAACAGTGAAAATCAGTAGCAGAGGCATAGACAGAATCTAGTTTTCACACAAACATTCAGTTTCTGCAGATATAACATCAACCTTCATACACTTCAGCATTTGCAATAAACAAAACATGACACTGTATAGGCAACAGTGTCCTTTGTCCTGTTGCCAATCTTCTCCTCTGTTGTGCGACTCCTTTCAGGTCTTACCCCCTTCACCCTTTGTCTCTATGCTGATCCATTCCCTGTGGAGTATTTGCCATGAGATCTCAGCTTCTCAAAACTCTTTGTTTTTAACCACATCTCCTGTCTTCTGCTTTTTCCTTCTCTGCTTCATGTCTTGCCCAGAACAATACTTTTAGGAATTTTTATTAATATTCTAATTTATTGATCAATTCACAGACCAAATTTATTGTGGCTTGAGCCAGTAAGATGTACAAAAATCAGGATTTAGATGGCATTTAAGTGCCTCATTCAAATTCTGAAAGCTTCAGTCTAAAACCTGGAGAAAGCTAAAATGCAAAGGGACTTTATTATTTTACTTTCCTGTTTTTCTGGGACATGTCATGCTATAGGTGATCATAAAAGTGTTATATGGCAACAAGCAGGGAAGTTACTTGAACTTTTCTTGTACTGAGGGCTGCTGAATAATGGTATGATATGCTGGCACTAGCACATTAGTGAAAACAAAATTTCGAAGGAATTATCTGTACTTGATGAAAGCCATATGTACATATATATGTACACAAATGTGCACACACAATTGCAGTTTAAAATATCCTTTCAAGTCAAGATGTTACCAAACATTGCAGGTATGCCCATTACCAAAGCACAGCAAGACTACTGATTAATGTATATATGCATGTCAGGCAAATTATGTAGTCAATTAGCAAATTGAGCAACGTGTAGCAAAGTAATTATATAAGAAGGAAATTAGTCAAATTCAGATTTTGGAACCTGGACAGTTATTACGTCTCTTGGCTGAACTTTGACTGGTAACATGAAATTTTATTCCATTCTGCTAATTGTCATACTGTTTGATGTCAGGAAAACTGAGTGACAGTACTTGCAAAACATCAGATTGTAGCTGAAATGAAGGATTTACATTGATGGGAGGGGTAGACCTTGGTAGAAAAATAACCTAAAAAACAAATCACTCTAAAATCAATAAAAATATAGCTGTCAATGTCTTGACAGAATAGTGGAGCTTGAACTTAAGAGTAATTGGAAGCCAGAAGATAAACTGTCCGATGCCAATATCCCCAAGCACTTCATGTAGCGTACTACCACAATGTAGGCTCCAGATCTTGAGATCCTGTGAGAATGGACTTCAGGCTGTTTCAGAGATCTGTTTCCTTTACTGTACTTCATCTATTAGGTTACATTTTCAGGATATTAAGTAAATTAAAACCAATATCCAAGCAACTCCATTACCTATATTCTCCATCAGTTATGAAAACAATTTTTTCACCTCATTCTGGTTTTTTCTTTCAAGATCAGTTAGGAAATTAAAGAGGGTGTTTTAACCTACTTTACTCTTGAATCTGTCTGACCCTCCCTGAGGGTTTTAAGTTCATGATTACTTAAGGATTAGTCTTGAAATATCCTTTATGATCTGTGTGTTTATCATTTAAAAATTTGTCTAGTTTCAAAGTGGTAATTGATGACATATGAAACTGCCTTTAAGATCTGTAACTTTTGCACTTCTTAGTTAATACCTAAATAGCAAATAAGAAAAGGTCTTTTGTGCTCACAGGGCCAGGTGCAATACTTAGCTATTTGTCTTTTAGCTTTAGGATTTTATTGAAGAAGGTAGCACATATTTCTTGTTCATTTGGTTCTTCTATAGACTTCGAGGTAATTTTTTAGGCCTCCATAAAATTATGAGTCAGAAATTGTTTGTCAGACATCATTTTATAAGAATAAACATTTTCAGTACTAAAAGGTAAATAATACAATTTAAAAAAAAAATCTAAAAGAGAAAAAAAATACAATCAATCAGCTTAGCAAAGATTTTGGGGTGGGCTTGAAGTCTAATATTTCACACATGATCATAGAAGAATTTATGGTAGCAAATTAGCACTGGACAAATCTTGCCAGGAGAGCAGTGGATTACTATTGAATTGTCAGGAGACAATTCCCATGGTTTAACCCCAGCCAGCAAGTAAGTACCATGCAGCTGCTCATCACTCACTCCTCCAACCTACCCAGTGCAGAGGAGAATCAGAATGAAAAGGTAAATCTCATGGGTTGAAATAAGAACAATTTAATAATCTAAATAAAATATTATCACAATAATTAAATAGCAATAATAATAATAACTGAATATGCAGATAATAGTAACAACAATAATAATAATAATAGTAGTAGTAGTAGTAGTAATTGTAAGGAGAGAGAGATAGTAACAGAACCCAAAAGAAAGAAGTGATGCACAACAAAATTGCTCCCCACCTCCTGACTGATAACCAGCCTATCCCCGAATACCACTGGTCCCTTCTGTACACAGTTTATATACTGGACATGACATTCTATGATATAGAATATCCCTTTATTCAGTTTGGGTCAGCTCTCCTGGCCATTGTCCCTCATAGTTTTTTGTGTACCTGCTCACTGACAGAGTATGAAACACTGAATAAGTCCTTGACTTAGGATCAGCACTACATAGCAAACACTAAAACGTTGGTGCATTATCAACATTATTCTCATGCTAAATCCAAACTACAGCACTATACCCGAAATTAAGAAGAAAATGAACTCTGTCCCAGTTCAACCAGGAGAAGAATGATGGTACTCACTGAGATGGAAAAAGCCATGCATCTCATCCTTCTTTTTGTGTCAGGTTTCATGGAATGTTTTCCTTGAAATATGGAGTTAACAATGCAGTTAAAACCAGTTAAACCTGTGACAAAAAAAATGTATACCTACAAATGCAACTGCAGGACACTCATGTTGATAATACTATGTGGAAACTCATTTTTGCAAGTAGTGTCAAATACTCAGCTGAAATTGGGCCCATAACATGCATTTAAAGGAAATGATAGGGGAAAAAAACCTTAGCCCTGAAATGCTATAGTTATTTTCCATTTAGCAATCACAGTGCTATAGGGAAAGCAAAGTAAGAAAGCAAACACTTCTTGATTAGAAATAAAATTGATAGGGTCATGTAATGAAAGCTAAGACTTATTTTATTTAGGCTAGTGCCAGTTGGTTAAATGCAGGGTGTCTTTTTAATAGATTACACACTGCCTTTAGCTAATTTGAATTATGTTAAGGCAATCAGCTCTTTACTGGGACATATAAGCAATAAAGTCAACAAGAGTTCCACAGTGGCAGCTATTTCCACTGACTTGAGAAACTTGCCCTAAAAATATGCAGCTCTTTGAAAGCTTTGGTGTTTTTCTGTATCCACAGTCTGGTTTCTATAAAAAATATTGTTTGTCTGACATACTACATCCGAAATATAGCTTATATCAACCCCAAATTTACATATTAAAATTAATGTTGTCACTGTAAATTTTAGCATTGTCTACAATTTTTTTACACAAATTTTTAAAATATTCCTTTTAAGTGAAATATTTGTTTCATGGAAGCTGTA
Organism: Orthonyx spaldingii; assembly: GCA_013397795.1. Classification (NCBI taxonomy): domain Eukaryota; kingdom Metazoa; phylum Chordata; class Aves; order Passeriformes; family Orthonychidae; genus Orthonyx; species Orthonyx spaldingii. The sequence goes on along the minus strand of VZTJ01002435.1, from coordinate 137,538 downwards.
TTTTATGAAGTATCTCAGTGCTCTTGGGTAAACAGGAGCCTAGCTTTACCTTTTTTCCCCCTACAAAATGCAGTTTATCACCAGATTATTGCACTGCATCAGTGATGAGTTAAAGCCAGAAGTGGCATTCCCCTCTCTGCTCTTCCCTCATGAGACCACATTTGCATCCACCTGCTGCATCCAGGTCTGGGGTTCTTAACACAAGAAAGGCATGGACCTATTAAAGTCCAGAGGAGGCCACAAAGATGATCAGAGGATTGGAGCAACTCTGCTATGAAGACAAATTTGAGACAGTTAGAGTTGTCCAGCTTGGAGAAAAGAAAGGTCTGGGGAGATCTCATTGTGGCCTTCCAGCACTTAAAGATGGCTTATAAAAAAGAGGGGTAGAGAATTTTTGCCCAGGTAAATAAGGATAGGATAAGCAGGAACAGTTTTTAAAGTAAAAGAGGAGAGATTTAGATCATATACTATGAAAAAATTCTTTACTATGAGGGTGTTGAGGCACAGGAACAGGCTGCTCAGAGAAGTGGTGGATGCCCCATTCCTGGAAGTGTTCAAGGTCAGGTTGGGTGGGGCCCTGAGCAACCTGGTTTAATGGAAGGTGCTTCTGCACATGGTAACAGGATTAGAAGTGCATGATCTTTAAGATCCCTTCCAGCCCAAGTCTTTTTATGATTCTATGACCCATGTCACACAGTACAACAGCTCAGGATTTCATGGGAAGTCTACCATATTTAATCCATTTTCACTTGTAAATTCTGACAAAAAAACCCAAAACCCACAAGCTGAGACAAAATATGCTATCAAAAAGAGATTTTAATTTTAACATATGCAATCTCTAAACAGCATGTGATGATAGATCCTATCACTGTCACTGTACTCTAGAGTGTCATGTCTTTCAGTAAAATAATAATCAGTATTTAGAGGCCAAACTCTTAAAACAGGTATTTCTCCATCTTTATAACATGATAGCAGATTTTTTCTTGAATTCCTTTAGTCACAGAAACCTTTGTGAATACTGTTTGGTAGTTCAGAAGATAATTTCATCAACAATTGTAATGGCAACAAAATTTGGTCGCTTAAGGTCTTTTCATCACTGTTGAATTGTATCTATAATCCAAAATAAATACAGATTCTATTTTGAATTAGAAAGCAGAGTAATTAATTTTAATTATTTTAAGAATGTAGTCAGAAGCTAAATGAAAACAATGGAACAAAAGAAATTACCCATAGCAGTAATAAAAAAAAAAAAAAAGAAACTTTGTTTAGTTATGCAGGAAGAATGGAGATGGATTGTAGGCAAAGGCACTTCTTCAGTGGACTTGAAAGGAAGAAGACAAGAAGTTGAAAAATAGTGGAATAGGCAAATGTCATTAATAGGTACAATAGTTTGTAATCCATAGATATCAAAGCACGAGTAAATGCAAATGGTTATTTATTTAATGAAGACTCCTGTGAAATGCAAAATTACTTGCATTGCAACTAAAATAAAACTTAAAGTAATTTAAACCAAACCCATAAGCAAAAAATTAAACACTGGAACCTTTAAACAAAATTTCATTGCACTTCAGGAGTTTAGAGCCGCTCCTTCAACCACAGCAGTATTTGCTGCTACAGTGTTACTTCCGTCAGAAAGAAAAGAAGGTTTTCATGAGCAGTGTGATGTTTCGAGTGTCCCAAGTCTCTTTGAGAAAGGCAACTGAAATCACAAACTTAATTCAGAAATTATGAAATCATTTTTCATTGGATTAAAAATATAACGATTCCAATATCCTCAAAAGTGGCACATTATGGCACACATACTTGGCACAATACAGTGCTCTGAAGACATGCCTGTCTAGAGTTTCTCTGCATGACACTGCAGTATGCTGTGTATATGTGAATTTACCTCAGAAATTCTCACTCAAAAAATCACTCAAAATCACAGTATTGCGGGATAATTAAGGCTAGAAGGGATTTAGAAGGTCTTTAGTTCAATGTTCTGCTCAAAGCAGGGTCAGCTGTAAGGTCAGACCAGGTTGCTGAGGGCTTTACCCAGTTAGATCTTGAAAACCTTCAGCTATGAGGACTAATGGTACAATCTCTCTGGGCCACCTGTTCTACTGCTTGGAGTTACAGAAGTATGACAGATGTGAAAGCCAGCCCATAGGCTGACGTCTCATATTAGATATAACGAATCACTGTATGTACACAACTGTGAAAAACTGTTTGGTATATTATTGACGTGCTTCTCAGTGTATTCCCATAAAAGAAAAAGGCAAAAGGAGGAGCTGAGTGGAGAAAAAAATGCTGAAGGTATTCTATATAACAAAGATCTTATTTTACAGAGCAGAAAAGCATAATTCATCAAAATTCTACTCCATGTTTTGTGTTTGGATTTTTTTAATGGATTTGACTTGGGCAAGGTGGAGAAAAGAATGGTAATTGCACAGCTTGAATTCAGAGGACACTTTGCATAAATTATATTGCCTGAAAAGCAAAAGAAACATATTGAAAATTTGCGATGTAAGTGGTATATTTTTCTTTCAGGGTATTTTGAAACAACTTTGTTTAGATCCGTATTTTTTCTTTACTGTTTATAAGCTCACAAATTATAGGTTACACAATATAAATGGTCAAGCTGGGGATTTAATTTTTGATTTTTTTTGGTTTTGACCACCAAAACATAAGTCATATTAAAATAATTATAATCTTATGGTTTGCATTTCATTTATTATCATGTCGGAATAATATACTTATATTGGACATACCACATCAGATGATTTAGAGTGAGTCTCAGTTTTGAATATACTGAATGAGAGAAGCTATATACCTTCTCATAAAAGGACTGTGAAAAAGGAGAACTTATTTTTACTATATTGCTTTTCTGTCTAGAGGGAGTTCTATATGTGCAATATATATTTTTGGAAACTCTGCTTTTTACTAAATTTATGGGCAAGAGAGAGCAGTACTGACTGTGTATTCAGATTTATTGTCTTCATAGCTTACACCACCCTGAGCAAGGAAAATATATGGTTTCTGTGCATTAGCAATGCAATGTATGTAGTAAAAATATTTCGGTATAAATTAGTAAATGAAGTTTGCTGACTTATAAACAATATGCTGCTGCACTTTTTTTTTTTGTTTTTTTTTTTTTGCTTTTCAAGACACTGTGATTAATTTTCTCTTCATATCAGTAATGGTCACCTATCTTGCACTGGTATAAACTGCTATTGTCAATTGTATAAGGTTACCAGGCTTTTATTGTCTTTTTATGCCCTCAAAATAATACAAGTAAAATGAGTGTGTAAGGCCACTTAATGTGTAGTATTATATGCAGAAATATGCAGTATTATATGCAGAAATATATAGCATTATATGCACTTACAGAAATATGCAGTAACAACAAAAAAAACCTAGTTCAAATATAATCTAAACATAAACACAGCTCAGCCTTTTTGAAGAGGTCAGGAATTCTACTTGTTTTGCACAGATGATCTGTGACAATGCAGGCCACGGCTGTGGTGTCCTCAGTTGTAGTGTCTAGGTCCTGTCTAGACTTTGAAGTCTGAATGAACAAATTGGCTGATTCCTCTTTTAGGCTTCAGGGCTACTCTGATGAACACTAGTTGCATGTAGACTGTGCAAGTTATACAGGAATCCCATTTATATTCCCACAATACAGGTCGATTTCAAAAGCAATAAACTCAAATTCGACTCTGCACTAAGTTATATTATAAAATTCCTATCTGGATTCTTACATAGCTGGATTCTGGAGGAAATGCTTGTGATATATAAACAAGTATTGATTTTTTAATATAATTATTAGTCTATTTGCTGGATTTTTGAGCTATGTTCTCTGTGCTATCCTGATACTGTTCTTTGAGTCAATAACATCTTCAGATCTAAGCATCCTTTGAGATTCAGTTTTCGGCTTTTTATCACTTCAAGGATTATTTCTTCTTTATTTTTATTACCAAAAAGGAAATATAGTATATTTTACACAGTGCTTGATGAGAGATACAGTTTATTCGTGGAGATGACATAGCAAACAAGAAGGATTTGTTTGTGTTTTCCTAATATACACTTGCATGTAAAAACGTGTATACATTATTTTCAACAAGAGTGTGAAACATCTGTTCCCAAGTAATGAGAATTTGAAAAATGATTCTGTTTTTAATTTCTATTTAAGTGATTCACATTCAGAAGAGCTCAGAATAAGCACCAGCTCTCAGACAAACTAATTTATTAACGAAGTGGGTTGAAAAACTAGCACTATTGTTCTCTTGTAGATTATACCAAATTATATTATTTTAATTAAAACAGAAAATCATGTTTATTGATTAATTTATTATGTCATCAGTCAGGAAGATTGAATAGCTTCTTTAGTTCACAGGCTGAAAGCAATGGAGATTATGTGCTGAATTAAGAGAGTAAACAAGGTAAATTGCTGATACATTACTTATACCTACTCCTTGATATAGCTAGAGCTAAATATAAGCCAGATTCTGCACTCTCTCTAGAGGTTTCATTAGAAAGACAGGTAAACAAAGACAGAAAATGCATTTCTTCATATTTATCACAATCACTGTTATTCTTCAAGTTATCCTCATGAGTTGCAGAACTTGATTCCTTCTCAAAAACCTTTGAAGTGATTTCTATTTCATCACATATTTTAGTAGGTTTTGAATATATATTTACATTAATAAATACAGCAGAGATCCTTAAAGGTATCAAAAGAGGCCAGACCAATAATGGGTAAAAGTTGACATAAAGTGCACACAAAGCAAATAGAAATACACATTTTTTTAGACATTGTAATAATAACTACTACTAATAATAATTTAAAAATAAATAAATAAAAAGACCAGGATACTGACATTTGCAAGAAGAGTAGCGGAGGATGAACTCTGATGATATCAAACACAGAAAACTGAAATATAATTTGTGATGATAGATCAGGGTACTTTAACCACTTTTACTTGGGGTCTTGTTAAATTGTGTTTTAACACTTAATAAAGAAACATATCTAAAGTAAACCAGTCTGTGCCTAATAGAATTTTTTCCATTACTGGGGTTAGTGGACTGAACATGTCATTTCCACTTCCCTTATATGTGTCCTCAGGTGACCTAATTTTATGGACCAGAGTTTATGGTGCAGCATGGGAAAGTTATTTTTCCTGATTCAATAAACACTACGAAAAATGTTGAGAATGCAAACAACGCTCAAAGGCAAAGTCTCCAGTAAAGAGGCTGAAAAGGAAGATTATGGACCTGCTTCCTCTTCTCAGATTCTGACATAAGAGAAGTAACAACAATCCTTTATTTAAATGTCTCTTCCCTAAGCAAAAGGGCTACAGCCTTTGTCCATCAAGGTGTATGGGCAGAAACTAAAGTGACTCCCAAGGTTGCATGACTCAGTGCATTAGAATATCACCTCACAATCACCAGTTCAGAGTTTATCCCTACCATACAGTCAGATGGCCTTCCTGTACAATGAGTACTGCTATGAGATATCTAACTGAGAAAGTAATACATACATACTAGAAAACTTTATCACATTTCCAGAAAAGAGTGAGAGATGCCAATGGACAAATTATTTCCGATTCACAGGTCTGAAAATTTTATTAGATCCTACGATTTTGCATAGTTAACAAAAACAAAACAAAACAAAACAAAACAAAACAAAACAAAACAAAACAAAACAAAAACAACAACAAAAAAACCCAAACCAAAACAAAAGACTAGTATTTTATCATTTTATTGTAATATTTTAAATAGCACAGAATAGCACAGAATGTTCTCTCAATATGGTTTGGTTTTCCATTTCTTACCTACTTTTGCCTCATTTGCTTGACCTGATCACTCTAAGAATAATGACACTATGTTAACTCAATTGAAATTACTTGAAGTGAAAAAGTGCTCATCATTAATCTTATGGTGACAGTCCTTATTGTAATTAAACTCCAAAGATATGTAATTCCTTGTTAAGAAAGATTTTTTTACTGTTCAGCTCACAATTCAAATTCATCTATTTTCATACACTTTGCCATTTCATGGTAGTAAGTTGTCCTTTATTTTACCTGAGTGCTTTAAATGTGTTGATTTTTGATGTCGTTTATGCAACTGTGAAATTAAATCAGAAGCCTTGTGGATCAGTAAATGAAAACTACTGATTTATTATATTTGTGAACAACTAATGCCATGAATAAGTAATAAAGTTTTCATTACCAAGATTTTAAAGACATGCTCTTATATCAGTCATGCCATGCATATATAGGTCACTTTTGACACTTTGATATTCTATTGCTGGAAAGGAAAAGGTGTCTCTGTGTAGCAGAGAACTTCTGAAATAAAAGGTAAGAAATAGATAATGATGGCTCATTTCTTTAAGCCATCTGCAATGCAATCCATGAGCAACAGATCTCCAGGTTAAATAAAACAAGGGGTTGTTGGATTCCTGAACACCAAGAGAAAAATAAGTGCAATATGCGGACTTTTAAATTTACTAGAATCGATAATGTTTTAATTTGAAATTAGCTTGTTTATTTTTTAAAAACATAAATGTACTGTCATCCTTTTTTTCCCCCTAGCATAGGTAGGAAATGTCAAAAAATGGCTCTTCACATTAATGTTTCTTTATTTTTCCTTGCCAGATTCTTTTATCTTTGTGGAAACAATGTGAACAGAAAGGTCATCAGCCCAGAAGATCAAGATGCATGCAACCATTCTTTCTGACAAAGACAAACTGACCTTTTATGTTTCACATACAGGTCATTAAATGTCAGGGCACTGAGGGCAATAATGACCCTCAATAGCCCTATCCAGCTTCCCTGGGGCTCCCACACCCCTTTCAGCCCAGCCTAGAGCTGTCAATCTGTCCCCATAGTGCTGTAGTGGTCTGGCTCTCCAGCCCCACCACAGCAGGTCCAACCCACAGCCTGTCATCCCCATTCCCACAGAGGTGCCTGGGGATGCCCCAGATGCCTTCCTGGCCTGCCCTGCTCCCTGTCCAAGGCCCTGGAATGATGCCTGGCTGGTGAGGCTCATAGGGATCCCCTCATGTCTCCTGGTACCTGACTCCAGGCAGCTGCCAGTTCTCATGGCACTGCCCAATGCATGTGTGTCATCACTAACCTTAGGAGTGTTAGTATTGATCCTTTCTCCACAGGGGGAAAGTTCTCAAAGCAAAGATTTCAAACAACTCATCTACAACTGCGTGCTTAGCCCCAGTTATTTTCATTTTATGGAGTAACAGAAGAAAATCAGTGTTTTTACATGAGGAGGAACTGCGTAGAGTGGTTTGTCACCTCAAAACAGACCTCAATAAAGTAATGTTGTCAAATCTTCAGGACATCTGAGTATCAGATTTTTTACGGATTAGAGTGTGGGTGTGTTATAGAGGCTCCACTGCACTTAAATCTTGCGTCCTTTTGGCCTGTATGTTACAGCCAGTCAGACTTGTACACATCAGCAGAGTAGGCAGAAGCATGGTAAGTGTGTTTGCACAAGGTTAAACCTTCTTAAGTAGCACTCCAATCAACACTGACTTTGTAGGGAAACAGGATAACAGCCCTGCAAAACTCACACTAGAACAGGAAGATGCCTATAATGACTTCATTGGACTTCCAGCAAGTCCGAGTTATTCCCTTTCCAGATTTATTCTAGTTCATATGTGCCTTTCTCAATTAGATAATTTCTGTTATATTCCAAACTAGTGTACCTCAGTTCTGAACTTTGCTTCTGTCTTGGTTTAAGACAGCTCCCAACATTTTTACTTCTTGCTAATAACAAAGTTCAGGATTTAAAGTACATTACAGTCAACAGTGGCTTCTTCATTGGCACATGATTCATTGCCCAATCATTTTGCTCTGAACATACCACAGGCCTATAGATAGACCAGCATTAGTGGAAACAAAAACTTAAAATATTTCACACCACTTTGATCTCAATGAGTGAAATGTCCTGGCTGGAGAGAGTTAAAATGGCATTACATATAAACAGAGTTCATTTAAGGCTGATCTGAGATAATCCTACTCTTTATAAATATAAAGTTGAGGTAAAAAATGAGGAAACCCAATCTCTTTTAAACTGCTTAGGTATAAACAGATTTTATATATATATATATATATACACAGCTAGATATACCTATATATATATATAGGGATATTGGAAATTCAATTCAGATGAGATTCTGAAACAGTTTTTCAGTGGAAAAAAATGTGGTAGGCATGTTCATGGAACTATTTTTTAAATCAACTCAAGAAAACAGTACAACATGGTAGAAACTTTTTCACTGTCTTTCCATGGTTAATAATTCCAAGTGGGACTAATGCTGGTACTTCACTAGGAACTTCACAGGTTTTGGATGATCCCCGGAAGAGACAAGAAATGAACAAAGTTTTTGAGGACTATAATTTTTGATAGATTCTGCTGATACATGACTAATAATCCTATTTTAATTTCCAATAAATTTAAATTCATTAAAATGCTTGAATTACATACAAAATCCAAGTGATTGTTTAACTGCTGGTATAGACTAAGCCTGTATTCTTCAAACTGCATCAGAAAAATAGTAATTCTCTGAGACTTTAGAGAAGAGACACACTGAAATTCTCAGATCTGCAGAACACAGTTATCATGTCCTCACAAATACCACTTCCCCAGTGCAATTGTTAATCTGGCTCTTCTTTGACCTGGATTTCCTAACTCTCACTGTGCTTATGTACTAAATGATGGCCAGAATGGATAGGTATTGTGGGACCCGATAGCAACCAAAGCCTTTGCAAAGGAGAAATTAAAACTCCTCAGAGGGGCATAGCTGCAGACAGATCAAAGCTGTCACCCACCCTGATCCATGAAGTCTGGCCTGGGATCCCCAGCTGCAAAGTCCAGTGCTAATGTACTGACTATGAATTGTCTGAGCTGAGGAAATAGATAGGTTTAGAAGTCCACCTCATGTAAGTTTAAATGTCTACAATGTCTGCTCTAGTCACAGGTTGGCTAGCTTTGCAATCAATAGAAAAAATATTTAGTTCCCAGCTGAACTCACCATTGTTATAAGCATGATAAAACCTGTGTGCTAATCTTCATTGATTACAGTGACTAGCTGAATACCAATTTAATTAATTTTAAGCGTTTTGTACTGGCCCCAAGCAGTGTCTAGTGCTCTCTGTTGACTACATAACAAACTTCTGCTCCTAATGTAGCTGTTCTGATTTGTTCCAAAGTAGCTGAAGTAGCCACACAGTGACCAGAAAATAATAACATGTAAAAAAGTGAGTAAACAACAGTTTCTTGGGCATGAATGTCAATGGACTAAGACTGTGGATTGCCAAGAACGGAAATTGCCTTCTTTTAGAGGGAATCCTACAAAACTAACTTTGACTTTGCTAGTCTTTAGAATCAGTAGAGTGCATCATGTTCTTCTGAAGAACATTTCAGAGAAGGACACAAATGAACATGTTCTCAGCCATTTCTTTTGATTGTCTAGTTTAATTCTCAGGAAGTTATTTGTACTTAGGTCTGAGCATATAAACCAATATTAAGTAAATAAAAACAAAGAAAAATACTGCCTTCCACTGAACTGTTCAGTCTACATGCTCTGAGAATATATATACATCCTGGTGATTTTCTTTGCTATGGAGCTACAACTACTCAACTATTGTAGGTGATAATAGACATATATATATATATGTTGTACCCATGGTACAAATCTGATTTTTTTTTTCAGAGCTCTTGCTGTTAGATGGAAGCAATATTTTACCCAGGATTGTTTCCTTTTCAGGGAAACAAAACTTAATGGAATTTAAGCAAATTTATTCATGCCCTGGTCTATGCCCCTGTTTTCCATTTCTTTAAGTTTCCTTATAATATATTTGACTTTTCCAGGTTAAGTCAGTCTATTGTCTTGGGCTGGAATAGGTGTTGAGCTGGAATAGTTGTGTATGAACTTTTCTCATACTAGGTAGTATGGTGCTATCTTTGGGGTTTATCCTGAAAACAGCATTGATAACACAGGGATATTTTAATTATTGTTGAGCAGTGCTTACACAGAGTCAAAGCCTTCTCTGTTCCTCTCACCACCCCACCAGTGAGGAGGCTGGGGATGCACAAGGAGTTGGGAGGGGACACAGGCGGGACAGCTGACTCCAGCTGATCCGAGGGATATTCCAGACCATATGAATCATGTTCAGCCTATGGAGCTGGGGGAAGAATAAGGAAGAGGGGGTGGTTCGGAGTGGTAGTGTTTGTCTTCTCCAGTGACCATGGGGTGTGATAAAGCTCTGCTTTCCTGGGGATGGCTGAACATCTGCCTACCCATGGGGAGAAGTGAATTAATTTCTTGTTTTGCTTTGCTTGTGCACAGATTTTGCGTTCTCTATTAAACCCACAAGTTTTTTCACTTTTGTTCTTCCAATTCTCTCCTCCTCCTGTGGGGAAGTGAGTGAGTGGCTGCATGTGGCTTAGCTGCCAGATGGGGTTAAACCACGATACTATCCAATTATGTGATAATTTTATTTCCAGTTTCTTTCTTTCTTGCCTATTAGCTTGTGATCTGATTATTAATCAGAAAATTAAGCTTCTTGAGCCTTGTCATTGCAACTTCAGTACTGGGTTTAAGCAAACAAAATATAATCAAAAAGTTATATGTAAAACTATGCCATAGATGATGATAGTCATCCAGGTTCCCTTTCTGCAATGAAGAGTGTGGGCACCTGTTAAAGGTGTTTGGCATGACAAAGGAGAAGCCAGAAGCCAATGGCATATAATCCCTTTGCATATCTCTAAGGTGTGCTGTCTGACACCTAGTGCACTAACTAATAATAAAATTCTTTTATTTGGATTCTGGCAGAAAACCAGCCAGTTTTTTATGCCTGTGTGTTCATCAACAAGTGCATATACATGTGAACAACATACAGAACATACTTCTTTGGACCTCCAGCCCGAAAAAAAGTTGATATCTAGAATGGAACACCTCAGAACAAGAATATCAGAGCAGGTTTTCACAGTGCTTCAAATTAGGTTGTACAAGAGAATACGTGTCGCACAATACAACCCATACTGTAAGATCCTATTTACAAAGTAAACATTATATTCTCTTCTGGATCACTTCTTTCTCATTTGTACATTTTCTAAGACAGTCACTGTGTGTACTGTTTCGTTGTCAGCATTGCCACAAGCTGTGGTATGGCAACACCCTGCAGCTTCCCATTCAATTGCTTGTGTAATAACACTGGGTCATTTCCTGCCACCCTTGGTATCATAGAAAAAGTCAAACACTCACTTTCTAACTTTCGAGTCAGAAGCGTGAAGTGAGCATCGTATTAGAACAGCAGAATCTACTGAAAACTCAAAACCCTACAGAGATGGATTTATGTGGCTCCACAGAAATTCAAAGCAACCTTTTTAAAAGCAAACATCATTTTCTTTCAGAAGGTGTTTCAGTTCCACTTACTGAATGAACATCTGTTTTGGCCAGAGCCAACAATGTACTTCCACTTGCTTTAATGTCTCTTGATCTGAAAATTAAAATCCTAATGTTCTGAGTCCTGAGCTCTGAAGGTGCATGAACCTTGTTTCTGACGTAATGAGTTGTCCACTAATACCAATTCTTCCCAGTTCCTCAGAGATATTGGTTTCTGTCCACCATGAGACACTGGGCTACAATAAGCTTTAACTCTTTGGTTAGGTTTGTCAACAGTTTTTCATATCAATGAATTCTTTATACTTATTCATTGCAAACAAGCTACAAAACAAACTAATGGGATCCTAAAAGCAGAAATGCTTTTCTGCTCTTCACCCTGTGAGTCTTGAATTGGGCCTCAGCCAAGCCCGTTGAATTTGGTTTGAGTGACATGTTTTTAGAAGAATGTCCTCCTTTCCTTAAGGAAACATATCTTTCAAATTTTTTTTTGTCACCTGCTACTCTGCACCTGGATCTACAAAAGGTTCAAAAGACTACAGTTGAATTCTTCATATAAACTCATATAAATTCACCTTAAGAGTCTCAGCAGCTGCTGTCAAACTCTTAGAAGAAAATGTTTTCCACTTTGTTCATTCTTCTTTCCTCTTTTTTTCTCCTACCTTTTTGCCTCCTTCCTTCCCATGCAGTTGTGAATGAAGTGAATAAGACTGAGAGAGGCAGTGTCCAGTCCACTGTCATAGTTTAAGTCCACTTGACAACTAAACCCCACACAGCCACTCACTTACCCCCTGCAGTGGGATGGAGGAGAATTGGAAGAATAAAATGAGAAAATTGATGGGTTGAGACAGACAGGGTTTAAAAATACTATGGAAAAAAAAAAAAGGTAAGGAAAAAAACCACAACAAAGAGAGAAGAAAATAAAAATTAAGAAAAACAAGTGATGCAAAAGAAAACAATTATTCCCCACCAACTGATCGATGCTCAGTCAGTCCCAGAAAAACAGCAGCCTTGGCCCACATCCAGTCATCCCTTTATTGCTGAGGAGAATGTCATATGGTATGGAATATCCCTTGGGCCAGCTGGGTCAGTTTTCCCTGTCGTGTCCCCTCCCAACCTGTTATGCACCCCCAGCCTCCTTGCTGGTGGGATCGAGTGAGAAGCAGAACATTCCCTGACACTGTGTGAGGACTGCTCAGCAAAAATGAAAACAGGAGTGGGTTACCAACACTATCACTGGATTTTCAGCACAAATCCAAATATAGTCCCACACAAGTTAATATGAAAAAAATTAATTATCCCAGCCAAAGCAGTATATCCAGTCAGAATCAAGCAGTGTATCACCTTTTGCCTGCCTATTGGAGAAAAGTGAAACAATCTTTTATGCAGCAATATGGTCAACACTTACAAAAAATTATCATAATTAATTTTGGAAAGAAATGCCATCAAGTACTATGATACTTTTGAAGTATGCATTTTTAAATTGTCTTTCATCAACTATAATCAAAATGTTTGGGTAGGAGTGTAATTATTTTAGCTATTTTATAATTGACAAATTAAAAGATGGAGTCACTAAATGAATTAAGTGAAGCAGCACTTGCATCTTGGGCTGCATATAAATTTTCAGGAAGGAAGGAAAGGAAGGA
>VZTJ01002435.1:110063-124383 GCA_013397795.1 Orthonyx spaldingii | reverse complement strand
GGAGATTCAGCCTCCTCATCCTCCTCCTTGTGCAGGAAGAATTCGTGTTGCAGTTGCCTCTCCTCTCCAGGCAAATCAACAAGGAAGGAAGGAAGGAAGGAAGGAAGGAATGTCCTGTTTGGTTACTGAGAGAGTTACTCTTCAGTTTAAAATGTTTTCTGTGCAGTAAAATTTGCTCATTTTCTATGGAAGCAAGAAAGGTGAATTTGAAGATGCTCTTCTGGAGAAAGGTTTAGCATACAAGTTATGTCAGGTTTCATGAGTGAATGGTCATAATTCTTTGTTTAATATTCAAAGGTGAGAGCTAACAGATTACCCTTCTATATCCTGATAACAGGTTTTAGAAAGAATGCAGACATGATTACACTTTATCATAGCTCTTTTGATAATGTGCCTTTGATATGCTGTGAGAGTACTTAGCAGACCTGAACCCTGCCATGGCTGTGTCACACATTCAGCAGGTCACAGGCAGAGGATAGGTACTTGACCAAAGTAAGGCAATTCAGGTCATGTACAGATGCAGAACCCTAAAGCTTCAGTGAAAATTGGGGGTAGGCTAAACAAGGATTTGCCTACTGTAACTGAGTGATCCTGGGATGGATGGCTGCTAAGCAGTAATTAACAAGGCTGCAGTTCTATTGTTAATCAACTTTTTCCTTATTCCAGTAACCCACACTTCCGAATGTACAGACCTCAATTACTGCTACACAATTCCCATCCAAACAAAATGCATTAAAAAGCTGATGGTCAAGAAGCTCTACTTATTTTGGTACATGAAAAACAGCATTTTATTCATTGTCTACATAATGTCAAGTCCAGTTTAAAAGGCAGCTTACACTTTTTAAAATCTTATAAATAAAGACTCCCTTTATTTAAATATGCCAATCTAAGTTTGTTCAATAGCACCATGTGTTATTATCATATAGTAGCTTATTTTTATTGTAAAACTATAAATAATTTGGCTTTCACACAGTTCTTTTCATTCTAAACTAGATTTTTTTATTATTAGACATTATTACTAGATAAATTCTAGTAATTCTTTCCCAATAGCCAAGGTGTTTAAAAAATCTTATATTGAAGTCAAAAAAGCTTCTTCTGATATTTTTATATGTACATTTGCCCACTTGTCAGTTCTAATCATCTCCCACAATTTTGAGTGCCTCAGATTAATACAGAAGATATTATATTATGTAGCTTGTGTTCTTAGTCCTGACTGTTCTAATAGTGGCTATCAGCAATGTTAACACTTTTGATTATTTAGAACCTACATCTTCAACTATTTGGTTAATTCCTTGACTGATCTAAATTCTTTTATATTATTGTGAAATGGAATATTAGAAAATAGAATCTACCCATAAAGGACTAGCATGGTACTGTAAGCAGAGAATTTTATTGCTATGTAAAATGTGCATAAAATTGTTTACTCAAATGAGACATACAATTTTTTTTTTAGTATTAAAATTACAGGGTTTTTTCTTTGTGGAAGTTTATAAACAGAAATACTCAAGCTGTCTACCTGCACCTATAGAGATAATTTCACTTAAATCAAGGAGAATTATGTGTTATGAATCAACACAGAGCTGTGACATGAAACTCTAACTGGAACTTAAAATATACCAAAACAGTCTTCCTAACTAAATACATCCAAACAGCATTTTCTTTTGCACTTTGACAAATGGCCTGACCTGAGAATAAAAGAATTTTATTTTAGTCGCCACAGTCGACATTTTCTCTTCTGTTTTACCTCCATGTAGGGGAAAAACTAAGATATATTAAAAGCTCTGAAGAGATCTTAAGGGAGACTGAGATAGATTTACCTCAAAAACCAGAATTCAGGCACTGAGGACAGTCACTTTTAGAGTGCTAGGCCCAGGCTCAGTTACCTTCTGCAGCTCAAAGTAAACAGTTTAACCCAGATCTCCTAATTTGCCCTGACCACAGAGTGCATCTCAATTTGTCAGAATTCAGTTAGAAATTCTATCCTGGACCAGAAAAAAATTTCTTCATTATGAAACTATTAAAAAGATATGGATTTCTGTGAAAAGATTTTGTTTCATCAGGACAACATTTTCTTATGAAAAATGTTTTGTCAAAATTATCACCAGATCTTCTTTAAAGAGAAAAGATGACAACTTTCTGATATTATTTAAAAGATATCTACTATTTTGCTTCTCATTTAGCATCAGAATAACCTTAGAAAAATGTGCATGATTCTCCAGCATTTGGAGAGTATCACAGTTTCCGAGAATGGCATTTTAGTTCATGGGAAATCTCATAAAGAATGTTATCTAAGATTAAAAGTAGCTCAGAAAGAAGCTAAGGTGGATGGACTACAATTAAACTCAAAGAAATGGGTGCATTGACAGGCTCAGTTCTTGCCATATTTCGCCTGTAATGGCTTTGCAATTAGGTGAAAAGTCTAATGATTCAAAAGCTATCTCTTAAAATTATATTGGAACTTAAAGTGACAAGACAAAAAGAAAAGAATACTGTATAGAAAAGCTTCATCCAGCACCACAGTTAATCTTAAAGCAGGAGAGATAACCTCTGAGGACATAATTGAAATGTCCTATGCAAAAAAATGCCATTATCTTCAATTTTTATCATTTCTGAATTTTGAAGAACAGTCAGGTCAGTCAAAATCTTCAGTTTTCATCCTCAGAATTTCTCAAAATAGTATTTTAAAATGTATAAGGATTTTAATCAATCTTTTCTTGAAGCCAATTGTTCTTATGGCTTAAATGATCAACATATTATCCAGATCTGACATAAAGAGCAGAGATCTTTGTGAGAGAGATGGCATTTTGATTATAGTAGGTGATTTTGGGGGTGGACAGGGGAGCAGTACACTACGATTTTAAGCAACACAGATAACTGAAATTTTCTGTCATACCAGATATCAACACTTAGGATGTTTGAAAGAGACCCTATGGACATAGAGACATTCACATCAGACTTGAAGTGTCATGTTAGTTTCATGTGAGGTCCAGATAATAAACAAAGACATTGTTAAGGTCCTTCCTGCCTGACAAAGATGGTTCACACAGCTGATGAGATTTAAAAATTCATTGTGGAATGAGCATCAGAAAAGTCCCTAATGATGAAGGCTGGCAACTTGTCAAGAAATTTTTCTCATTGCCTTAATTCATGATGACACAGAAATGTGTTTGGGTTCTGATTTTATTGTCCTGCTACTCTCAACGCAAGAATAGAAGTGAATTAAAATATTCATTAGTGGTCTTGTAAATAAGTATGCTGTTTCCTCATTTTAAGATAAACTATTCTTTAAAAATTTTGTACCTTTTTTTCAGTCCAGTACCTAAAATTGTATTAAGAGATTCTGTGGCTCACCCTTTTCCAAACACAAAGAAGTTGTGTTCAACTGGAGACAATATTGCAGGATATTGTCATGATGGAGAAATGAAGCTCCATAGGGGAGCAGCAAAGCAACGTCTCAAAGAGACACACAAAATCAATATTCCCAGCCATTCATTAGTGTGCCCAACAGGAGAAAGAACCAAGATGCCTTTCTAGGGTACCAATGAACCAGTTCTAATAAGCTGAACATGTGGCAAATTACCACTTTTCAGTCTTGTGAATCGGAGTACAGAACCCAGCTCTGCTGTCTTCAGCACAGGAAAGATAGGAACCAAATGGAAACGGTCCAGAGGAGGGCCACAGATATGACCAGAGGGCTGGAGCATCTCTCCCATAAGGAAAGTCTAAGGGATTTGGAGCTGTTCAGCCTGGAGAAGAGAAGGCTCTGGAGAGACCTTAATGTGACCTTTCAGTACTTGAAGGGGGTTTATAAGAAATATGGGGTCAAACATTTTAGGAAGACTTATTGTAATAGCACAAGAGTTAAAGGTTTTCAACTTAAGGGGTGTATATTTAGACTATATTTAAGGAAGAAATTTTTTTTTACAATGAGGGTGGTGAAACGCTGGAACAGATTTCTCAGACCTTGAAAGCACTCAAGGTCAGGTGGGATGGAGCTTTGAGTGACCTGATCTAGTTGAAGGTGTCCCTGCTTATTGCAGGAGAGTTGGACTAGATGACCTTTAAAGGTCCCTTGCAAACCAAACTATTGTATGATTCTATGAAATGTGTTTATGCCAAGTTAACATGCATAGCTGAGCCATTATGTCTTCCTATTTATAGTGCTGGATATTCCACATATTTGAATATTATATACTTTTCTATAATGAAGAAAGATAATTCTGTTATCTTGCCCTCTGGGCAAGTTTTACAAAGGCTAGTCTTCCCCAGCTTCCTCCATCTATCCAGCCAGCTGCAATCAGAACTTGCACAGGATCCACAGGCACTTGACTCTGACACCAATTCTTGCTGCCATGACAGGTGTCCACCCTTCAGCTGCATCAAATCCTGCTCTGAAAACTCAGGACCCCACAAAGGTGAGGCAGAGATGGGGGTGTCCCCATCAGAGCTGGCACCAGTGGTGCAGTGCCACAGAGGAACGCATGTCTGTATCCCTGCTCACCACAGAGGCTCCAGTATTAGGTATGGGTTCTGTGCAAACAGCAAGTGTAGTTTATTTGCAGAAGTATATAATAGTGCTTAAGTTGAATAATCTCAAACACAGTGAAGAAGCATTTGACTTCTCATTTTGCAACTTGTAGATTTTAAAGGGTAAAAAATGAAGCTGTAGAGGAGAAGGCAAACAAGTTTTGGACAATTTAAAAATATTGTTTTATGGAAAGTATTGTTTCCAGTAACCTAATGAAGTATTTGCATTAAGAAAAGAGGGAAAAAACAGTCTGGGTAGGATGAAGAAGAATGTGAGCCTAAAGAAAGAAAGCGTTCAGTGGAATGAATAAGTGCATTAATTATATTTGTTTGATCTTGTCAGAAAACATTGTTATGAATACCAGTGTAAAAATTTTGTTTGTTTGCTTGTTTAATGAAACCTGTCCTAGATGTAACTTTTCAGAAACTTGCCATGAAAGCTACATACTTACACTAGGTATTATTCAATTTGCAGACAAAGCTAATGGAAGCTAAGACCTAGTAAATAAAATTTTTAGATATCAGTCTTTTACAATGGCCTGTCTTTTCCATAATTAAGGACATTATACAGTCATTGTTAAAATTATACTAACTGTCCTGGGATCTGGCAAGAAAAGATTGGGCTCCTCTCAAGGTGAGTACACACATAAATAGTTAGCTACAGAATCAGTTTCACTTTTATACTTTCTCCTTCTGCCCTGTAAATCTTGATTTATTACATGTACAGTGACATTGTTTCAACAAGGGGATTGTAAGCACCCCATTATAGAACCATTGATTGATGCAGATTTGCCCACGGCAGAGACGAGAACTGAACTGAGCTCCCATACATCCTGAAAAAATGTTGTAATGACTAGGAGGCCTTGAGGATGTGGTGTGACACCTGTCCTATTGCCACCACTTCATTCTCCTCTAAACACAATACTTAGTTAGAAGGAAGGATTATAGGTAACAGCCGTCAGGAGTAGGTTACCCAGGTGGATAGAAAAGCACTTAGAGTTATAATAAGAGGACAGGTGTTACCCTTGTCCTCAACTTTTTAAAGTGGATATCTCCAAGTTATTTGTTAAACTGCACCATTTGCTGACGTTATGGTCAGATCCTGTGCTGAGGTACCCAGCCCTCATCACGCTGTCTGAAAGTACAAATGTTACTCAGTGTCTTAGATAAGAGTCAAATACTTTGAAAAGAGGCAAGAATAAGTAACTATAATTTTTTAATATAAATTCATTTTTTTTTTTTTTTATTTAGCACTATTCAATTACTTTTTAAAGTGCAATTGAAGGTGGTAAAGACTTTTGGAATTTGTCTAGTCCTCCCTCCTTGCTCAGAGCAGGCTCAGTTACACCAGACTGTCCAGGACATTATCCAGACAGGTTTTGTATATTCCCAAGGATGGAGACTCCAAATGTCACAGCACAACCTGTTCCAGTGTATGATCACCCTCAAAGTAAAATATTTTTTCTTATAATTATGTGGAATTTCCTCTGTTTCAATTTGTACCTACTGTCTCTTTTCCTTTCACTGGATGAGAAGAGTCTAAATAGTAAAGCAACATTGCCCCATCACGACCCGTTAGTAAGACATGCACATACACACACACCCCCACAACCAAACACACCCACACCCACACCCTTCTCTTTTAGATGATAAACAATCTCAGCTCTCTCAGCCTGCCCTTGCACAACAGATGCTCTGATTCCTTAACCACTCTCTCAGCTCTTTGCTGCACGAGAGAGGGATATGTACATACCTGTGCTACCTCTTGTGGGACATGGGACAAAGCACTCCAGATGTGTCTCACCAGTGCTGACTAGAGGAGAAGGATCACCTTCCTCGACCTGATGACAACACTCTGCCTAATGAAGCTCAGGAAGCTGCTGGATTTCTTTGCTGCAGGAGCACGTTGCTGACTTCTGGTCACCTTGATGTCCACCAGGACTCTCAGGTCCTTTTCTCCAAAGCTACTTTACACATCGTGGGTCCCAGTCCACAGCAGTGCGTGGAGTTAATCCTCTGCAGGTGCAAGACTTCACATTTCCCAGTTTTGAACTTTAGGAGCTTAGTGCTCTGTGAAAGCTAAACATTTTATCTGAAGTCATGCTTCAGCATTGACAAAATTTTGCAAGATGCACATGGAAATAGTTTTAGAATCGAATATGTCCACTGCCTTATGAACAAATACCCTTCTCTAATTCAGTGTTTACTGCCATCTCACTACCTCTTGTTCTCCCTTCCACTGCCCCCCATAAAAATCCCACACTAAAAACTATTTTACCAGCAAGATCTCTAGTAAATTGCTCCTATGTGTAATTTACTGCTGTCCATTCCATCTTCTAGTACCCTTTCTTTTCCTACCCTATATCTAAAGTCCTATTTTGGATGATAGAAACAGATCATGTTGGATGATGAACTGAGCATTTAAGCTGACCAGAAAAAACATTGGCAATTTCAACTTTGTCTGCTCCTCAGCAATATCATTCAAGAGACAGCTTGTCTGCTTCTCAAAATAAGTCCATCAGGTTCACAGGTTGCAGTTTGTATGCTACAATTTAGAGTAAACCTAAGTTTCTAATTTCCACTCAGGAATTTTTTTGAGGGATTTGTTGGTTACAGAAAGTTAGCTGATTTCTGAAAGACAGGATACTGATACCAGAAACATCATTTCATCCTGTTCTAAAGAACAAATAGTTGAATGGGCAAATGACAGAATGCAAAGAACTACATCCTCTCCAAGTCTTATCAGCTCTAGATGAAAATGCCAGCTTTCAAATCTGCAGCTTTGCTTGGTTTGTCATGATTTATTTCCCTGAGAAAATTTCCTACTATTCACTGATCAAACATACTGCTGCATGGTGAATTTAACAATTCAAGTATCAATTTACACTGAGCACATCTGAACTCACTGTCCTATCATAGAGATGAGTTCTTAAAAATACATTTTTTAAGTGTTTGCGCATTACCTCACCTTCAAACAGAACACTTACAATACTTTATCAAAATTCTCTAGGTCTTTACAGAAAAAAAAAAACAAAAACAAACAAACAAACCAAAAAACATTATCAATTCATGATCCCAGCAGGAACTAAGGCAACAAGAGACATTTAAACCATTGTCAGAGAGCTGTTCAGAAAATGTATTAGCTTCATTATGAACAGAAGTCAGCTCTCAAATATAACCCTGTACACCTCCAGACAATACCACCTCTTTCTTCTCCTGTAGCAAGATTTGTGAAGAAGGGGCAAGATTTCCAGAAAAAGGCAGGAAGACATAGTCTCATCTGCCCTTACCTGTCTGGCATGTGTGTTTAAATGTCCAAGGAAATAAGGATTTACACAGCAAATCCATAGGTGGCTTCAGAGAACACTCCCTGAAAATCAGGATCATGTCGCCAGATCTGCAGTGATGCTTTTTTCTCTTGAATGGGTGCTTGCTGATTGTATATACAGAAAAGTATAGGATACTTTGATTTCTCACTCCTACAGAATACTATGCAGGGAAGCT
Source organism: Orthonyx spaldingii (assembly GCA_013397795.1). Classification (NCBI taxonomy): domain Eukaryota; kingdom Metazoa; phylum Chordata; class Aves; order Passeriformes; family Orthonychidae; genus Orthonyx; species Orthonyx spaldingii. The sequence goes on along the minus strand of VZTJ01002435.1, from coordinate 116,352 downwards.
AACAGATACAAGACAGAAAAAAATACAGGGCTGACAAAAAAAATTTTGGTCTTTGTGACTGTACAATTAACACGTGTTAAGTGTGAAGTGTGTAAGTTATCAAATCATGGTATGTCACTGAAGGAAAAGAAAAGTAGAGTGAAATTAGAGAAAAAAAAAGATAAAATGGAATAAATTCTCAAGCAAGTAATGTACTCTTTCCTCACTTTAAATATATTGTAAAAGAATTGCATATGTTATTTGTCATGTAATCACAAGCAGATTTTTGGACACTTTGGAACAGGCACTGAATTCAGTGTTCCCTTCACTTGATTGCACAAAATTAAACTAGACCCAACTTACAACAGATCTGATTAATAATTTATGTAGTTTCCAAGACAGAAATTTGCTCATAGTCATGATTTCATATCTCTCTCATTTTCTATCTATTTGCTGTAATGAAAGCAATTTACCATATTTGGATTTATTTCAGGTTTGTTTGCTGTTTCATGTTCTGATTTCTTTCCTAATTTTTTTAAATAACTCACCTTCCTAAATTATCCACGTATGCAAGTTGGTTATTTTTGTTCTTGCTCTCAAATCCAGTATATTACATCACTGTAGCTCAGGTAATGACTCACTTCTGAATGCTTTGGTAATTTGCTAAATTCCAGACACTTTTATAATAGCATTTAAGATACCCCCCAATTTTTTTTCCTGAACTAGTGAAGGTTGCTAAGTGACAGGAATGTACTTATCTGCCACATCAGTTGTAGGCATTTCAATGCAAAGAAACAATTTTACACACCCACATCATAAAAAACAAACATTTTATTAGTACATGCTATAAAGAGATGCAGTTTATTTTAACCCAGCTTTAGATGTGATATTTGGACTTCTTGCATGACAACAGTAAAGTGGTTTTTTTTTCAATCTCTATATTTTTAGGATCCAAGTGAGAATGCAGTAATTTTACAAAGAGTTCATTTAATATCTTGGTCATCTACAACTACTATCTCTTTAAAAAAATGGTGGACACATTTTGAAAGGCTATAATATTGGTGTAATTGTTTAACAAAAGCTGCAGACTTGTCTTTGAAACAAGGTAGAATTAAAATGCACCTTTAAATATTTCTCCTTCATTGCTTTTCTGCATTTTAGTGAAAAGTCTACAAACAAAATTCAGTCAGGATGATAATGTGGATGTTGTGACAACACATCAGTTACACAGACAGGTATAAAAATGTTTTGTATTGGCAACATACTCTCACTGTCACTTTCTTGCTTTTTTTAAATGTTTGGCTTTGCACATAATTGGACAGGTTAACATAGCTGTCAGTGAACAACTTCATAGATTTTGTTTTACAGGGTGAGGATTTCCCATAACTTATGAAAGCTTTCATGTTAAATCAAAACCACATACAGCTTTTCAAACTGTATCTACATCACACAATATCTATAATATCACTGGCAGATAATTCAAGTTAGAAAAAACCTCCAAAACCAGCTAAATTAGTAATGACTAGAAAAAAATAAAGCACACTACTAACTGGTACCTTGTTAAAGAAAGAAGATCAGTGAAAAGGCACAGTCTACAAGTAACAAAGTTGTAGTTTTACATTTTTAAAAGTCAACAAAAGCATTCATCAGTGAGAACACCTGACATGTAGACAATACAATGCAGTAAAGCAACATGACTTAGATTTGGTCAACAGCTTCTCTCTAAATACATTTTGACTATGCATTAACAGAATTGTTCTTAAGAATCGTACTGTTACTGACCATAAAAAAAGCCTATTTTATGTACATGTATCAAAATAGCTGTACAAATTTTAAACTACTCTGAAAATAAAGACTTTTACTGAAGTAGTGGGTGAGAATGAAGTTTCTTGTCCCACAGTTTCAGATGTATGCAGTTTGCTGCCATTTAGACTCAAATATGATTTCTGTTATTGAAGGACTGAACTCTAAATTATAATTTCACAATTAAATAAGCATGCAACTACACACAGTCTCTTCTTCTTCCTTACTCTTTCTTTGTTCACAAATACAATAATTTTCTGCCTTGTGTAAGTCAATAGCAAAAACTTCCCTACTAAATGGATGGTCAATATTCTGGCACTAAACAAGTATTAAAAAAAATCACTGAGGCATGTATCTAGTTAAAACATTCTTTCCAAAGGTGGCCTAAGATCAGTAAATACAAAGATAGCAAATTTTCTCACAAAATCTAACTAAAACTATTATTTTTCTTTAACCATGAATCTGTATCCCCCGACTGGTCTCCATTTCAAGGAAGATCAATAAAATTGCAATTCTCTTGCATTTTTTTTTAAATATTTTCTATGGTTGTTAAAGAGGTCCTACAGATTTTTATGAAGATATATACAGAGTTTTTAAACTAATTTGTTGGAAATATAAATGGCTAAATAAATTTGAGAAGCTTACTTTTTTAGTATTAAGCTCTACTGCTCTTCCTTTGAAAATTCTTTTGAGATAAAACAATGTGCTTATATTACACAGCTCTTGTATGTAATTCACATTTTTAACATTGCAAAAAAAGAAGTTTTAAATGCTGCTATTCTTTTACACCTATTTTGCTCATATTTATTTCAAAATTAACAAATTTAATCAATAATGTCCATTCAGATAGTCTGTTCTTTCCTTGAAATCAACATTTGGAATCAACTGAATAATTTTATTTTCTCCCAAGCAAAAACTCTGTTGCTGGCTTGAATATTATTGACTCTTAATTCTCTCTGAAGTATACTGGATCAGTGCAATGCCATGTAATTTACCCATTATTTATTTAAACCTTCTGTTTTCAAAGTAAATAAACAAATTCAAAAAGAGCAGAAGGTCTCTCTGTAAAAACCTAAAGAACATTACCTTCTACCATGTACATGCTCGATGCTAAATGAATGTTAAGATTTATCCTCTGTAGGTTATACTCTCACCTGTAATAGAGGTCAACATCGCTACACAGGCTTCACAGGTCTGACATCCTAGCAGAAAGCAGTGATGCATATACACATCATGGACAAACTCTGACACATAGATACAGCCTACAACAGGCTTCAAACCATGCCTTTTCTAGTCAATAGATACATTTTGCTTATAATTTCAGTTGGAGGAATGGCACAGTCTATCTTAGTAAATTGCTTAAATATTATATTAATTTCCTTGTAAATATTAACTCTTCCAACAGCAATTGCAGAATGAGAGATCTATATCTTTGACTATATAGGAACAAATCTGATTCCTGAAAAGGGTATTTCACTTTGATATACAGCCTTTAACTTGGGTTTCTATTTTTCTTTCAGCTTTCAGACATCTGCCCATGACTTTAATCATGGTTTCTTACATTTCTGCACACACAGGTCTGAATTCTGGGAATTTCTTGGGAGATTAGGGAGGTAATAAAGACAGACTTCACACATTTTCCTCGAAAATCAATGTGAGGGAAATATATCAAGAAAGGAGCAAGCAAATTAATTTGAGACCACACTCTGCCACTTTTTCCTTGAATAAGACTTTATATTGTGAATAGTGTCACTGTAGGGTGAAATACTTTTCAATACAAGACCGTGCAGAACAGCCAGGCTATTATTGGAGATCAACATGCACCTACAAAACAAATCAGCAGTGACCTAAAATTACATTCTAAGAGTAGTTTTAAGTCTTGTCTTTGACAATCAAATCAGAATTTAATGTTTGAAAATCTTTCTTAATTTAAAATTTCTTTGTAAAACTATTACAGGTAGTTGTACAGAAGCACAAAGGCCCTAGCTCGGTGGTTCCTGTATTTAGGGAGTGGTGCCTTACTTTCTGAGCAACTGAGTAGTTCTCCAACACAGGAATTAACCTGGTCTCGAGTGAAAAATGTCAGTTTTTGGAATTATCAAAGCAAGACTTCAGCTTCTGCATCAACCTTCAAGCTCAATTTAGGTGAACAATAACCATGATTCTCACTCTTCAGACTGAAAGCTGGATGTATTTCCAAGGGAAATCCTCTTGTCTAAGCACAACTTCATGAGTAAGATTTACTATATAAAATTCTGTGGACTCTGCTGGAAGGTATAGTGGCCTATGTATTTCTGCAGCTGTCTCTTATGGCTTTAGAGTTTCGTAAGCTGTACATCCTACTATATATCTCATTGCAAGATACTTATGCTTTTTCTTTATAGTAATTTTCAAATATGCTATTTAACTGGAGATTCATTACTCACAGCTATAATGGAAATCAAATTTTTAATAAATACAGAAAACTGCATAATTTACATGTTAGTCCTGGAATTGCAATAAACAGTGGCATGTCATGCAGACATTTTTGTTGGTTAACACTTATTTATATTTAGTCTGAGAATATGAATTTTGAAAACCCTAGTTTTTAAAACAACCTCATGAAGCTGTACAACTTTACATCAAATAGAAGTAATACTTTAGGATTCCAAGGGGGATAACGAATTTATATTGACTTAGAAGGAAAATATAGTGTCTAAGTCAGGGATGGAAGGTGATACAAAGATTTAGTCTCTACATATAAATGCTCTTTTAAATTATATGGGGAAGAAGAATACAGCTTAGCATGCTTGAGTTGTGCTCTATTCTAGTTTTGAAATATACTAGGAAAGAAATTCCCATGAAAATAAGGGAAAAGAAAGTCACATCTTGGAAGAAGATGTTCTGGCACCCAAATGTAGTTGTACCCAAATAATAGTTAAAATTTCATCTCTGAAGCATGTTTGAACACATTAATCTATTGCCCTACCAGTTCAGGATGAAACTATTCTTGTAGAAAATCTTCTCTAAAATCAGAGATTACATTGGCAGTATCCTCATGGTGCAAAACTGAACTTAGTTACACGTATCCAGTCAAGTGCAGCTGTACTAAAAAATTCCTTACAGTCCTGTCTTGTGAATTTTACATCATTCATATGCAAGTTTAAGACCAGATGTTTAAGTGGCAAACAGACAAACCTGGGGCTTCTGAAGGAATATGGATCAGCTTGTTCATGGCATTTTCATTACACAAGTAAAACACAGGAGACAATGGGGACATTTTGTGACCAAGCTCCTCTTCTAGTCTGCTGATCCTGCCTGTACTTGGAACGTGACTACCTTCTGCAGAACTTAAAATATTAATTTGAAGATATTGCTATGGAGACTCTGAACGGAAAAGCTCAACTACCTGGTTCCTCTTAAAACATTTAGGCTTATTATTATCATAAGGGATACTGGCACACGTGAACTCAGGCCCTCTAAAGTGGGTTTCATACCGATGTGTCGCTGCCATTCCAGCGACAGAAACCGCGTGCCAACTGCAGTCCCCATAAGGACCGCAGATGGATACACAATGAAGAATTGTTTCCTTTAGCATCTATGGTCGTGTCGAGGCCCAACACGCCGTGGAGATTTCGAGCCGCACCGCGCAGGTGAGGGGACAGGGAGAGACAATTCCCTGGGCCACTTCTTCCGTCGAGACCTCGTCTCAGCCGAGAGCAAAGGTTCCCAGAGGGGGCTCGGGGCGGGCACCGCCTCCGCTTCTCTCCCCTCCGCTCCGTTCCCCGCCGGGCGGTTGCCCGCGCCCCTCTCCGCCGGCGGCCGCGGGCAGGCGCTGGGGGCCGGAGCCGGCTGTGCCCCGCCGAGGCACAGGGCTCGCCCCTCGGGCCCCTGCCCGCACAGCCCGCTCCCGCTGCGGCCCCGCAGGGCTGGCAGCAGCCTCTGCGGGGACGGGGACAGGGACAGTCGCCCCGCGGCTCCTCCCTCCCTGAAGCCGCCGGGCGCGGCGCCGCCCCAGCAGCGGCAGCGGGGCCAGGGGGCGATGCGAGCTCCGGTGCGGGCGCGCTCCTCGGGCGGGGACGCGCCAGCGGAGCGGGGGAACAAGCGCTTTCCTCGGAGCGCCGAGCACCTGTGGGCGTGACCGCCGGCCCCCTCCTCCTCCTCCCGCTTCCCTTTACTTGAAGGGCCGGCGCTGCCGTAGCTGCAGAGCCTGAGAGCGGAGCGGGCGGTGCACGGAGAGGAGGAGACCGCTGCCGACCCTCCGCCTAAAGTGTCCCGGCCGCCTCCCGCGCCTCCGCCCCGTCGAGCCGGAGGACCGGTCGGGGGGGGAGCTCAGGCTGGACAGGCCGGGGGGGGACGGGGCTGTCCTCGCCCTGCGGACGCTGGGCCGGGGCGCGGATCGCGCTCGCTGCGCGGAGCTGCCCGGCGGAGCCCTGCCCGGGCGGGCGGCGGAGGCGCCGGGCTGCGCTCGCCCCTCGGTGGCCCCCGCGGCGATGCTGCCCTGGGCCGGGGGGCGGCGGCGCCCTGA
>VZTJ01002435.1:4744-110057 GCA_013397795.1 Orthonyx spaldingii | reverse complement strand
CAACTTCTGCAAATTAAAAAAAAGAAAGGGAAAAAAAGAAGAAAAAGAGGCTCGTTCGTGGGACATCTTCGAAGCTCAGTACCACGCGAGGCATCCAAGCCGCAGTGAAACCCTCCAGGCTAGTGAATCCCACCACAGTGAGAGGAGGAAAGCTGTCTGTGGTCACTGTGCCCAAGCCCTGCAGGCTTTAGAGTCGCCCTGGCTTTCTGGCTGGAAGATGATTGCTGCAACAGGACCATGTTGCTGATGATGAACAGCAGAGTCGTTGGAAGATGCCTTCATTGAGGATTACACGTGGAGAAAGGCCATCAGTCAAGGGGAGAGCTGGCTGGTGAAAGTGTCTGACTTTCCCCCCACGGGGGAAGTGGCTTCAATGGCTCCATCTCCCAGGAGAAGCAGTAGGAAAGATGCCAACGCCTTGCCAAGCATGTCCTCAACTTTCTGGGCTATCATGATCCTGGCTAGTCTCCTAATCGCTTACTGCAGTAAGTACATATTTGTGCTGGTGCTTTTGCTGGGCATAAATCTACGCCCTTCCCATCTAAGGTAACGCTTCGGGCAGAGGCCAAGCTCTGAAGCTGGCAGGCATAGGTACTGTGCCTTAGATTTGTCCTCAACACATCTCCCCCCACTCCCCTATGGTAAAGCAGGTAGACCGACGCTTTAATACTGCTGCTTCTCAGCAGAATGAGATGACCTTAGGTTTTAGATGTGGCATTTCCAGTCCAAACAGTAACATCTCTTGGATTTTAGAAACAAACTTTCTGGCAGTAGTAACCCTGATCCACTGTTCACTGTCTATTGTCAGATGTTACCAGATCCCTCCCAGGCTGCTCCCTCTACATGTACAGTCCTAACTCTGTCCACCTGCCAAAAAAGTGGAGCTGATTTGCTTATGTTCATTATTTTAGGAAGTACATACTTAATCAAGTGTCAGATGTCTTATCCTATGATCCCTGGGATCATATGTGATCCTCTGAAATTCCATAGGAGCAAATCTCGGCACTACCTTAGCATATCCTCAGCAGCTTAGTAAATCCATGCTGCCAGTTTTAGAACTGCATCTCAGGTTATCAGTAGAGTTTTTACATTCTTTTTTCAGGCTTGATAGATTTTCCATTAATCACTCTGTTGCAGATAAGGTATCTGTGAGAATCAGGTACTTGGACTATAAATACTTTTAAATATCTTTATTTTTTCCTGCTTTTTTTTGTTTGTTTTGGTCTTTTTTGGGTTATTTGTTTTGCTTTCAGCAAGAATAATTTTCAAGCAGTTATATGATGTAAATTATAATGTAAATGGAGTTAATGCCTGTACTTCAAGTTAGGGAATGCAAGTTAGTCCATAGTACCAGAGTGGGAGACTTTCAAAGAGAATAGAAAAAGCAGTTTTTGTGCAGTAATAAAAAAATACGCAATTTATCAGGAAGGACCTGCACAGCTTTGCCAAAATGAATCTACACTGTATTTTCCCACCCTGAGCTGAATGAGGTCTGTAATTTACCCATGGTGCATATTTCTTTCATTAGCTGTAGCATAAAAGATTTTGCACTAGGCTTGTCTTGTTGAGCGGTAATAGGTGTAGGCTATGATGAATAGGAAATAGATGCTGGTTTGCAGGAGCATGCCTGCTGCATTTCTTAACCCTCTATTCCATTCCCTCCAACTGTATTACATTGACCATTTCTCTGTGTATGTGTTCTGGGATTTTTTCAAAACAAGATTGTAATTGGTTAGGAGAACCTTTAATTCACTTTTGTTTTGCATATTACAGGGGCCCTTCATACTGATGACACCGAAAGTGGATTATTCCAAAAATAATAACATATTTTGTAATATGTTTTTGTGATTTAGCACATTTTGCATAACACTTCTCATTAATAAAATCATATTAAACAGGCCACACTTTTAATAATATAATTTTGTACATAATGTATATTCAGGGTGTTAATATAGAGGATATATTAAAAACACAGTGGGTTTAAAAGAATTTATTGTATACTGGGAGTGCATATTATAGAATGAATAGTTCATGTGTAAAGGGAATTCAGCTTGATATTAGTGATAGGAAATATTTTATTAAGTTTATGCTAGAAGTGCCCAGAGAGTCACAGGCTTCTTATGAGAAGATGTGAGATCTACTGTGCATATATTTTCAATCAGTATGGCCTCAAAAAGAGTTAACCATAAATTCTGACACTTTAAAAATTGTTTATTTTCAGCAATGAGAAGTTTGACAATGTTTTGTCCTAAGGAATGAAGTCATGCATTTGAATTGTTATGTATTGTTCATTGGTTTTTTTTGCATTGTTTACTGATGAAAAATGCAAATGTTGGCTGATAATCTGAAGGCATTTTCTGGTGTGCTTAAAGACCAGTTTCTAATTAGTTCTCTCAGCCAGTGTAGATGGTGTTCCTCAAATATGTAGTACACTCTTCATTTCATATAGCACTGAAAAGCACCATGCTGCTTAAAATATGCAGTGCCAAAACACTCCACCATTTATGTAATGCTTCACTGATTTGACAATTGCAATTCCAAATGTTAATGAAGCATCATGAACATTTTCTCTAGTGGTAGTATTTGAGACATTGCAAGAAATGGTTTTTGCTCTGTGAAAAATGAAGATAAAAAAAGTGAAGCTATTTCTAGGTAAAGCAGCACTTCAGTTTTTATGAATTCTTTTAAAAATCAGCTAGTTTAATCAGTCTTTTTTTCATCTCATCCCTTTTTTTTTTTTGAAGAAAAGCAGATCTGGATGTTGGTGGGACATAATAACTTTAAAAAATGCTTTAAAACTAACAGGATTGCCATATCTCTTAGGAAGTAAAAGGAAAGAATTTGGCTGTGCAAGGTGTTCTCTATTTCCCCCCACACTTTATTGTCAGGTATATGGAAGTATACCAATAAAGGTGAATATATTATCAAACTAATTATGGGAACCTAATATTTTATTATCTCTCACTCTGTCATTCAACTGAAATCAAACCATGCAGCCTCCAAAACAAAATCAGAACTTTTGCATTTTACCTTTCTTAATAGCACTGTAAGTAACATTTTTGATATGTCTTGCCTATTTCCATTTTTAATCTGGTAGTCTGACACAGCTTATTTCTGAATCAGTTATTTGAACATTGCTTCTTCTTCTCCTAATTACTTTGTGAATCTTTGTTTCTGGAAATGTATTTGTTGTACAATAGTCATCCCTGTTACTGGGTGCAACCAGTAAACACCATACTCTAAGTTCCACTTGACACATAAGCATATTAATACAGAATGTTCTGGATGTACATGTACAACCCATTAGACTTTTGTTTATACTTTAATATCTGAAGCCCAATAATATTCCTATTGATGTGGTAAAATGATAAACTGATAATTTTTTCTTTCTTAAATGTTTAGATTATACTTAGGGATAATGGCTCCATCCTATGGTGGAAGAGAAACCTGCATCAAATCAATTAGGTTAGTTGCTATAGTGATAAATATAATGTAATATTCTCCATATGAAGGAAAGTGGTCTGATTTGGTAGGGTCTCCACAGGAGAAGACAAAAACAAAGTAGTAGAAAAAACCTGTTTACAGTCCTTGGTATCACCAACAAGGAGTTAGCTTACTTAGCAGAAGCATCAGTAAATGTCAAAACAGCCTCAGAAGGCTCTCCTGGTAGAGGGTGGCCACTTTCATGGCAATTTAGAATTAAAAGAGTTGTGACATTTTTTGATTCCAGGCATGCATCTTCCATACTTGTTTAATGAACAGTATTAACCAGAGAGAAGTACCTACAGTGAATAAGTCATGTTGCACTTTTTACTGTTGTAAAGGTAAAATGAATAGGTTTTTTTTCTTTGTAACTGAAGTATGCATTGAACCATGTTAGAAAGTTTGGTCAAATTAAGTATATTCTATGTGGTTTTACAGCTGCCTGCTACATCAGGAATCTCAGTAACATAGTTTTGATTCAGAACTACTTTTTAGTGCATTTATTCAGTTGATTTTACTATAAATACTTAGGAGCTTTTTATATGTAAATGGTAAGTTTTTAAGCAATATATGAATTAGATTTTAGCAAAGTTGTGGCTGTTGCAAGCTTTTACTTTTCCTTATTTTATACTATTTTGTAAGCATAAGGAATAGAATATTAGAGCCCTGTGCTGTTCTGTTAAGGTAATACTTCTGAGGGTGAGACAATGGGGTTTTTTTGAAAGGTGCAGCCAAAACTGAATGGTACTTGGAAAATTGACCTTCTTGCTTTAAGTATTGTGTATGGAAGACAGCAGTATAAAACCCAGCATTTACGCATACTAAATGGTGATAATATTAAGAAAAAAGAATCTAAAAGTCCAAAACGCAAAGTGTTTCCCATAACATAATACAGAGATATTTTTGCTATTGCTGAGCAGGACTTAGACAGAGCCAAGGCCTTTTCTGCTTTTCCTATTGCCACACTGGTGAGGAAACTGGGAGGCTGGAAGGAGACATAGTCAGACAGCTGACTCCAACTGACCACTGGAATATACCATAGCATGTGACATCATGCTCAGTATATGAAATGGGGGAAGGAAGGAAGAAGGGAGAGGTTTAGAGTGATGATGTTCGTCTTCCCAAGTTACTGTTATGCATGGTGGAGCCCTGTTTGCTTGGAAATGGCTGAACACCTGCCTGCCCATGGGAAGGGATTAATTAATTCCTTATTTTGCTTTGCTTGTATGTACAGCTTTTGCTTTCCCTATTAAACTATCTTTGTCTCAACCCATGAGTTTTCTGGCTTTTACCTTTCTGATTCTATCCCCAGTCCTGCTGGTGGAGAGTGAGTGAGCAGCTGCCTGGGGCTTGGTTACTGGATGGGGTTAAAACACAAAAAATAGTGCATTATATTATATTGACCTCACCTTAAATTGAGATCCTGTTACATATGGGGTAGACACTGCTTATTTGAGAAATACCTTTTCATTGTCCTGTTCTGGAGCTGCTTTCTCTAAAAGACACGGACTACCATGGTCTCTAGGTCATACTGTTCCCTTGTGCTATTTGAGACTGCCAGCAGGGATGGCAGTTAACTGTGACTGTCACCTGGGCACTTCTAGACAGGAGCTACCATATCATCATGCATAGGCTATTGAACAGCTGTCAGATGGTAAATGGTCACTGCCCATTTATGTTGGATGGAAACAAGTCGTCTCTGAATGAAAGTCTACAGCTCCTGTTATTGATCTGTTATCATTCAGATCACTTTTTCTATTTTCAAACCTGAAAAACACAGATTTTTTAAAAAGCTGTTTACCTGATCTATAACTTTTATGAAGTTTTCTGCAAGAATTACTGTGTATGTATTTTTCCCCAACTCTGCATGCAGGATGTGACATAGAGAGCAACTGTCATTAGTCAAAACCTTTTCAGTCTAATTTGTATATAGAAATGAAAAATAATGCTTTTATGACATTAAATAAGAAAAGTAAAATATCAAAATTCTGTTTCTTTATGTAATGTCCCAGCTGCTCCTTTTGAAGTAGGCTCAATTTTTGAGATAAAACCAGTGCTTTGAACTTGACGGCCTCTACAACGTACTACCTGTCGATGTGAGTACCAAACTGACACGTTGTCTCACCAGTTGTGTTGTAGTCTGTCCAGGTGATGTATTACATAGAAGTTCTTGGCATTAACATACGAAATCTCTTCTTACTACTTTGAATATTGAATCCGACCCTTTAAGGCTAAGTAAGCACCATTACAATTTCTGAAATGTGTTTGAATTCTGGCAATTCATACTTCCATTGCAAGTATAAACACTGATATAGATGGATAATGGGAAATAGGTAGAGAGGGGAAACTAGAAGAAAATGGATATTTTCAATTAAATGCTTGGCAGAGGAGTATTCTGTGTATTTCGTCAGGATTGACGGGACAGAGATTGAGACCTCTGACAGCTTTTTATGCTGTTTATGTAATGTACTATTTTGTTCTTACCATATGTTATAAAAACAGTATTGGGGGCATGGAATAGAGTTCCACTGCTCCAGCTGAGGTTGTAAACACAAGCTAAATTGGGTTTTCTTTTACTGGGGTCCCATTAATCTTTTGGTCTTTCCTTACTGAAATCACTGAAGAAGTAGTAGTAAGTGCTTCACTGAGTTTAGCCCTTAAGAGTGGGTATTTTCCCACTCGTTCTTCTCTGCCAGAAGCTGATGGTATGAAATATCTCAGTTTTTAAGATGTAATTTAGTGCTTTCTTAGAGAGTGCTCTAACTGTAAGGCTATTACGTGAAAAACAAACATTGACAGCTAGTTCAGCATCTGGCATGTCAAATATTGTTTATCTGTATGCCTTGAATGTTGTCAATAACTCAAAAATGCACTTGGATACTGAGCTACATATAGAGGTGTTAGATATATAAGCAAATCCAGGCAGCTTTGATTAACCACAGTCTTCCTGGTCTGCATATTCTTTGTTGCTAAATTCAAACTAGAATGTTTCCATGCTTAGTCTCATGTTTGATCAGGTGTGTTGTTCCACTGCTGGGCTGGGAATCTATTTTTTTTTTTTTCTGTGTTTAAATCTAAGTTAGGCTGCTTTTTGCACAGATGGTTGGCAAATTTGCTTATTGTAGATGTTTTGGAAGTCATCTCTTCATGGATATGCTTTTATGTTAGTCCTGCAAATAGGAAAATGTTATGTGGTGACTATTTGAAAATATATGAACCGTATTTAGACTATGTTTTTCAATATTTTTGGTATGGAGGTTTATTTCAAAGACTGTGCATGTTTTTCAATAAAAGGACTGTTCATGAATAACGAGTAAATTGGTAGAGAGTTTTGCATTTATGTGATGGTCTTTGGATCTCTTCCAAACTGTGTGGCCTGTGTATTATTTTGATCTCTGAATGGACTGCTTTCTTCAACCACTTGATTGCTCTCAGATAACAGGAAATCATCTAACTGGGGTGGAGAGTATAACTGGCTGTTTTTTAAAGGGGTCTCTGAGCAACAATCCTGCTGGTTTTCTCCTGAGTACAATCCAGTTACTCAACATCATCTGTGCTTTTGCATGTCCTAACACTTCTCTTCGGTGCCTGTGGCCCAGTACAGCAATAAGGAAGTTGCTTCTCTGGAAGAAAGTGTTATTTATCTTGCCAAATGATATGCTGTTGTTAAAGAAAACATAAACTATATGTAGAGAGACCTCAAGCTTCAATTTTTCTTGTTACAATTCCCATCAAGGCTGTAGGTTGGTGTGACTTATTTATATTTTTGATGTTTTTAAAATTTGTTTTATATATGTTTGTTTATTTTGTATATTTCTGCCTCATAAAATCATAGAATGCTATGGAATGGAAGGGACCTTTAATGGTCAGCTAGTCCCAAACCCCCTGCCATAGTCAGGGACACATTCCCCTAGACCAGGTTGCTCAGAGCCCCTATCCAGCCTGACCTTGAGCGCTTCCAGGAATGAGAGCTTTTCTGAGCAACCTGTTCCAGATTCTCAACACCCTCACATTAAGGAATTTCATCCTAATATTTAATCTAAACCTCCCATCTTTCAATTTGAAGCCAGTAACACTTAAAAACATTGCCCCTTATCCTATCACTACATGCCCTAGTAAATGGTCTCACTCGTAGGCTGCCTCATTCTCTTGCAGCCTGAGTTAACCCATGCCTTTATCTGACCCTTGGCTTCAAGAGACCTCCTCCACTGCCATATCCTGCTCTTCCAACAGGATAGTGTTTTAACAGGACAGGATCTTACAGTGTTTTTAGGATCACATACCTTAATAAAGCATCTTTCTGCCTTTGCCTGCAACTGAAAGCAGCAATTTTTACTATGACCCCATTGTTCATTTTGGTGTTTTGAAGATCTGGAGCTGGGACTGTCTCTGGTTTTGTTTTGTGTGGAGGTTAATTCCAGAACATAGTTAACACATGTGTTCTGCTTGTATTTTCTGTACCAGAAACTGAGTAAAAGCCCAGAACAGAATGCCTAGGAGATTGGTAACATTTCAAATTGCAAGTTATGTTGGTTGGGTTAATTCCTGTTTTATCATCCATTGTAGGGAGGAATTGTACTGACCAACTTTATTTAAGCATAGCTGTAGAACCTGATGATTCTGTTATGCATCATCTGAGAGAACGGTCCTTAATTCTTACAGGAATGAGAAACCACTACATATGAAAAGGAAAAACCACTACATATGGAAAGACGTCTAACAGTAAATGGGAATTCTTACTGAGTTCTTGCTAATCCCAGTATAATTTATGCTGTCTTTCACCTTTGGTCTTGAAACTTTTTTTTTTTTTCTGATTATCTTAGAATGCTGATCTTGACAAGTGTATTCTAAGAGATGATGCACTGACAAATTGAGATACCTCTATCACCTTCATACCCTCAACTGTCAATATTCCTTTTAGTGGGTACTTAATTTTTCCATTGAACTAGACCAGTGCAAGGTTTGGCAGAACATCTTATCCAGATGACAGAAGTGGCTTTAAGCTAAGCTATTGCACTGTTCATTAAATGGTTCAGTTGAATGCAGAAATGTTGAAATGATGTGTGAACAGTGGCTTCTGGCACTTCTTCTGGCAGACTCGGAGGAAGCCCAGAAAAATGATCAGGAGGTTGAAGGCTATAAAAACCCACAGAGAGAGTTGGAGTTACTCGACCTGGAGAAGAGAAGGCTTAGGGAAGACCTTACTTACAACCCTGCAGTATATGACGGGGGCTTGTGAGAAAGATGGAGACAGATGTTTTACCAAAGCCTGTAGTGACAGGACAAAGGGCAGTGGTTTTAAACTGAAAGAGAGTAGATTGGACATAAGAAGTCTTTTACTGTGAGGATGGTAAGACAGTGGTACAGGTTGCCCAGGGAAGCTGTGGATGCCCAGTTCCTGGAGGTGTTCAAGACCAGGCTGGACAGTGCTTTGAACAACCTGGCCTAGCAAAAGGTGCCCCTGCCCAAGGTAGTGGGGGTTGGAACTAGATTGTCTTTAAGGGTCCCTTCCAACCCAAACCAGGCTATGACTTTTGTTCTCTTGCTTTAAATTAAACAAAACACAAGTTTAACAGATGAGAGATTACCTGTTACTGATAGCATTCTCTTGTGCTACTGAAAGGGTACACCGGTTTCTCATTTTTTGAACCAAAATGAAACTTCTATTAAGTTATACCTTGGGTAGACACTTTTATTCTGTGCAACCTAAAAGAAATGTGACTTTTTCTATTTTCTTTTTATATACTGAACAAATTCCAATGTAGTTTTGTGTATCAGCTTGAATCATAAAAAAATAGAAAATACTTTTCTGAATTGAACTAATATAATAATCTGAGTTATTATTAAAAATAATTTTGTTGAAAAATATCAGAAAGGTTTTCCAGAGCTTTCTAAGTATCTACTGTCAGCAGTGTTTTCCTGAACTTTCATTGTAAGGTGAGAGTATATGGTTTTGTGTATATATGTGCTCAGCAAAAAAATAACAATATTTAAAATAAAACTAAGAGGCTTTAAAATTTGATATCAATGGGTGTTACTGAAGGGTAATAATTTTGATGAAATTACCTACTTTAAAGCATTTGACTTAACATATGCTTGTAGAGCATAAAATCTGGAATAATGATTCTTTTAAAATATCATTTTAAAGAACTCACAGATGTTTTCATTTTAAGTTATCAGCTCCAGCTGGGAAACAAACAAACAAAAACACCAAATCCAAATATAAATTTTCTGGAACTCAGATCCCCATAGATTAAAAGAAACAGCTGACAATTTCAGTTTCATCTGAACAGGACAGGTCCTGCCTTACTTTAGATTTCTGCAGTGTAGTCATCTATATTTACCATAATCTCATTTTAAAGTCAGTGAAAGCGTAAACATTTTCACAGTGCAGTTCATGTGACCTGTTTTAGAGTTTGAGGCAAATTGTGCTCCAGAAGTGCTTGTCTTTGTTGGCAGATAGACTACTTGCTAAGATTTTAACATATATATTATCACATTAATCCAGTCCTTCATTACATCTTTAGAATGTTGCTCTTCTTATTTACAAGGCCCACATTTAATATTGAAATGTTTAATGCCAAGTAACTGGTTCAGTATTTCTGCAGGAAAGAAAAATGGACTTGTGATACAGATTGATTAAGACTGTAGGTCAAGATATCGAACTAATACAGCAAAGGATTTGTGCAATTCGAGGGATGTAGTTGGCATAAATTACTCGGTTTTTCTGAAGACATCCTTGTAAACAGTTTGTATCCCAAATATTGTTTGCAATGTTTTGTTTTACTGTAAATTCTCCAGTTTCTTTGGCAGTATGGTTACACTCTGGACACTCTAAAAATACTCTTTCCCTCAGAAGCTGAAAACTATGTGAATTTCAGAGTGAACCAAAGGTTATC
Organism: Orthonyx spaldingii; assembly: GCA_013397795.1. Lineage (NCBI taxonomy): Eukaryota > Metazoa > Chordata > Aves > Passeriformes > Orthonychidae > Orthonyx > Orthonyx spaldingii. The sequence goes on along the minus strand of VZTJ01002435.1, from coordinate 99,675 downwards.
AGCTTTACCATTCCTTTTTTCTCATTTTTAAGCCTCTTCCATATGAAACAATATTGAACACATTTTCACCATGCATACTCTTATAGTGTGGTTAAAACATTTGAAACACCTTCATCTACTACTGATTTAGGTAAGAAAAGGTTTAAAGGTGAACAATGTGTACATGTTTATAAGAAGCTGCAGGGGCAAAGAAGACCTGAAATGCTTACCTTGAATATAAAAGCAGATATGAAGAAGTAAAAGCTTTATATGAAAAATGTTATGTGCTTATTTTTGGGAGGATATTGGGCTTTATGACCTGAGATGTTCCTCCAATTCTTCATTCTTCAGTGTAAGTGCTATTTTTACAGTCCTTTTCATCTGGAGAGATTTGTTGCCTTCTATAGCTCATTGTTTTATCAATATGTTTTTGTTCAAGGAATATATTGCTTTTCAGCTTTTTTCCACAGTAAATATATCTTCATGGACATTCTTTGTCTAAAAGCTGTTTAGTTTTGGTTGTGCTGCCTGTTTAACTAGATATCTCTACCTTAGTCCTGTCTACAAATGTAGAATGCCTTACTTGTCATAGTTTAGAAATGGTATTCTCCAATTCAGTATTCTGACTAAACAACGCCCCCCACACTGCTCCCTGTCCACTCCACCTCCAGTTGGAGGCACAAAACATTATGGGTTGAGAGAAGAACAATTTACTGGAAACAGCAGTGAGATAAGAAATTAACAGTAACAGCAACAATGTTAATAGTAGAAGCGTGTAAAAGAGAGTGATCCATATGCAAAAATGGTCACTGCAGACCTTATGAGAATAAACAAGATCAGACAGTTCCCCTGCCATGTTTTCTTGACCAGAAGGAACCCCTTCTCTGCAGAAGTGAGAGTGCCTTTCCCCCTCACCTGGCAATGACCTGAGGTGGTATGGAATTACCTCCCTATCCTAGGCAGGCACCTTCCCAGCTACTGCCAAAAGTTAACCCTGTCCTGTCCGAACATTATTGAAGAGACTTTTTAACGTTTATGGTGGTAAAAAGTCTTCCTTTCACATATTTTTCAAGAGGTCTCTGAAGTGCTGCCATGAACTCTTAAGTTGCAAGAATTGCCAGTTGTAATTACAAGAAGTGGATATTTCAATAATTTGACATAATTGCTATGAATTAGTTTAAAAACAATTTATAATATTTGAGTTGGTGACATTTCAAAAGCAATTTATATGAAACAGGTTAATGCTTATCTTTTTCCATTCTGACAATTGATGGCAATGTAGGTATACCAGCATATTCTTTGGCATAAATATTGCTTCATAAGATGCAATATTCTGACTTCATAAGATTGACATGGTATTGAGAATAGGTAGTATTAAGAAACATTGTCTAATGTTTTCTCAGATAATTCATCTCTATATAGAGGAAAAGGATGTCCTTTAGAATCCTCAATTTCACATAGTGAAACTAATCTTTTCCTCTTAGTATTTTAATTTAAGCACAGACACAAAAATCAAATTATGCACCTACCTGTCTCATTTTCTTAGTTAATTTCCTGGAATTTATAGGTTTGGGGTTTTTTTGTCTCTATCAAAGACCAAATATGCAGAACACAAGAAAACATTTCCTACATTATCTTATTAGAGCACATTCCCAGTATATTTCTCTACCTTTCCTTTCACTGTTTATAATAACAGCTAACCATTTCCTTCCTGAGAGCTTCTTTCAGAATTGAGTTTGAATATTAGTTTTCTTTCTTTCTGTATTTTTCAGTTTTGCTTCCTTGTTTTTCTTGTCTAAGGTCAGGTGAATTGCCCCTACTGTTTGTCTTGCCGCTTTCTGAAGTGCTTTCCTGTTAGCTGGCATGACAGGTACTGCTATGTGAATCACAGTTTGCCAGTGACTTCTCAGACAAATTAACTTGATATATGTGTAGAGAATTTTTCTCCCAACTGCTAGATCTGCAGAGGTTTGAGAATTGTTTCTTTTTTTTCCCCCCTACATTGGGTACTCAGAGCCCAATTATAAACTCTGTGATACAGCATACTGTAGTCTTGAGTCTAAGTACCTTGTTAGAATTTTATTTTTTCTTCTGCCATTTTCAATTATTTTGAAAGTATATTAAGCAACAGATATGATTATGCACAGAAGGTTAGAACTGAAATGCCAAGGAAAAAATATGCTTTCAGTTTCTGTGTATGTAATTTGAACAAGCCTTTTCAGTTGCCAAAATGCTGGAGAGCGCTGGTGGATGTGATAGCTGTGTATCATTTGCCATGACAAGGGCCCCTAAATTTCAGATGCGTGTCAATATTACTGAGGTCCTGTATGTTTTGTGTGACAAAGGACACTTATGGTTTGGCTGAATTATATCCATTTTTCCAGGAACAGGAACACCTGCCTTAAAAGTGAGTGTCAGGAAGCTAGAATTTAAATCTTGGCTATTTGGTTTTGGTCTTTGTCTGAAAGTGATGGTGACATAACATATGGAGTGAGAATTATAGAGCTCTTCTGTAAAGTCAAAGAACAACATTTCTGAAGTATGCTTTTGACCAATTTCATGTTTTTGCTTTGCTTCTGATTTACTCTTCTCAGTGTATATTTCTATAAATTCACATATTTATTATCTCAGTGTAACACTGTAGCTGAGCTTAAGTGATCAAAATGTAGCATTTTTTTCACACATCTCTCTATCTGCTCTTTTTCTTCTTTCATGGAAGATCAGAGATAGTGCCATGAGTTGGGCATTGTTGCTGCTGTTTCAATTTTTAATTTAACTTCAGTTAGAAGGAAAAAAAAATATGCATTTCAAGAAATAATGGAGGAGTAAAATTTTGAGTTAAATCAGGTATATCTGATGGAGAACTGTTAGAGAAAATTCTGTCATTAAATAATGAAAGCTTCTGAATCCACACTGGGGCTTGTTTGTGTGTTGGTTGCTTTTCCTCTAACCTACATCTCCCTTATCTTATGGATACCTCCTGTTTTCGTCTCCTATTCAGTTTCACATAGTTTTGCTGACAGACTGACACAGTTCCAGATACAAAAAAAATAAGCAGAGGGATATGCATATGAGAAGACCATATGATACTCTGGAACATCCACTTTAGTTTTGCCTCACTGGAAACAAATGTCTCTCTCTTTGTCTTTCCCACAGGCTCCTGAGTCTGAAACATTACTGCTAGTCAGGAAGCTGTACCTGCTGAGAGCATATACTTCTGTCTCTGCTTAATGCGAGAACTGTTGTAGTGAAGGAATTAAAGTGGTTACAATCTGTCAAAATTTCGTTCCTAGCTTTTGTAGTATTTTAGCTGAGAGACAGGAAAATCAAGATCTTACAGAATGTGTATTGGCAAATTCATTTACTTGCTGTGTACACTTAACAGGAATCTTGGCCACGAGGTTCATGAAATGTTGCAATGTTTGCATCTATAAAACACAATAGTGATAACTATAAAAATGTATTTTCTTCTGCATTGAAAGTAGATCTTGTTGGGACTGTTCTCAGACAGAATGAATGTTGCTTGATAGATTTAAAACCTACATGTATTAACAGTTGATAGTATTCCAGGAAAATTACCATATTGTTTGTTTCCTAAAAACAAGAAATTTGAACAAGTTTAAGCACACAATATGAGGAATGATTTATTTTCTGTAAACAATTGAAAAGCCTCCTTTTAAATCAATTGCAGATAATGAAAGAGTATTAATGGTGAAAAGAGAAGACTTTTTTTTTTCCTTTGCTTGGATTTAAGATGACTAATATTGAAACAACACATTGGAAATTTGCAGTAGTGTCTGAGCTAGTGGAACTAACAAACGAAGAACAGCTTCTGCATCTGAAACACATGCAGATAGCATCAAGATATATAGCAAACTCTCAATATTTCTTATTCTGTTGAAATTAAGTATATAGCTTGTTTTGAAACAAGCTAGATTTCTAAAGGTAAATTTGAGGTATTGCTTTAGATGTGGTTTAGCTCTGTTCATTTTAGTTTTTACATTTGAAAACTTTTTCATCTAAATGTGAAACTTTTACAAATTTTGGAAATTAGTATCTTTTGTTCCTACAGCCTATTTTGGAGATTATATCTGTACCAAGCAGAGTCCACGTACACACAGCATAAACTTCGTTTTATAGTAGATTTTCTTCCTCATTGCCTGACTAGATTCTATGTATATGAAAAAGCAGGTCTATGTAAGATCACACAGAATCACAGAGTTAATTATGTTGAAAAAGTCCTTTGAGGTCGTCAAGTCCAACTTATGGCCTTACACCACCTTGCCCACTAGACATGGCAGTAAGCGCCACATCCAGTCTTTTCCTAAACATCCCCAGGTATGGTGAATCCACCAGCTCTCTGGGCTGCCCACTCCAATACCCAGTCACTCTTCCTATGAAGAACAGGTGAATCTCAATTCATTCAAGAAGATGAATCTCAGTTTTCCTTGAAGAATATTGATTGTACATTAACAACATGTTGCTAAACATAAATGCATTTTCTTCATGTGTTTTCAATAACATTGAAGAAAAGTGGTTGTGGTGTGTGTTTTTGCAAGATAGGCATAATGCATCTGCTACTTTTGCCTTTTATAAAAGACATACCACCTCAATGAACTTAAATATTATTTTTTAAAGAGAAGGGAATAAAAATCTATGACATAAATTCTTGTGAGCAGCAAATTTGGCTGGTAGATGATCAGGCAAAAGAAACTAGTCTTTTTTTACACTTCAAGTATGAGGTAGAGACTAATTATGTGAAGCTCAAAAACATGTGTCAAAGAGTTTTATGGGCCCCATTACGTTTCAGGTTCATAAAACACTGCCAACAAGCATGTCCCTCTCTCTCCTTTGGAGAATAAATAGCTCAATTAATTTATAGGAGTGTTTCCATTTTGTGTGTAAAAGAAGAAAATGAAGGTAGATTAATCTGAATAAATTGGATTTGTATTCTATTAATCTTGTGGGAATTAGTATCACAATGATGCTAATACCATCATAAAATTTTTGTTGCTTACACTTCATTGTGAAGAATGACAAACATAATTGTTTTCTTGGAATGGTAATGAGTACAGAAATTAGTTTCATGGGCCAATGTAGACCTTTGAAAGTTTGCACTAAACTTTGTACAAATTCTTATTGCTTAGTTGATTCTTTTGAATTTTGTCTCATTTGAACCTTAATTTCCACATAAAATCAGAGTTCCCTCCTCCTTTCATATATGCAGTGTAGATCTGGAGAAATGACTGCTTTACCAGGACCAACTCATGCTTGGAAAGCGTGATAAGTTCCAGTAAATCTCAGATGAAAGCCAGGGGAACATTTTTGCTTCCACAGTATCTGAGCCAAAAATGAGAAAGAAAATGCTTTGAAGCTGTGACATGTTTTAATGTCACTAACATATTTGTAAGTGGAGATGATTCCAGAGAAAGTTTTTTATTTGAGCACTTCTATCAAGCTTCAAGCATTGTTTTGGCCTTCCTGGATTCAGTTCTTACTACCTCCTCTCTAAACAGGACCTTTTTACAGAATTTGTTTACATTCATACTGGGTGCAGGGTAGAGTTGAATGCTGTGTGTGGCTTCTGTTGCTTGCACTTAGCAGATCTAGAATCCTGATGAGTACTTCGGAGGAATGTGACCACTGTGAGAGTCTGAAGATGGCAGAGAAAAGGAATGCTTGTACTATCCTGTTTATGGTTGAAAAATTGAGATTTTTTGAGAAATTATTGAGAAAAATGGCCCAAGTCATTTCAGGCTATTAGCATTTGTTGTCTGCAACTGTCTTTGGGATGAAAGTAGGAGTATTTGGAGATCAGCTATAGCAAAGGTGCCAAGTCTGTTAAAATTGATATGACTGTCTTCCTTTTCCCTATAATGCAGAGGTCACCCAGCAGAGCCACAAGTGCTGTCTCAGGCTGGTGGCCTGGTCTGAAGCCCAGCTGACAGGTGGTGTTAGACAGAAGGGTTTTTTAATACTTTACTGAATATTTTGCTTAGAAAAAAGTGATCAGATTTTGGCCGGCAGCTGAGAACATGTCCAGCACTGAGATGTCAAACTGTTGCATGGTTTACTACTTTTAATGTCTGGCCAGCAGTCATAATCAAATGACCAGTCTGAGTTACATAAATGTGCGTTTCTGCACATGCACATTAAAACTTGACATCTAGGTCTTGTAACTGCATTTACAGAGAAACAGTAACTTCACTAATTAGAAAATATTGTGTCAGGTTCTCTACGGGAAAATAATTGGTTTGACCTGATTTCTAAAGAGCAGTACACTTACTGAAATAGAAGAAAAGCTATTGATATTTTCTTTTACTGGATTGACATGGGAACACAAAGAATAGGATGAGGCTTAATCTTCACTGAATCCCAGTGCATCTTTTGTTCCTCAGCTTCAGTTAGAAAAAAGTTGGTAAAAAAACCTATAATAATTTGGGGTATCTTGTTTCATTGATCAAGTTATTAGAACTTGCCATGAAAGTGAAATAGTGACAGAAAGGGATAAAGTGGTAAATTTCTGTTTATGCTTCAAGGGTCCCTTTTGCAAGTGCTTCCTGATAAATCTAGGTAGCTACTAGTCATAGCTACCAGTGAGTGACTGAAGAATTTATTTTAAGCTGCAATTGTATATTCTTGACCACTGGTATGTGTGAACAGACTGACAGTTAATAATTATAATTAATTTTCACATTGATAATTACTTAAAAATCTACTGAATTTTAATACATTTTATTTCAGTGCCTTGCTGGTAATTTTCAAACAATCTGGCAACAAACTGGCAACATCAATTATCCCCAAAGTTGAAGTAATTTTTCACTAAAAATATTACAAATTTTTAAACAGCTGTTTCCCCTCCTGTTTTCCACATAGTAAAGTTAAGAGTACAGCTGCTTGCTACTAAATGAAAAGAATTATAAGTTTTCTTTTACATATAAAATCAAATGGCTGTTGCAATATTCTCTGTATGTAGAATTTGTTTGACTGGTTTCCCTAATTTAGAACAAATGATTTGACTGTGGCATCATTTGCTACAGTATAAGTCTGGGATGTTTTGTATTGAAGTAAAGGGTCTAAGTAATATCAAAGAATGCCTTGTATCTAATGCTTGAAGAAACAAACGTATTTAGGGTGAACATATCTCCTTCAGCTTGCATATTAAAATTGTACTGATACGTTATCTATAAGAAAAAGTGTAACACCAAGGGATGATTAGTGAAGACTTAGAATAGAATGGGAGCAACTACAGTTGGATGAAGTGCAGCATCATATGAGGTTCATTGAGAAGATGATGGGAGGTGATCCTGCTTCTCCACTTGGCCCTAGTGAGGCCACATCTAGAGTATTGTGTTCAGTTCTGGTCTCCACAGTTCAAGAACGACAAGGACCTACAGGAGAGGGTCCAGCGGAGGCCACAAAGATGATGAGCGGTCTGGAACATCTCTGTTACAAGGAGAGACTGCAGGAGCTGGGCCTGTTTAGTCTAGAGAAGGGGAGACTGAGAGGGGATCTCATAAATTCATGTAAATATCTCAAAGGCTGGTGCCCAGAGGATGGTGCCAGACTCTCTTTTGTGGTGCTCTGGGACACAGGAACAGGATCAGGAGCAATGGCAATAAACTGAAAAACAAGAAGTTCCACCTCAGCACAAGGGAGAGCTTTACACTGAGGGTGGCAGAACCCTGAAACAGGCTGCCCATGGAGGTTGTGGAGTCTCCCTCTCTGGAGACATTCCAAACCCTCCTGGATACATTCCTGTGTAACTTACCTTAGGTGAACACACCTTGGCAGGGAGTTGGAATAGATATTCTCCAAAGGGCCCATCCAACCCTAACTATTCTGTGATTCTGTTTCTTAATTATAAGCATGAATTTCTGCAGTAAAATGAAAGATCATCTATCATCTTCCAGGAACAGAGATCCTTGGCATGGTGGTTAGTTGCAGGAGAGCTGTGAATCATTACTGGGATTGTGAAAAAGATGTGTGACCCCAAGGTGAATTAGAAAACAGAGAAGTGTTTATGTCACTATAGACAGCATTGCTGAGACTTCATTAGCAAAAGCCATGTATAATTTCCCTTCTTCAGAAACTCATACTGAACCTGGGAGAAAAATGATTGGATATTCAGAAAAATGGAATGTCCGTTCTAGAAATGAGGGTGAGAATTGCTGGACTTGTTTAGTCAAATAACAACAACCACTGAGAGCAATAAAGTATATCAGAAGAATAAAGAACAAAAAGGTTAAAAAAACCAAAGTGTTAGATCAGGATTAAGGAGAAGTTGAATTTAATTGATTTAGAAGCAGGATTTTATTACATAAGGGTCTGTGATACCAAGGCACTGGATTTGATGACTTGAGGAGATCTCATGTAGACTTTTGTTTGTCTGCTGACTCTTGTGGTCAAATTAGTTTTCAGACAGCTTCCTTGAATGCTGTGGCTGACACATAGCATCATGTGGCTGAGATTACTCCTTCTGATAAGTCTTCGCTAAATCATGGAATTGCCTATGGATTACTGTCTTCATCTCCTGATATTTCTGACAAGTTGATTAGCTCCCTTGGACTGTTTAAGGTTTTTTAAGTTGAAGTTTTGAATTACAGCTGGAATGACTTCTGTTCATCTATATGGTATGTTCTTATCTGTAGGACTTCCCCAAATGAGTCCTGGGAGAGATCCATATCTTTTGTGTCATGTTTCTTCTGTTGAGAAGATACATTTAGGTACCCAAAGTTGTCTTGATGCAATTTATTTATAATTTTATGGGTTACAGGTCTATTTAGTTCAGTCCTTTATTTATACTGAAACACAGGAGCAAATTTACTTGGTTACATCAACAAGTTATTCAGCCTAATACTCACAGAGGTAGCTGTAAATGTGTACCTAGGGAAATCTAAGGACAGCACAAGGCTATAGGACTCTTGTCTCTAAAGCTCTCCATTCCCCAGCTGTTTTCTGCTCAGGGAGTCAGGGGTTGAATGAGATTTAGGAGCATATAGTAAATGACAAATGATTTCCATTAACTCCATTTAGCGTGGCTATTCAGAAATTAAGTTATTTTTTTGCCTCTTGTATTTCCTGGGGTCACCACTGTAACTGGTGTGATTTAGAATGGCAGTACAATGCCATAAATTGTATCCAGCGATAATGGGCAACAAAGCATAGGAATTGGGAAAACAATGATTAATTGTGATGTTAAAAGTGATTTAATGTGGTCTTTTTTTCAGTATGACTGATATCTGGTTTGTTAATTCATGATCATCGTGTAGCATTCTTCATCACACAAAGCTGAAGTCTGGAATAGGGAATGAGAACATGTAATACTACATTTGAGAATGGAAATATATGTTATGATAATGAGAATATCAAGCACTCCCCTACCAATAATATATTCTAGATCCTCTCCCTTTCTTTTGATAAATTGAGAACAGCACACTGTGTGTTTATGTATTTGATAAAGTAATTCTTATAAATCTGTTGAGATGAAATTCTGTTCTGTCTTATGTTTTTCTGGTCAGTTTAGAAACAGGTTTTTTGGGGCCATAAGAAAATGTTCAGTTTTGTAAGAATTTGTTACAGCATTCCTTTTCTTTTTCAATAATTTTTCTGAAGATAAACAACATGAAGTAATTTTTAGCTAAAATTTTAAACAATAGTTAAGTCCGTTGAAAGTCAGCAGGAGTGGAATGGTGAACTTCGCTAGAACTCCTTAAAGTTGGGACTATGCAAAACTGATTGAAGTAATTTTTCAACTCAAAGATATTGAAGTGAGTCCCTAAATCTCTACCATCCCTCTGGTATTACAATGAATAATGAACACTCCATATTTCACTCGCCTAGTTGATCAAAGAAGTGGGTTTCAGAAAGCTCACAGGGCATATCTTTCTTTGTTGAAATGGGGACTGAGATTAACTTTAGAATTTTGGCTCTTTAATCAACATGATTTTTATAAACTACAGTTTATTTCCTTTTAGTAGTCAATCCTGTAGAATCTTGTGTTTTTAATGTCTTTATAGCTTCTCAACAATTTTTAAATTAAAAATTTGCCTGAAATTCTAGATTAAAGGAGCATTTTAGATCCTGATTCAATTCTTTCACTTAGTAAGCAGATTTGAGTCAATTGAGCGGTGATTATTCTCAAATAACATCTGTCAAGCACTGGCAGTAACATAATCCTTATGTAAAAGCTTATTACATTGACCTTATAGTCAATGGGTTTAAGAGAAACATCCTTGGTGAAGAATCACACCAGAAATGTTCTTTCTGATTGGCTTAACAATACTGTTACTATTAACTTTATGGTGTGCTACCTAAGGAATAATTAAACCAGATGGTGTGTTAAACTCAACTGAAAGAATAAAGATATTTTTACTTTTAAGTTGATCAAAATTAGGTAAAACAACATATGTTCATATGCATTACGATTCCTTTAACTACATATTAAATGCTTTCCTTAATATTCTTCCTGGTGATTTGAGAGCTCTGCCTCTTGAAAAAAACCCAACAAAACCAAACCCAATGAAGTTCCTCTTTGAATTCTTTTTGTTCAGACTCTCCGGTCACTCATACCCCTGTGTTGCTTTGTGTCTTATGTAATTTAAATAAACAGTTTGCACACTGTAGAATCCTCAAATCATGTGAAACTGAAATGCAAGCTATTTTGAGACACATTCAAATTGTACAAATTAGGGCAGGTACAATGAAAAAAGGGATTTGGAGATTGCCTCTAAAGAAGCACAGCTTGTACAAATGAGCAAATTACATTTTATGCAACAGATGTTGAGGAGGGAATTACAAATACTCCTATTCCTGCTATATTAGTCCTGACTTGCCACCATTTCTCTTTAGCAGTGCCATGCAGAGCTAATAATACAGAATAACACACCACACCACATACATTATGACTAAAGTCTCTCTGCTGCACATAAGCAGAGCTGTTATTTTTATTCCTCAAATAATTGCTATGTTATTTTTATTCCCCATTATCCCCCAAAGCATAAAGCACTATTATGCTTACTTTTTTCATGCCAGTAACTCTTTTAAAACACTGATGGTATTTCCCTCCTAAAGACTGTCTGATGAATGGAATGCAGCTCATGGAAATACGCAGTCCCATTGCCTGAACTGATATAAAATTAAATGAGAGTGGAAACACACCAATGAGATTTATGATCATAAAGCATTATGGAATAATGTTTTATCTTCACAGCGGCTCCTTATCCAGGTGCTGTTAAAAGCAATGAAAATATTCATAAAATTAAGTTAACTGTATCTTGATTTTGTAAAGGATTCTGAATAATGGGCTTTCATTAGCTTGATCATTTTATATGCTTCTGTCTTCCTAGTGTAAATTACTTCTTAGTCACAACTACCTGTTCCAACAACTTGTAGAACAGCGTTAACAGTAAGCATCTCCTCTTGTGACTGGGTGAGCCTTACTTTTTTCTGGGAGAGCTTCAATTGGTTGAAGTGAGAGAGAAAAATTATCTTAATATATTATCTATAATTGCCTCTTATATTCCTTAGCTCTAAATTTCTTCTAGTTAAAATGAAGTCCATAGCATCAGTATGAGTTGTCAATCAGTCTAATAATTTTAATGTTATAAAGTACAGAGATTAATTTAAACAAAAAGACTCTTGATTTTTTGTTTGTATCTAAATGGAGAAGAGATGTGATAAAAGATAAATCAATATATTTCACAGGTATAGTGATTTCCTATGAATATGCCAAGCAGGACATTCATGTGAGTGTTTATGTGAACGTATTTGTGTTAGCAGAGTTTGCACACAGATAGCGTAATACCAAACAAGTAAGTAAGCGTTGCTATTGGTACATGGAAAAGAACTCTATTTTATTGGATTTAATATTAATTTAAATGGAGGATTAATAGAGTCAGCCAAAGCTAAACCTGATGCAATTAACACTTCAATTTGGTGTAGGATGTTGCTGCCTTATTTTTATAATGCTTTGAACACTGTTATTGAATTCTGTATCTTCACTGGGCTTCAGTCACAAGTCTGCATTACAGAATTGTAGATTTTCAGAACAACTGGTGTTGGAAGGGACCTCTGAGTTCATGTGGCCCAACAGCTCTACTCAAGCAAGTCCATCCAAAGCTGATTGCATGATTATGTCCATATTTTTTTTTAAGTGTTTCTAAGGATGAAGACTCCACCTATGTCAGTACCCAGTCACTCATATAGTAAATAAATTGTTTCCTGATGTTCAGAGGAAACTTCCAGTGTTTGTGCCCCATTGCCCCTGGTCCTGTTCCTGGGCACAACTGAAAGGACCTTGACTCTGTCTTTACACTTTCCTTCAGGTATTGATCAAATTCCCCTGAGACTTCTCTTCCCTAACCTGAACAGGCCGAGCTCTCTCAGCCTTTCCTTACAGGAGAGAAGATTCAGTCCCTTTACCATCTTCATGCCTTCATTGACCTTCTACAGCATGTCCATACTGAGGAGCCCAGAACTGGACACTCCAGCTGTGTCCTCACAGGGCCAAGTAGAGGGGAAGGACCATCTCCATGCCTTCATTGACCTTCTACAGCATGTCCATACTGAGGAGCCCAGAACTGGACACTCCAGCTGTGTCCTCACAGGGCCAAGTAGAGGGGAAGGACCATCTCCATGCCTTCATTGACCTTCTACAGCATGTCCATACTGAGGAGCCCAGAACTGGACACTCCAGCTGTGTCCTCACAGGGCCAAGTAGAGGGGAAGGATCATCTCCATCAATCTGCTGTCCACACTCATCTGCTGTGGCTCATGAGCCTTGTCTGCTGCAAGGGTACATTATGAACTTATAATCACATTGTTGCCTACCTTTTCTGCCAAGCTGTTTTCCAAATGATTGGTTTCCAGATAATTGGTGTCCAACATATACTGATGCACTTCTTGCTGAACTTTGTGATGTTCCTGTCAGGCCATTTCTCCAGGGTGTTGAGGTCCATCTGGATAGCAGCACGACCCTTTGGCATATCAGCCACTTCTCCCAGTTTTCTGTACCCTGCAAATGTGCAAAAGGAACACTCTGCCCTATCGTCCAGATAATTAGTGAAGATGTTATAAGGGATTAGACCCCTGGAATATACCTCTAGCTATTGTCTTCCAACTGGGATCTGTGCTGCTGATCATGACCTTCTGGGCCTGGACATTCAGCTTTTGTTCAGTTCATCTTACTGTCTGCTCATTCAGCCCATACTTCAACAGTTTCTCTGTTATGGTCTTGAGGGAGAAACTGTTAAAGTCTTCCATGAAGTTAAAGTAGACAATATGCATTGTTCTCCCATTGTCTACGAAATCAGTCAGTTATTTTCGGGTAGAAAAAAGACCTACTCCTTTCATTGGGCAAGGATTATTGTAGCTTAGAACAGCTGAGTAAGACTTGAAAGTGAAACTTTGCTAGAGAAGGATGCAGAGTAAGCTATAAAAAGGAAGAAGACAATGCCAAATTCTGCCTGCCTAGAAATCCCTAAAAATAACATCAAGAAGAAATGTTATTTTAATATAATTTGAATAAATTTATGGTTTTAGCTTATACAGATTCATAGAACTGGTAAAGGACTATAAGGAAAATCTTTGCCCAAGTCCTTGTTAAGTTTGGCAATGATAAATTCTTTGAAAAAGCTGGAAATAACATGTGCTGTAGAAACCTATGAAATGAAGCAATTCTTCGGGAGTCTTCTACTCAAACGCTTTCCCTTGCAGCTGATGTCCAAAAGTACAAGCCTTGTCTTTTCTACTTGGAGATATCCCTGGCCATGTTGCAAGATCATTTACCATTAATGCATTTTCAAGCCAGTGGGTAAAGAAATTAAAAGGTTGTAAAAGAGCTACAGAGAATAACAATTCAACAAAAACCCCAAAACAAAACAAAACAAAAAAATTACACTGAAGTACAATGTTTGCATTTCTAGTATGTGTTTGAAATCAATCACCACATTTTGTCCAGGTGCCCTAGAAATGTTAATAGAGATGGAAATAACTAAAGCCTTCAGAAATTATGCTAAAATGTATTAAAATTATTTCATAATTCCATGTAACTCTCCTAGAATTCTGCATCAATATGAATCTCTGTTAAATTCAGCAAGACTCTTTCAGAAAAGTTTGACCTTGTGGTACTCTTAAGCAAGAAATATTGCCTTGTGTTATCTTTAGTTATTAACAAAACCCAGTGGTTCTTATTGTTGCCATGATCAAAGAAAGCATTCAGCAGTCTGAAAGGAACAGGGTGTATTCCAAAATTGTTTCACACTTGCACACTGAAATAGCTTCTTTCAAGCAAGCTTTTCTCTCTTGCCTTAATTTCTCAGTTTCTTTTATCAGTTCTGTTCACTTACTTATGTTAGTCTTGTGTTAGCTTACTCTGTAAAGCATTTGACATAAAATACTCACATGAAAGATACAACACATTCTATAGCATTAAGCGCTGCATAATTTTGCCCTTTATAGTGTCTCAAGGTAGTTGAAATGTAAACCAATAAAGCCAGTGCAAACTTGTTCTTTACAAATGAGCAAAGCTGATTTCAAGTAGACTCCACCTGATTTAGAAAAACCAGGGTTGTTTTTAAAATATGATATGACATGTGTAAGCAAGAGGGAAAAGAGTAGTGCACTGTAGCAGACTGAATCTCATAGAGTTTTATTCTCAAACTCCATTTTTGAAAACTGAACTAGTGAGTGGATGTTTGTTGCAGTGTGTTTTCCAGCAACTAGTACTGTCAACAGTATACAAACGTTTTCCATGTCGCAGAACAATGAGATAAAGAGAAGAATAAATGCAATGAAACCACAAAGCTAGCATCAGAAGATGAGGAAGAGTTAGTAAAACTTACTACAGAGATATTTGATTCTTTCATTCCAGGTATTCAGTCTTATGTATAAGATAAAATAGAGGTGGCAAAATGAATGCTGTATGTGTTCTTTGATGCTCTGGATTAGAAGGGCTGGGGACAGCAACTCTTGAATAACAAGCATGCTCCCTGACTTACTGACACAGAAGTAGTTCAGTGAAACTTCCACATAGAAGTCTTCCAGAAAAGTACTCATGAAAATAATTTTTTTTAAAATGGAAGATCAGAAAAATCCTATTATAGTTATCTCTGAATTCCCCGGGTTTGTCTCAGATTTCTGAAACATCATCAATCAATTCTTTCTAATCCTTCAAAGGTGTTGGAAATACTTAAGTGGTATAGAATGCTGTAGAGTAGTCAAACCTAGAAAACTGAATTGTTGTTTGAATTGTTATATTTGAATATAACACTTCAAAATTGAACTCCGGGGTAACAGTGTAAGAAATTCCCCTGAGACCAAGGTTCCGAATAGTCTAGTATTCTGACAGTGGCAGGAGAACATTCAAGCCTGACCATATACTGCAGTCTGGAGTCCGTTGGTGTGATTTGCTTACCCTGAACATTTCTGTCCACAGGTAGCAGGGAAGTCAGAAAATCCAAATACATATGAAAAGTTACTGCCTTAAGAGCTGACTTCCATGCTGTATGAACAGCACACTATGATATTGCCCCATTTCTGTGACAACACAGGCTAAATATTACAAAGAGGTTGTTCTGAGTTAAAACATGACTTGAACACATGTTTCCAAACCTTTGCATAATAGTGGAACTAGGAGAAAATTACCTATTCTTGTTTCCCATGAATACTCACCAGTTTGTTTTGTTCAGTTTCTTAAGGCCAGATACTTCTACCACTGAGACAAAGGTAGTTCTTTCTTGACTAGAGATGGAGGTATATATATTCTTGAGACATATACCTGCCAACAAGTTATACTATTTGAAAGAGCTTAAACAGGATGCCTGAGATTCTTGCACTTATGTTATCTTGTAACCTGAATATTTTATGGTTTCTCAAAATTTAACTTAATTTTTAGTATTGGAGAAGTTTAGAAAGTTATAGAAGCTTAAATCAATGGTGTTTAAATGTAAGAAAATTTACTGGTTTGTAGTTTTTTTGGCACTATTCTAAAGCTAAGCAGGCAGCTATAAAGTCCCTTTGCTTGGAAGAGACATTTCCACCCCCAACCTTGCATCTAAAGTTTCTGGTAGTATTTTCAAAATCTGTTCTTATGAAAAACTGAAGCGCTTCAAAGACAATTTAGAAGTTCTTAGTCTTCAGGCTTTATACTTCAGTATGAAAATACTGATACCCACTGCTAGAAACACAGCTATAGTCACCTTTATATTATAGTAAAGAAACCTTCTTCTCTGGATCACTGACTTTTTTTGACTCTTGGTGTAATATTTTCGTTTATAATAGCAATTGATGAAATTGATTCAAATTATGAAAATGATGTCAGAGAGTTCTGTGTCAAGATCCAGCACAGGACATAACCTTCTATTAGTTAAACTCTGATAAAGAGGGGTAATGGATGAACTTTTTCCCCATGAATTTTAACTTTGTGGGTGAAATAAAATGTTACGTATAGCCCATTTGCATTGTTTTCAATGAGCCAATTCTCCCATAAGCCACTGAGAACAACTGAAAAAAAAGCAAGTTGCAATCTTAAAAGTTCCTGTCTCTACTTTGCTGTAACAAACAATACTTTAACAATGTGCCCTAAATGCATGAGTACAGATTACTTAAATTTGAAAATCCACATTGAATCAAAAGAGACGGTAATTTAATTCAACCTGAAGTGTTATTTGCTTTCTGAACTGGTACCTAAATTACTGATGTATGATGCCAAAAGCTAAATTATTTTGAGCTAGATTTAATTTGAATTTCATTGCATTTTTTTTGTTTGACAGAGGATTTGGCTTTCACTTTTCTTCATTTTGAGGATATTACACTTTTAATAATTGTGTTGCCTAATGCCCTAATCTGTTTATTACACTATAACTTAACTTGAACAATGCTGCTTTTGTTCAAAATAAACAGATTTGGTATGTCTGTGAAATAGATTTATGTGTAGTAGGATGCTTTACCATCTAGAAATGCTCGGAGGTTTCTGAATGCTTAAGAAATTATAATGCCAGTAGATTTAGCATTTGTATATCTGCAGGCTCATGCTTATTCAGTTGTATCAAGGCAGCTTAAGCTAATATCTAATCTTCTTATGGAATAGTTCTTCCTGTAACAAGAAGATTGTGCATAACAAGCTTGAACAACCATGTAGCTCAACTGTTTTGTGAAAGGGAGGGAAGTAGGAGCTGCCTAAGTTTTGATTCTTTACTAAATGTTTGATTATCCTTGAATACGACAGCCCAAGAGTCTTGCTGTGGTGATATGTATTCAACTCATACAAACCATGAAGTCATGAAGAAACCATTGTCCACCTTGATGCTCTCCTTTATGCCACTATTCTGTGAAAGGGTGAAATAAACAAAAGATGCTGAAAAATTATTTTGGTGCTATATTGAGCTTAGGTATATATGACAATGGAAAAAGATTGTTATTATATGTAGGTAAATTTAATTATCCATGTATTAGAAGGGCAAGAGAGTCAAAAGATTTCAGCAATGTTTTCCTGAAAAATGAGATTAATTAAATACTGATATTCTATTTCTGACCAAAAAACTACTTACAAAGCATGAAGTAAAAATCTAACTGGCATTATCTTATTTCAAATTCATACTTTGTAGAAAAAAACGAGGCAACTTAGTTGTATGCAGAGATTCAGTTCACTGCACATTTTGCTCAGTGCTTTCAGTTGTGCTCTACTGGCAGAATTCCCTTAGGCTTCAAGGAAAAGTGTAGATCCTCTACAGTGGAAATGATAAACCAAAGGAGTTAATAACTAAAGGAGTAGCATGCATTACAAAACTCTGGAAAGAATGTCAAGGGGTGGTTTAGGGAGAAAACAGTGTGGGGAATTGGGTAGCTTTTGCTTTTTTTGGAATGCAAAAGACTAAATAAATTTCTCCCTTGTGCATTTCATTGATCTCATTGATGAGCTGAAATAACATAACAGCAAAGATTAATCTACCTCTCGATCCAGATATTGTCTTCTCTTTAACAAGTAGTGCAGCTAAAAGTGTCCAAGGAGAAAACCAATAACTTTCTTATGCAGCTCCTGATCAGGATTATTATCATCTTTCAAAGTAAAATGATTTAATATTGTCTTCCTTGTTGCTTCACATACGAACTCCATGTTTTTTTTCCTGCCTCTGTTTTATAAACCCATACTCATTTTTGACTGTCCTGAAACAATGCTAAGTAATTTTACTGTAGGATGTTAAGTTATAAAGCCATTAAATATACTTAAATTGAGAAACAAAGCATGGAATGAATGTTCATGTTTTTTGTAAGCCATGATAAGACTGATTATTTCTTTTATTAATGAGAAATGTGTAACACTAGATATATGGTGTGTTTTCTAGTGCTAGATAAGAACGGGAAAGATCATGCCATCTGTTAAGTAACTTAAATGCTTTTTCCTTATTCAAAAATGTGAAAAATAAAACTGAAAGTTTTGTTTATCTATTTGTGGTAGAGTTCCAAGAATTTTTGTTTTCCCATTTGTCATAAAAATCCAAACTGAATTTTCAGTTTTTTTAGGAAAAAAGGAGAACATTTTCATATAATGCTTTGAAATGTACAATGTAGAAACTTCTGAGTGTGGATAACTTCCAAAAAAATACTGGCACTACAAATAGTTTTGGTTTTTATTTAAAAGCATGTTTTGCATATGTGTCCTTATTTTATTCATAATTTTTCTTCAAATTAAAATTTTGTCATCTACCCAATGCATAATTAATATAGCAAATTTATAAAAAAGTAAAAAAATACAGACAAGAAGCCTCTTGAAAGTAGATATTTAACATAAATTTTTCTCTTCTTCTTACTTGAAACTAATCAGACTTCATTTTGTATGTAGGGTCACCTTAATTTACATAAAACACAGTCACAATGTGCAAAAAATGAACATCATCTTCACAATTATTGCTTCTTACAGCCAACTTAATTTCAGTAAAATATGACTTGATTTTCTTTTAAAAATGAGTTTACCAGGTTCACTCAGACTTGTTTGGTTTTGTTCATAACTCAATTGGGCATGTAACCAGTTTAGAAGGCTGCAGAAAGCTTATGAATAAGCTTTGGAACCATAGAATGATTATGTTTTAGAGTGACTGCCTATAGAAATGCTATTTGCAGCTTGCTTGACCTCTCATTCATGTAGTATTGCTGTATCTCTCTTTTTCTCCCATGTCATCAGCTTGTATTCTTTTATTTCAAACACACTGAATTATATTTTATTCTTATCACCCCATTGAAGGGAAAGGATAACAACAGATCCATTAGACTTCATTAAACTGATGATAAAAGTCAGAAATTCTAAAGGAATATTTACAAGATGAATAAGTTTTATTTAAAAGTATGGCTTCTTGGATCTTGTCATATCCTAATACATCTTTAGAGCTGTAACTAAAAAACAGCAAATGGTCCTAATCTAATAAATATGAAAGGAAAATATGACAGAGGGATTAAAATTATAGTCAAACTCCCTCTGTTTGTCTTTAAAAAAGTCATTAATCGCTCCAGGCTGTTCATTGTTATTGGTAGTTGAGATCTTTTTATTTCTTTGGGTTCACAGTTTTTAACTCGGAGATCTGTCTCAAATTACTTTCAATGGGATGAATTACAAATATAATAAATCATCATTTTTTCTTCAGCTTCTAAAATTCAAAGAATGAAATCTTTGAATGTTTCGGTTCCTATTTCATATTAAATAAGTGGGAATTTAGCATCCAGATAGAACAATAGCTGCATGCATATTTTTGCGGATTTGGGCTGGTCATTATTACAGAGAAAAGAGGGGCAGCCTATTGACCAAAGATGGACTGACCATGCCATGGAGAGTTTAGTTGCTGAAAAGCACAGCAGTAGTATAAAGATAAGATTTTTTTTTTTATAGAAGATCTATTGTAACTTCCTCTTTCCTTGCTAATAATTTAAAAAATGAATGAATTTTTAACAACAATGAAAAAAAACCACCAAAATTTATAAAACAATCCTTTTTTTTTTAAATAGCACGTGATGAACCATTCAGCTTAGTGCAGCAAGGATATAGAAAACTGGATTAAACTGAAACCATATTTGTTCTTTATGTGGAAGATGTAAACATTGTAAATTCTAATAACAATAAAGTTACTCTTCTAAATCCTTACATTTTACAAGGTAAGTCTATCCATAGCTTATGATAGCTATGGAGGGCCCTCCACACAAACTGTATTCTGTATCTGTTAGGAGCAGAATTTCCTCTTACAGAAGGTGAACCTGGCCACTGTCAGCAGCATGCTGCTAGACTAGATGAATCGCCAGTCTAGTAACTTTCTTCTTATGTTGCAAATAAGAGAGATGCTTTATAGGATTATTGGGAGATAATAGGATGATTTAGTGAGAAATCTTTTGAGGTGAAAGAGGTCAGTTGGCTTAAATTTGCTCTCACTCTTGGTGTTAACTGAATAATATGGGGTGCACATCTGAAAGTGTAACAGTGTCAGAAGAAAGAACAGATGTCAGATTATTTTTGAATTTCTGCCGAAGTTTTATAAAGTTTAGTTCTTGGAACCTTTTGAAGCTATCGAGAGTTTGATTCAAATTACTGTGGTTGCAAATTCTATCACTTTTATGTTGGTCTCTGTTATTTTGCCTCTCTTTTAGATTTTTTTTGGTTTTTTTTTTTTTTTTTTTTTTTTTGCATGGGTCAAAAGATCATTTCAGGGATGATATATATATATATATTTTAGTTTTGTAGACCTCCACATTTCCTAGCTTTTCTTTCCTGACAAGTTCCATCATGCTGACCTATTGTTCCTATTCACTTTAACTATATGTATGCTGTGCTTCTTAGCAGTGCACCAGAGATATAATAGGGGATTTTTCTCATCTTTGCAAGGCACAGCTGAAAAATTGGACCCAACAGTATGCTGTCTCAAAAGCTTATATAATCTCACCTTATTGTTAGTGTAATATAAAGAGACTTCTAGTATAATTTTGCATTTCAGTGAGGTTAATTCTAGTCTTTCATTAAACTGCCATTGTGGTCTAAGCTTCTAATGGAAATTTAGAAATATTTCATCACCTGCATATTTTCAGAACCATAGCTATTAGACCAGAAGTGAGAGTTTCTTACATAGGCATGAAGATTTCTTTGAACATTTATGTTAATTGAAATGGGTTTTTTAATTTTTAAATTTGAACTACATAATGTTAGCATTGTATGTTTAGAAATGAGATTCCCCCTCATCTTTTGCTCTCTAGAAAAGGACACAAGTTCCTTAAAGAAAGTTTCTTAACATGAAAGTAAACCTGACTAGTCTTAATGATACCAAGAGTTATGAAATACCATCAGGACCTCCAAATGAGGAAGGAGCAAAAGGTTTGGAGATGTTTAAATAGCAAAGAGAAGGCATGAGAAGATATAGAATTTGTGACTAGAGCATAGAAGTGAGTCAGATGTGAGGCCAATATGTGAAAGTGTATAAGTTGTTTCTTTCACTGAAGAGGCATCATAACACAGATATGGAATAAGTGCTCAAAACAGAATCCATAGCTGTGATGGCTTTCTGCTGCACTTTTGTGAAGCTTAGCTTTTATATTTTTCTTTGCTCCTTCTTGGGCAGATGGACCATGTTGGCCCCATTTGGCATCAGATTCTCTTGGGAGAGGAGGAAGGAATATGGAAGATGTGGCTCCATGGTGTGTGAAGTTGCAGATCTGGACAGACAGAAGGATAAGCTTAGGAGAGCAGTACACATTTCCATCTTCCCCAAGGCATTCATTGTGTATGCTGCTGTTAGTAATGTAAGCAGATGCTGCTCCTCATTCATGTCTCAGGTCCTGGGTTCTGTATTGTGAAAGCTCTGTAACAGATGCTCAGCAAAAAAGATTCCTCAAGAGGAAGGGCTATGACAAACCCGAACTGTTTATGCTGTAGTGCAGAGTGGCTCTACCCTCATAGTCTTGCTGAAAATGATGGGGAATTTTGAACAGACATGCCAAGAATTGTATGTTCTTTACAAATGTGCACTAAAAACCTACATAAAATGGATGCAGAAAATAGAAAAAAAAAATCAAGAATTTGTGCAAAGATGGATATTATTCTTGTCAAATTACATCAAATTCACACTTAAGCTTAATTGTACTTAATGGCTCAGAAGGAGGCTCTAGTCTTAGGGACTGACTGAAACCCAATGACTGTGACTATTAAAAATAAATTCTTAGGTTGAGTCCAATTTGAATTAGAATAAACAATCTCTTATTTTCTGATTAAGTGTTGAGGATTTTAATGAGTTCAGACACAGGGATGAGTTAGTGAACATTCCTTTACAGTAGAGTCCAATGGTTATGATATAAATATTTTGTTGCTCAACACATACAGTTTAAATATGAGTCTAATAAGTGGTCTCTGCTCCCTGCATAGTCGATGGAGAGATTCCAGGCAATTTCAAGGACATTTAATTTACTCTGGACACTACAGTACATTTCCAATGGTATTTTGTCTTAAAACATAGAAAATTAATAGTAGTTTAATAATTCTAGAAGACCTTAAATCTTGAGATTTCTTTCCAAATCATGGAGAATCTTTGTTTAAAAATGGTGGAAAAGTAACAAGTTCATATTCCTGTTACTAGATTGCCCTCATCAGACAGTGCTCCATTTCTTAATTTATGGAAAGATTCACAGATCTTCGTCCCTTGAAGCCTTGAAGTATCTGGCTGTGTTCTGTCAGTTATTGCATTGGTATAGTAAGAGATTAAATCACATTTTTGGTGCTTTCTTCTAACGTTAGCTGTAGCTTTGTAAAGGTGATGTGAATCTATTGCATGTACAATTTGGGTAAGGTTTTGCTGAATAACACTTGCTGCTCAAACAGCAAAATAGTACATTAATAGTCATCATACATTATGTTCTCAAGCTAATCTATTCATGGGATTTCAGCTGAAGATAGCTTCTCAGTCAGGCTTTAATTACTTCAGAGGCTTACAAGGAATCCATGAATCTAATAATTCAGGGGGTTTGAAACTGGATTATTCAAGGATTATTGGTTGTCTGTGGTTACTTGTAATTAGCCACCTGATTTTGGCTCTAGGGGAGAGAATATAACTGTCTTAATATAGCACAGGACGGAGACTAAAGAGTCCTGTTAGCTTAGCTCTCTGATTTGTGTGTAGAGCATACTCTAAAAGGCACTTGACTTATCTGTGTGTAAGTTTCTCTGTTGATAGCAATGGAGATCACAATGCTAAACTTGCTTTTGTAAAACATTTGTGAGTATTGTTAAAAGCTCTCCATAGGACTAAGGATTTTTTTTTTATCGTATCTAGTTAGCAGAAACAGATCAACTGGGACAAACAGTGAAATAGGGAAATAAATACCATGATAAACTTGATATACATAAACTACTCTTGATAAGAAAGTCATATCAATGTTAATGAGGCCAGTCTCAATTAAGGGGACAGTTAGTGTCAAAAATATTTTAGCTGCTGTATCTGAGCTTATTTATGCATCCATCACTGTACCATATGAGAATCATAAATATCATGCATTAAATCAGTATTAGGCACAAAAGTTATAAGAGCCCAGCATGTGTAAGCTAGCACTAAGGCTCTTGCACAGCCTGTATTTATAACTTCACCAAATTGTCAGCTCACTGCTGTAGTGTGTGTACTTCATGCAAGCTCCATAGTTCTGTGATTCTCTCTAAGAACATTTTAGGTAGAAGTACCTCAGCTCATGGGAGACAATAATGAAACAAAAGGAAAAGGGGAAACTGATTCCACCTGAACTGATTGATGTACAACAGAATTTTCCTTACCTATGAGGCTGCCTATTCACTGATGGAAAGTACCTATTATTTGCTGCACAGCTGTCTTACCAAACACATTGCCATTTTCTTGTCTGCATAAGATGTAAAAACACGTAAAGCTGCCTAAGATCTTCTGAGGAATAGATAAGCGTGGCTGTCTACTAGAAACTACTTAATTGTGTGTTTAGAATTTTTGAAATGACAAAGGACAGAGGATAGTCAATTAAACAGGTGTAGCACTCGAAGCCAAGGAGACAATTACTTATTTTTCAGTGATTCAGGCTACCAGCTTGCCAAACTATAGAGTAATATCTTCTGAAACAATATAATTTTTTCTGAACATTTTTAAATTAATCCTTCTTGTTCTTTCTTATGGTGTTAATCCTCTTTGGCTAGTTTAGCCTCCTCTTTCTCAGTGTCTAAGCAGAATTTAATAAAACCAATAGATTACACAAAGATAATATGCACCTTGTTATTTATGATGTTTTCTGTATGGTTTTTAAGCATGTACTACATGTATTTATTCTCCAAATAGCTCTCCTAGTTTAATAGCATAATTCATTACAGATACTGGATTTTCATTTTCTGGAGAAAAATCATGAAGCAGTGTAAAGGGAAAAAAAAAATCTGTCAAAATGGAATTACAGAATCATAGCATCATAGACTGTATCAGGTTGGAAGGGACCCACAAGGTTCACTGAGTCCAACTCTCTGGTCCTTGCAGGACTACCTAAAACTAAACCATATGACCACAAGTATTTTCCAGACACTCCTTGAAGTCTGACAGGCTTGGTGCCAGCCACTTCCTAGGGGAGACTGTTCCAGTGATTGACCACTCTCTCAGTGAAGAACCTTTTCCAGCCTGAACTTCCTCAGATGCAGATTTATTCCACTTCCTCCTGTTCTTTCACTGCTCAACAGAGAGCAAAGGTCAGCACCTGCCCCTCCAGTTACCCTTCTGGGGAACTTGCAGTAACAGCAATGAGGTCTCCCCTCAGTCTCCTCCAGTCTCAACAAACCAAGTGACCTCAGCCAGTCCTCCTATGGCTTCCCCTCCAGACTCTTCAACATCTTCTGCACCTCCTTTGGATGCTCTTTAAGAGCTGTATATCCTTTGAGGCATCTAGAATAGATGCCAGCACTCGAGGTGAGGCTGCCCCAGTGCAGAGCAGAGCAGGACAATTCCCTCCCTTGCCCAGCTGGCGATGCTGTGCCTGATGCCCCCAGGACACGATTGGCCCTCCTGGCTGCCAGGGCACTGCTGACTCCTGTTCAGCTTGCCATTGACCAGGACCTCCAGGTCCCTTTCTGTGAGGCTGCTCTCTGGCATCTCATTCACCAGTTTCTATGTATAACCAGAATTTTCCAGTCCCAGGTGGAGAATCCAGCAGTTGCTCTTGCTAAATATTATACATTCATGTAAAATTGTTGAAGGCTCAAGAAGATTAGACTTCCAAAGTTTAAACTGAGAATTGCTATTGCCTAGGACAAGATTTCTCTCTGGATAGTCTACAGGTATTTTGTATGGGATGTGATAACCATCTCTCTAGTGTCCCTCATGAATACTACATGAGAGAAACACTTTCTGTTCTAAACACTAGAAATGTCTGTTGTCTTTGTGTTGTGTGTCATCACATAAGCCTACACTTTAGTTCTCTTTATAATGAAACAGAAAAAGAAGTTTATCTATTTTACATGCTGAAGTGACGAATAAGTCACTTAATTTAAAGATTTAAAAGTCTGCCTTGTGCAAATATGTTGTGGGCTTGGAACAGTCATGGAATAGAAACTTGATTTCATTTTAGGTACTGAACAAGTAGTTAATACAGATACTTCCTTTCTAGAAAATTTACAATTCAGCTATAAGACTACAGATAAGAAAATAAATTCTGAGAGGACCAGAGGGGAATAATGTTAGTATGAAGAATGGCAGTCACAGCATACCATGCATATTGCTAAAGTGGCAGATTTTCTTTATACAGACTTTTAATATAAGAAAGGGGAATGACAATGTAGGAGCTTTTCCCATTTATGTCAGGGTATTGTATAAGAAGTTGATACTGATTTATGAGTCTTACAGAGCTTGAAACTTGAATTTAGAGAAACTGTTCCTCTGAGGCAATGCAGTTAGCAGCTCTCTAAATGGAACTAGTAGCTCTGTGTATTTCACTGAGGCATGATAAAGACTAAAGATCCAGAATGCTAAATTATAATAATTTTCTCTGGTGCAATCAGATAGATCCTCTGGGCTTTCAAGGTTTGGATGCAAAATGTAATCCTTGTTTTTTAGGATTTTTATTTGTGTGGTGAGAGTTTAGTTACAGGGATCTTGATGGATGAATTTTATCAGTAGTTTTGATGTATATCCATTTTTCATCTAAAAATATGGCTACAAAATCTGTAACTTTATTGTTTTGAACAAATGAATTTTCAAAAAAACCCACAGTTCATATTCAAAATGAAAAGTAGGTGTGTTCTAGATTCTCTTATGTGATGAGATAGAATAAACAGCAGGATGTGGATGGAATGTATAAGTGAATAATCCTTTTGCATACCAATCCTGCTAAGTGCCCTCACCTTATAATGAATGATAAAGATGAGGAGACTCAGCATCAGTCTGGATAAGCCTGTAAGTGCTGTTTATCTCCATTATCTCTCTATTAATTGACTTTGTTTACAATTTTGAGATAGTCACTTTTAGGAAACTCATCCATATAGGATAGTGAAGACAGTTTCTGTGCTGCTTATTGTTACATCTTTCTGGTCTTTACCAGATTAGACAATGTCTTATGAATTTATTTCAATGTTGATTACACTGTCATTATGTGTCCTCTGGAGTTTTTTTGCAGGAGAAGAATGAGATGATCAATGTGGGGTACTGTGAATAGACTTAACTAGATTGCAACATGGCACTTTTATTGGAGGAGATTTCATATAAAAATATACTATCAAATATGTTCTTCTTAAATGCTGAACTGATGATTCCTTTTATTTTGCTTTTGTTTCTTGAATGTGTCATTTAGGAAATTAACAGAGATCTGTTCGCTGGAACTGAGGTTTGTCTGACAGTGAGCACTCAAGGTGTTGTAGTGATTTTTATATTCTGCAAGGTTTTCTTCCTTCATTGGTTGATACTTCTGTATTTTGACTGTCCATCTTTTATAAAACGTCCTTTTCATGAAAAGAAACTAAGAATTCAGTATCACAACCTGCAAAAGCAGTTTGAACTGGATGGAAAAGTTTTCATGAAAAAACTTTGCATTAAATTTCCAGTCCAGCACTCCAGTCTCTTGCAGGAGTTCCCTAGCTGCAATTGTGATGGGTTGCCTCGTAGCCCTGTTCTTGTAGGCTCTCTGATAGCACCTTGAGTAGTGCTTAATTGCCATGCAGATGAGGGGAGAGACCCTTTTAAGGGAGTAAGCTTCCCTTAAGATAGGAGCATATATCTTCAGCCGTCTAAGATAAAGAAAAATAATTACTAGCTATACCCATTTATAGAGCAGGTAAAAGTAAAAAGATTTTAAAAAATCAGTGGGAGTGTCAGCTTTGGGAACAAAAAAAGTACCCAAGACTTCTCACAACACCTAAGTAATTGCATATTTTAGAGGAGATAGAAGTTGCTGGAATTATGAGAGTTTTATGTCGTAGTGCCTGATCTTTGTTTCCTGGACATCTCGAGTATTTCCCTTTAGTCTGTGGCTTAGTCAGAATTTATAGAGATGTAAGAACTAAATTTGACTCCAGAACTTTTACCTTGAAATCTTCTTAACTCTCTTACACTGTTGCTCCTCCTAAACATGCAAGTCTTTTCAGCTGCCAGGATTTGTGAACCCCTTCAGAAAAGGCACTTAGTATGTAAGAACGTAATACATGCATATATTTTATTATCTAATTGAATAGCTTTGTTTGGAATTACTTAAGACAGAGTAGATTGCACTGAGATCTTTTCATCCTGATCTGGACTTCACTTTAAATGAGCTTCCATAACAAACTTGTAGTGACTTGGATGAGAGTCAGTAATTCTTGTAGGTAGATGCTTCTGTTAAACATAGGTAAAAAACAAGTGAAAGTTGCAGTTTGCAGTCGTGTGAGTAAAACATGATGATATTATTAAAGATTTTCATATATTAGGTATAAAGCTCTTAAAAATAGTACCAGAAAAAAGGAAATATTAGGGATGGTGTATTTTAAAAAAGCTGGGCAGTTAGTTCATTCTTAAGCAGTTTTTTCAGCATCATGAATGTTAGAAGTACGGACTGCACCTGATGCTTAGTCAAAAAATTCTACTGTCACCCTTCATTTTAAGACGTATACTAAAAGTTTTTCAAAACATAAAATGGTAAGTTTACAATGCTGTGTTCTGGATAAAGTATTATTAAGACCAGAAATATAAGTAGAAATATTTTTATTTCTAGAGACTGTCATTTCAGCTGGAGCATAAGGTATCTTGGTTACTGTGTTGCAGCTGCAAGTGCTGGTTCATTATCATCATAATAAGGAGGGCACTCACGCTGTAGAACACCACTTAAAATGCCATTTATCAGAGCTAAGACTGTAAAGGTCTTTTGAGATTGTACGGGATTTTCATAAAACAAAACAGTTCTGTCAAGACATCCTACTGTAAAAAAAAAAGGATGTTCATGTGAGAATTTCTTCCCGCCTTTTTGCCTAAATACAATCCCTGAGTGGGAGCTGCCTACAGGCTCCTGTGTTACCCTGGATGGGCTACGGTTCTCCTGCAGCCAGGGGATACACACAGCACAGCACAGCACAGCACAGGGGTGATGGCGCTGTGACATCCGTGTAGCACAGAGCAGCACAGACTTCACCTGCTCAGGTTAACTGTTGTGTGGATCACTAACTCCTCAATTTACAATGGTCTTCTGGTTACAATCACTACAGTTACAATTCTGGAATTTTAGAGGACTCACTTGGTGTGATCATAACATAAAGAAATACTATGTTATATCATAGAAGTATTTAATACTTTTTTTGTGCTCAGTTTGAGATTCAGTTTTAATCTTTCTGATAAGGTCTGGACTGTGGTAATGCCCTAGTCCTGTTCTATCTGAAGATGACGTTTTCATTAGTTCATTCTTAGAGATGGAAAAAATGTCAGCATGTCATATAACAATATGTAGTAGCCTTCCTTTAGTTTGTTTAACTTGTTGGGTTTTTACTGTTTCTTTGGTGACTTAAGGACAAAGATCTTCACCTTCGAATTTATCTGATGGTTTCAAAAGGTCAGGGTCCACACTTTCTGCATGGTAACTTCTAAATTGGAAGCAATGGCTTGCACATCTCAAACTAAGTGTAAGTGAAACACATGGGATGTATTTGCCCTTGTTTCTCTTTTTAAAAGGTAACAATTGCTTATGCTAGTGGGCCACAGAATTATGTAGCACCTAAAAGTACAGGCTATTGGGAGAAAGCTGTAGTGGTGTTTTACCTCCTAAGGGTACTTGGAGATACAAACAGTTCCTTCCTGTGCCTTGAACCAGGAACTGGACATTAAATTCCTCCCTTTTAAGTGCCTTATCTGATTGTTTATGCAGTCATTTACCACTCTATCTTTCTGTTGGTGTACAGTGTTTATAGTTACTGTTAGCACACAGTGTTTATACTGTTAGTCTGTAGTGTTTGTGTTTATATTGTCAGTCTATAGTGTTTATCTGTGTGGCTCAGGTGGCTTTCCTTTATTTGCCCTTTTGGTTTCTGTTCTGGAAGGTCTCACAGCTTTTGATTCTGAAAATAATGAAAGTACAAAACTGTAACTACTTTTGGATCTGGACAATTTGTAAACATCAAAACATTTAAGTGTCTAATTTAAGCCATTTCCCTAGACTTTCTCCAGAGTCAATCAAAAAGAAGAGGCAGAACCAGCTCTGATTCATCCTGTTATTTTGTGCAATATATCTTATGACAGAATTAATAGTTTTTTGGTGATGGTGGCCCCCGATTGACCCAAGATGACTAATGTCAGATAAATATCTTTTAGACTGCTAAAGTAGCTACAGTTAAGTCTCAGGTAAATGTTTTACTGAAGGAAATTAAAAAAACCTATGGCGAAGAAAGGGTTGATAGTCTGCATTCTTAACCATTTTACTGCTAGCTTGGAAAATATTTTTTAATTGTGTGTTTACGCAACCATTCTACCTACTCCTTTTCAGATAGTTGAATTTCAGTATATGACATGGAATATTTCATCTGTCTGTTCATTTCACATTCTGTTAGTTTCTTTTATATAATGAGAACTCCTTGGCCATGACCTTTCATCAGAAGAAGACTAATCACTTGAAAAATATTCTTTGAATGCCTGGAAAAAGCTTACCATGAATGTGCGTTACAATAATTAAATATTCCTCCTTTTGGAAAAGGAGGCAGAGAGCGGGGCATATGCAATGAATTTGTGACTAATTGTACAGTTTATTTGGTAAATGTATAGAAAATAAAATGTACTGTACTGAAGTACTCAAGAACTAGAATATTAATCTGATGAATACATCTTTCAGGGAGACAGCAAAAACATCTTTGTGTCTAAACAAAATGCATGAATCATTCTTTAAAATGTGAGTTTAAAAAAAAAAAGTAGCTAGTGTCAGTATTGTCTCACTTTTCTTTGAAGAGGATTCACTTTAGTGCTTTAAGCTGGTCAATCCTCTGATGATCCCCAGAAGGTACAGTTTAATTTGCATATAATTGTTCTGTAGACTGTTTTTTTCAGTTAAGTCTATTATTCTTTTGCTCTGCACTGTGCAGTTTCTACATGTCTTTCTATACAGGCCCAGTTTCCAACGCCTGGAAGTGAAAACATTAATATTAAAAACAAGCCAAAAATGTAAGCTAATAGTGAGGCTAAGAAATTTTAGTCTGTGTGACTACTCTTATTTTATCAGTGTATATAATTTTGGACATTAGGAAGAATGGGCTGCCAGGAAGGTGATAGAATCACAGTGCCTGGAGGTGTTTAAGGAAGGACTGGATGTGGCATTTAGTGCCATGGTCTAGTTGACAAACTGGTGTTAGATCATAGGTTGGACTTAATGATCTCAAAAGTCTTTTCCAACCTAGATGATTCTGTGATAATGACAGTAATAATACAAGAATATTCCAATTTCAAAGAGTTTTTTAGAATGTGTCTCATTTCATTGGCATATGGGTATGGTCTCTTTAACATACAACTAGATCTTTGAATATATTTTGTTATTGGATGCTTCCTAATAACTGAAATGTTCTCCAAGATAAAATATCAAGCTCTCCATTAAATGTCATTAAATATTCTAAAGATCTGAAAGGTCAATATTCATCCAGGAGGCTCCTAAATCAGTTGTATGAATTACAAGTGCAGTTATTTTTTGGCATCTTAACTTTGCCATCTCACACAAGATTAACTGTCATTAAACAGCTACATATTCCTCCCACTGTATCCATATTCTTTTGTTCATTGGAACTTATTTGCTAGTTTGAGCCATTAAGTTACCTGCAGTAGATCTCAGTGGTCCTTATTTTCAACAGTAATTAAAACTTCCTGATAGCAGAGGCTCTTTCAGGCCTGCTGTGTACATCACTAGTGTCTTCCAAGAGGAGTGTGTTACTTTATGGTGATATATTTGGAACAGCAAGTAAATCAGAGACGAGGGGTCTGGCTTAATCATTTCAGACTGCAACTGCAGAAGTAGCAAGAAAGAAGAAGAGGAAAGGTTGACCCAAATGTATTCTGTAGAGAACATTTATTAAGTGTTGTATTCTGTATTTTTTTCTCTTTGTTCCTTTAGAAAACACTCTTCTTATCCATAGATGGAAGACGAGAAGGGATTATTACAATATCTTCTCAAGTTAAATAGGCCCTAGAATGTCACCCAATTGCCTCTGTGCCGAACATAGTGTCTATTTGCTGGGTTTTCCCTAAATCATTTTGCTGAAATCTGATATCAGTAATTTGTCTAGCACATCTCTAAGTGAGAAATTTTATTAACCTTGATAACTGACTTATTTCCTTGTTCAAAGAAATAGGATAAACAAGTGTAAGAACAGATGCTTTTAAAAACACATCACTTAGTTTCAATCAGTTCCTCCGTAATTATACAAATACATCAGAATTTGAAGATGCATGGTCTTCAGATCAAAAATGTGGGAGAATATTCCTGATTTGGTTTAAAAGAGAAATTACTTTAAATATTATGATAACATATATTACTCTAGATATGTACTTTAAATTATCCAAATTTTTAAACTCCCTCATACAAATTTTTATTTGAATGTGATTGTATGTTTTAAAATATATCCTTTTCCCTTCAGCAGAAATAAAAACACTTTACGTATCACAAGATTTTTGAAACAAGCTTCCTGAATTCTCATCATAATATTGAGTATTTGTGATGATAAGGAAAGAACCTGTGATGATTAAAAAAAACTTAATACCAACCAACCAACACAACCTGGACCAAAGGATTAGTGAGGAGACAGTACAGAAAGCACAGAATAAGTTGTTTACAAACTACCATTGAACATGGCAACACAATGAATGTTATAAAATTGCAAAGTAATCAATCAGATTAATGTAATTTCTCAAAATGTTCCAGAAGATGAAATCAGTCTTTTGATGAAATGGGAGTTTTGCTAATATTACCTTTTTGACACAGGCAATACTAGTAGACCAGCAGGAGAAGATGCTGATGTATTGTAAATCTGCTAACTGCATATTCAGATAGAAAAGCTAAGGAAAAGTACTGCTCCACTTAAGATGACTTGGGGAGAACAGTGTGGAGAATAAGGTAATGGAGACATTTAAAAACTACCTTCCATCTGCCTCAGCTTATCACAGAGCCTATTTCTCCTAATTTGTGACCTTCTGCGTTGCAGATACCTCAGCAGCTGGGAAGAGCAAAGAAGAACATGGAATCAACCTTTCTGGACAGTATTTCAAGATGTTATTGGTGTAGTATGAAATACATAGATGAAAGAAAAACCCAAACTTAAAAGCTTTTTAATCTGAAAACTTTTTGAATACCCACAGTTGAATGTATCATTTGTGCCATGCCGAGTAGCGATAAGAAAACCACAATTCAATTTTACAAGCATTTTGCAACCATCTTTCACAAGCAGAAATGAGACTGAAAGCAGACAGCAATCAGACCAAAGTGCTGCACTTATGTTTTGACATCATATTGAAGCCCAGCAGAGTCTTTTTTATCAGCTGTTCAAAGGGGAAACATATTAGTTTGGTACACAGAAGGTCTAGTGCTCCTCTAGGTGCAATTAGCAGGCACCACTAGACAAGGCATAGATAGAAATTACAAAGACAAAACATTTCAGGTATTTGTCAAAAATTATTTTTTCTTTTATTTAGAATATTTATTTCCCATTCTGGTTGTCTTCTAATGTTCTGCTATCCAGTCTTGAATGGCTCCAGGGCCCTGCCAGAAACCTGTTGTCCAGTGTTTTGATACAGATAACACTTTTCTGTGCATCCAGAACATGGGTTTGCAATTGCAATTGGCTACTTACAGAATTGCATCACCAAAAAGGCCTTCTGTTCTTCCCACCCTGTGAGTATCTCTTCAAGAGCCATCTCACTGTGCTGTCATGTGAAAGAATGAAACAGCTAACATTTAATTTTTATGGGACAGAACAATCTGTGCTATGTGTAATGTATACAATAACTCCATGATATGGAAGCCTCAGACTAATAGTTATAAAATAGGGAATTTTTATGTAGCTGAAAAAGATTAATTTAAATAGTGTTTTTTGAGGAGATGTTTTGTTAATTGAAAGAAAAAGGAGGACACATTAATCAAGATGTTTTTTCAAATCAAATTTGACAAACTTTGCGTAGAATGCAAGTGTTTAAGAAACTTGACTAATACCAAAGTCTTTAGATTGAAAAATATATTTTTTATGGAAAATCCCAAACAAGCTAAATTAAGCATAGATAAATATTTCCAATATGTAAGAACAACAGACTTCCTCAGAGAGCACTGATCTTAAGGACCTTTCTAATGAATCGGAAAAATTAAACATATCTTTACAGCAGAATGATCCCTAAATTTTGTTTTTATTGTATATGTATATATGTGTGCAAGACACACATGTATGTGTAAAATTTTGCTTTTCTCCCCCACAGATATTATCTCAAATGCCAGGAAAATGTTTAGACAGTCCAGAATATTTCTTATTATTGTATTCCTCAACATATATGTCAGCTTCTCATCATATATGTCAGCTTCTAAGTCACAGGCAAGCAATACCTCCCTGGCTACTTCTTGAGCCCTTACTAGGATCTTCCAGGATAAGTGTTTGATGTGCAAATGCATATGAATCATATGGAAAGGTGCTTTGGCATGTCATATAATTTTTCCAGTCTGAGTAGCCATCCCAGGACATTATGAATATTCTCTATCATCCTTATCAGATGTACTGGTCAGGTTCAGAAGAAAATTTTACCTTATTTGTTTAAGGTAGGGCTGAATTAATTACTACACATCTCTAATAGGGCTTTCCTAAACTGCAGCTTATAAAGTGCTACTTTCATGAAAACTAGAACCAGAGTTTCTTTGTATCCTGACATAACTGCCTAGGTGTTTCCTCACAAATAATTGACTTTCTTCCCCCTTCTAATGTGAGTACTTAAAGATGGAACACTACTTGTCTTTGAAGAGGCTTAAGAAAGAAAAAATACCAAAACCAGCATCACAATTATGAAAATAAAAAGATATGGAAGATGTAAATAGTGTAGATAAAAGGAGTTAACATTAATCTAGATCAGGAGGTTTACAATCCTTACATTGCAGAGTGATCTTGAAGCTTGTAGATCATATTCCTTTCAAGAGGAGTTCAGAAGATGTGGGACCAGGGTTGATCTGATCAGGAATATAAATTTTTCAGTGGCATTTGATAAGGAACAGATACTCAATACCATCTGTTTTGCAATACAGACCTTCTTTCCTGTCCTGGTTGCTGCTGTAGATCACTCTCTAATCCTCTCTGACATTGCACAACCTTCCTCTGTAACTCCTCCACTGGTGACACAGCTCCCCAACAGCAGCACACCTCTTTAGGAGCCGGGAGCACCTCTCTAGCCCCAGGGAGAGGCCCCGAGGATTCCCTGCAGCCTGGAACTCACAGGGCTGCACCCACTCTCTGTAGCTATGTTGGGGTTGAAGCCTCTGCCCTGGTAGAGGCAGCTGCTCCACCACTTGCTGGGGAACCTGCCCTGTGGCACATCAGTGCTGTACCTGAAAGCATGTAGGATGCTCTGAACTGAGATAGGACCCCCTCTTTGTGCTCCTACAACCATTAGCTACACCCTGGGAACTGTGCTTCAGCCCTGGCCCCTCCTTAGCTACACTACAAGGGTCTTTGAGCCCCACCTAACTGGGGACATCTGCAGCAAAGGCAGTAGGTGTGCTTGGGTTCAGCTGATTCAGCTTGTTAGAAGCTGCTAGAGCTTTCTCATGCTGGCCTTACCTTCTCCTTATCTGCCAGCAGATTCTCAAAGGGTTCCCAAGGGTCCCCTGATGATCCTGGACCCAGAAGCTCTTAAAGCAGAAACCAGCTAGGAATTTCAAAATTCCCTGCCTAACAGTATTTTCTTGACAGTGATCGATCTGATTGATACAGCCATTCTCCCAGAACAGTTAGGACAGGAGAATAAGAATGCAGGTTTTGTATAAAGGAATCCACTGTAGTTGTTTAGAAATATTGTACTCTAAAAAAATATCCAGTTGGGTGAACACTGAATACAGAAGTGCTTCTAAGTCAGCACTTAGTTTGGGAACATGAAACATGAATGCTGTCATAAAACCACCTCTCTTAAACAGTGGGGCAACAATTTTTTTAACTTGTTTTCTATTTGTTTTTGGATGTTAAGTTTTAGTGGTGAAAAACCAAGATAATGACATTTAAATTATAACATGGATACCACCTGTATCTAGTTTAGCATCAAGTCCAGCATTTTGACTCATTTTCTTGGCAATACCTCAGTTTCTTCTGCTGTCTGTATAACTTTAGCAACCCTCTGTTCTCATGCATCACCATTAGACTTTTTCCTTCCCTTTGGATAGGATATTTCCCATTTTCTTACCATGTTCCTAACTTCAAAGATGTCAGATAAATGTGATTTTCTCTGACATCTGACTGATCCTTGAGGGGAGGAAGGAGGTGAAGAGGCAGGAAAGGGCAATAGTAGTGTTTTATTCAATTGCCAGTGTGTAGCATAATGCAGTACATATTTCATCAAGGAATTCATTGTGGCTTTTCTTTTCCAAGATGAGGTAGTTGAAATAATATATATTCCATCTCTCTGAAGCATCTTTTGATAATGTAAAAAAATTGCCCCTATTATTCAAAGGTGAGAACTGAAGTTGTAAGGAATTAAATGACGTTTTCTGAAATCACATATTATTCAGTATAACATAAAATTAGGTCATCTTGTTCTGATTCTAGTGCATAGTTCAACATACCCCAGTGAGAACTCTGCCTCAATAAGACTTGGGGAAAAATAGAGTCAGTAATTCAGGGCTTCTCCAGTTTTTCTTCTATTTTAAGATTCTTAGTTTGTACTGCTTTCTTATGAATTTTGTTATACCTTCTGAACACTTCTGTGCAACCCTGCCAATTTTCGTGTCTTTCAGCTTTTTCTAGCAAATTAATTATTGTTAAAAATAAAAAAGAATCTTAAAGAAGGATTACGAATAGCAACTATAAACTCACGAGATGAGAAGAACTTCCTTAAAGGGTTTTTTTTTTTCCTAAGAAGAATGGAGGGAGAAGGCAAATAGAGGATATGTTTGTCAGGAAGATTATGTGTTTAGTACTAAAGGGTTTTATGCAGAGAATTTCTGAAATGTTGTCCCAGAAGTGATCACTTACTGGTAAAAGCTTTATATGAGATCCCATGAAAATAGAACTTTAATCTTTCAAGCTAATCTAAATAATTTAGACAGGTTTATTTACAGAAGGATTTTCATGGAACACAATAAAGTTTCTGGAAACAGATTGCTTGTGGTCTCTTTTGGATTAGGCTAGATTTTTAGATGTCATTTAAAATGTCTGTCCTTTCTGTTTTGTTTTAGTGGAACGATTTCCCTTAATTCCTTGCTCATTCTTTTTCCTGAAAAAATGGGTTGTTTCCTTTCAGGCTTCTCTTAATATTCTTTTACTTGTCTGAAACTCCGTTTTGAAGAAAAAAAGAGAATAAAGTAGTTTGGTGAAAATGAAGTTAAGGAAATGTGATAGATCTCCTGCTGGCAGCCAAGAGAATTAAATGACAGAGTTGTGTGAGCTTGTCTACTTTCTCCTGGGGTAAACCATCTTGCAGTTCATTGATGTGGCATATCCTTTTTCTAAACATTCCCAGAGCACATATGTTCAGACCTTTGTACCTTACTTTTCTATATTTGGGCCCTGGAGCTTGTTTTGCAAACAAATGAGAAGCAGGAGCTTTCACTCATATGTCCCACTTTCAGAGTCACATGCAATCCAATTTCTAAACTGTTACCATTGCTGCTGTATTAGCCTGGTAAAGTACAATTTAAAGAGGCAGTAAATTTTATTTATCATCATTGCAAGACGGAAGTATAGCAATAGTGAAATTTCCCATAAAGCCATGATAAGAATGCTATTCTGTTCAAAAAGCCTTGTAACAAGGATACTCCTGTTACAACCCGCCCCTGAAGGTGGGGTAGCTGACATTCTTGTTAATAATAGATCCCTTGGGGAGGATTCAAGTGAAATGACACTGAATCACTGGTGTTTATAAATATACATATGGCAGGTTTATTTCAGAACAACATGGTTGCAATGGAAAGTAGGTATGTAGCCATTTTGGTTATTATCTGTAGAAATACAACAATATAAAAGCATAAAAATAGCACTTAGAACATTAACTGAGCTTCCTGATGCTTTCCCTTCCCAAAACATTCTTTTCAAATTAGTTTTCATAGTGATACCTGATGACTGAATTAACTGGGCGAGACAAATTCATTACTACTTCAGAAGGATGGATGCAATATCAGGTGCTGCTTTAAGGGTCTGAATTATTTGGCCAATAGTAATCCTGGACCACTCTCTGGTTGGTTTATTTATGTTTAATCTTTGACAACAAAGGAGTTTTTGGTGAGTTGTCTTCTGTTATGTACCAAGACAGGTTTTTTTTTGGCATCAAAATTCTTAAAGGATGGAATAATATTTCTTTTGTCTTAAATTTTAACCATTTTGATTCATTTGTCTTAGGCCTGCTCATGTTTACTGCACCGATCACGATGGCTTAGCCATTTGTTCCCAAAAAAACTGTCAAGTGTTCCCTAGTGCAACTATTAGCTGAATGTCCTGTATGTCAAAGTACATTTTATCCATGCAGCAGGATTAGGTAACATCCATCTTTTTTGTACTATTCTTAAATTATATTGCAGGTCAAAACTTCAGCTGATAGCTCACCCTTCTAAGCATCTAATCAAAATAACTTTTTTCTGAGAGAAAGAAAAATACTTCAACCTGTCAGTCTTTCTAAATATGCATGATAAATCCCAAAATCAATCGCAATTCCTGTTGTGCAGTTTCTAAAGAGTTAAGCTAGAAGGCTATGTAGAATAAGCAGGTTTTAAGAAAAAAAATATTTTGACAATAATTGTAACCTCCTATTGTTCAGTACAATTTTCATGTTGCTCTACTGGTATTTTATTTCTTCATAAAGACAAGGTACATTTCAGGAATGCTACATTTAAATATTAAGCAGCCAAGCTAGCAAAAATGATCCTTCCTTCCCAGAGTAAAAGCTCTGCCAAAACTATTGAAGAGTCTTTCTCTTAATAAAATTATGTATATGTTGCTTCTGTTGATTGAGTTGCACGTACATTGCAAGAAAAAGAAAAATTCTAAGGAAGCCTGGAGATATTTTTCTAATATAGCTTTATGTGATTACATGTTTGGGTAAGAATTACTAAGCAGTTTGTCCATGGGTTTCTATCACTTGTAAGTGTGACAATGCATGGGTGTTGGGTTGAAAAGAGAAGTATTCTTCTAGTGTAATTCACATTTAACTGCAGCAGTTGTTTTCTGTCTTTTCCACAGACAATGATTGGTTGCAGATCCTCTCTTAGGGATTTGGATAGTGTCATTTCTTTTTCTGTTGTTCAATTACAGTATCATGGTACTGTTCATGCCAATTGCCTTGGGGAAAGAAAGTGATAGGAAATATTGCTTTCTACACTTAGGAGCTTTGCACAGAGATCTACTGTAGAGGGAAAGGCTCTCCCAGTTTTGGAGTATACTTAAAATCCATTTCCCAAATTTTAAATACAGCTGGTACTAGACATGATCTTTTCTTCATATGTTGTCAAATAAAATACTCTATGCATGGCATAGATTTGGCTTTGCAAATGAAGCAAAAAAAAAAAAAAAAAAAAAAAAAAAAAAAAAAAAAAGACATCCAAGATGTCCTTGTCTCTAAAGGCAGAAGGCATTTTAAGAATCACTATTCAGCAACAGACTGAAGGGTTTTAGTATATCTGTACTTCAGTAGACTGGTTTTTCCCTTGTGACTTATCATAAAATGTTGATGTCTTGGAGATATTTCTGCCTCTGGAAACCCAGTGGTACCAAACTAGAAATTACCTACTAGTTCAATTTTGAAACTTTCTTCCCACCTCTAAAAATAATGTATAATTTCTTACTAGTTCTGCCAAATCTGTAGTGGCAGAACTCTCTCCTTCCCTCCATCTAGACCATTGCCACTTTCTTGTAAGTGGAAGAGGAGACAATTAAACGTTTACCTCCTATTTTAAAGTTAGCTTATATCCAGTTCAAGTTGTTTCATCCTACCGGTTGATTCTGGAGATAATTAGGCTTCACTGAACCTGTGTGTTATATCTATGTCCCTTGCCAGACCTTCTCTGAAGTACTGGACCATTCACCGTTTTGCTACAATAGCTATTTATAAGAGTTCATGGGAGAATATTGTGCTTCTTACAGGCATGCTCCTCTGGCTGATTTCATAGAGGAATCACCATTCATTTGAGCCAACTTTAAAGAGAACTGAGAGCAGATGAAATAACTGAGCTAAGCAGAAGTCAATTAGTAACAGTGCTATTTCTTTTTCCTTATAAAATAGCTAAGTACTGGTATATCGAGATGTGCAGGTGATGATTTTCTTTCTTTTTTGTAAATTAGTCAGAGGTACAATTCATATAATAACTTCCTTTTAGGGAAAAGTGTGAATAGCAGAAATTTACACTGCTGGGTACATTAAAGTGAAAACTATTATAAACAGTTGTTACTCTGTATGCACACAAAGAGATGAATTTAACTTCTGTTTGAGCACTGTAAGGCTAGATGAGCATCTGTAAAATCCAAGTGATACTTTTGTCAAAAATAACTGGGTGT
This sequence comes from Orthonyx spaldingii, assembly GCA_013397795.1. Classification (NCBI taxonomy): domain Eukaryota; kingdom Metazoa; phylum Chordata; class Aves; order Passeriformes; family Orthonychidae; genus Orthonyx; species Orthonyx spaldingii. The sequence continues at coordinate 59,540 of VZTJ01002435.1, read as the reverse complement.
CTAAAATTGGAGTTTTATATGAAAATGTTGATGTTTTTCCTCCACTGTGCTGTCCAAGGAATTTGAGAAATTCTGCTGTTGTACTACAGTGCAGTGTAGACATATGGCTTTGCTCAACCACTGAAGATGATATGTTGTCAAAGACTCATACCAGCACTTGTTTCACTAAATAGTTTGCTGTGAGGAGCAGAGAATTCAACCTGATTATCAAAATTTGATGTTTTGAAAGAGCATGAGAAATTTTTAACTGTTTCCATGTTTCCATGACAACAGCTTTTTTTCTAGTTGTCTTTATGATTTATCTTTGTCATTTCCCACATGAAAGGAAAGATTTTGTCAAACCCTTTGTGTTTGGTTAGTCTATCACTGCCCCAGGAAAGGCATCCCTATGGGTAGAAGACAAGTTCCCGTTGACAGATCCAGCAGTTAAAATGGTGTCTTCCCTAACTACTCCGCATTTTTACTTACTCTTATACTATGTTTGCATTTAGGTGGAGCTTGAGTGACTCTGGTCATACATAATGTTCAGTGGTCATACCATGGAGGTGAATAATGTCAATATTACATCTGAGGTAGCCTTTAGGATGGAGATGTACATCTGTGATCTTGCCCCAGTTGCTGGTTCAACAGCAAGAAATCTTCTTTCTTCTCCCTTGTTTGACAGCTGCTATGTGGCTTATCAGCCATAAGGTATCACCAAATGCCCCCTCTTGCAAGGATTTTAGCAGAGTGGCCATGGTGTCTCCACTCTGTTCCACCCTCCCTTTAGTACACCTTGGCACGGATTGTGTGTGGGAAGTCGGCATGGCTGCATTTCATCCAGGGAGTAGCAACTGTATTTTAGCCTATAATTTCTATACTGTTATGACTTGTTAGAATGTGAATCTTCCCAGTTTTCCTCTATTTTTAACCTCAGGAATTTTGCCACACCCTTCATGAAATTACAAAGTATACTGTTTTATATTTAATTGTCACAAGACTTACTTGCCTCATCTTCACTGCAGAAAATGCACACAACTGCAATTACTGCCCTGTGCAAATTGTATAGAACCTAAACCACCTTGTATTGCTGAAGCCAGAATATTTTTTTATGTAATCAACATGATTAAATTATAATCAGGCTTCAATGATACTTTATGTCATCAATTAGATAAGTAAAGTTTTAAAATAGATTTTATAAGAACAAGATTAAGAACACAGAGGTCAATTTTCAGTTCTTCACTGTGAATATATGAGTAAATGTAAACCAAAATGTTGGGTTGTTTTGAGTGTCTCTGATTTTGGATGATTAGTTTCAGGTACTGAATAATTTTCATAATGCTAAGCAACTTCAGGTCTCATTTAAAATCATTTGAAAGTAGAAACATACACTATCTGTTTGTCCTAATAACTAAACCAACTTCTTAATACTATCCTAACCAGAGAAAATCACAGTGAAGTAACCAATCTTCCTCCAACTCTCAACAACAACAAAAAAAATTAAAATAAATATTCCATGAAAATGAGAAGAAAACATCATTTGTTCTCATTCTGTAGTCACCATTGCTCCCCTAGGGCTGCACCAAGCTTGCTAAACTATCCCGTCTGCAAAACCAAAGAAGAAATCAGATGTATCTGTAGAGCTGAATACATTGTCACCTGACTGAGTGCCTTGAGCAGGTGATGCAGGCACAGATGCAGGCAACTTCCGTTGCCCCTAAGTGAAGACAAAGCTCCATTTCCCATGCAGTCAGAATCTACTTTGTTTGTGTTAGAATGAGAAATACTTTTCCTCTCGGGATTTTGTGCACTTTGTATGTGCATATAAAATATCAAAAATACCTGTTTACTCTTTCAACAGTGCTTTAGGATTCAGTTTCTGTGGCGACAGTTAATAGAATACACGGAAAACGGTTGTTCCGTGAGAAATGGAACAGACAACAGCTGAGTTTCTTAGGGATTTGTATTCCATATCCCTAATCTTTTCTTCCTTCCTGCTGCAATAAATATAGCTCTCTCCTATGGGAATACCTCTAGGCAAGAGGCAGCACTGTGGCTCATTTAGACCTGTTCATATATTGATCAACTGGCCAATACACGTATCTGATGGGCCAACAGTGTGTTATGGGCTCTGCTCTCCCTGCATCAGACTTTCAGTAAAACTCTCTACCTAACAACTCACTTTTAGGAAACTTCTAGAAGAGCAATGAACTATGTTTGTCAGATGGACAGAAATGATCCAAAAGTTTAAAAAGTTAAGGACTGCCAGATGGAAAATCAAACATTCAAAGCAATTATGTGTGTTTTACTCCCCTAAGAAATCAGCTAAAAATATACTTCATCGATGGTATTCATGTCGCAGTTTCAAGTACTCTGAAATTAAAAGATATAACAATTAAGATGGTCTTTGTAGAGTGATTTTAACAACTCTGTGAATATGCTTTATTTTTTAAAGCCTTAATCCTTTTATAAGATACTGTATTTTCCATCTTTACCTGGAATTTATGTAACTATGAGGACTGCAACGTGTTGAAAGATGTTTTAGATGTTTTCTGAGATTTTACACGCAAAGTTTGGAGTCCCAGATTCAGATCCTTGCAGTTACCTGTGCTTGTGAACACATGCACACACAGACACACACACACACTTGCACAAACAAAATCTTGTCAGTATTTTGTTTTAAAGTACCAGCACTTCCTGCAGAGCTATTTAAGATTAGTAGCTATTGATTGAGCTTGTTTCTGCTCTCATTTAATTGATGCAAACAGGGATTAGTCTAACTTAAATCAATAGGGAGCACTGACCTATGTTAGGTTGTTTTACATAGAGTTTAAACACAGAATGCTGATTTTTTTCATAATTTTCATGTGAGTGGCAATACTCTTCACAGTGATAAGTAGATATAGGCTGTTGGAATATAAAGGTTGCAAATCTTAAGATTAGTTCTGATGTTGTAAAGGTCATTTTGAGACAATAATGGAAAAAGTGGCAGCTGTCTTTGCATGTAGGACACTTTTACATGCCACTTCAGATATTCTTCTAAGAAAAAAAGCCTCTTGGGGATAAAATTTATCTTTTGCTATTGTTTACTTATAAGTAGATAACCATTAATTATAAGTATTTAAGATACTATCTGCATGCTATATGGAGTTTTCAAGTAAAGATTTTCAAGGACAGACATTAGACTCTTAAAATCAACTACAGCATTTCGAATTTGATACAATTGTCCCCTGATGCTTAAGCCATTGCTTCTAATTTGTCTGATCTAAGAGGGAAATAAACTTCTTACATGCCTCACCTTCTGAGCCCTCCATCATGTAATCTGGTAGATTTTGGCACCTGATAGGTACAATGTCAGGTATTTGAATTCAATGAGGTCTTCAAGATGGATGCAGGCAGTGATTGACAGTCTGTGTCCTGCTACTGTGTGTAAAAAAAAATAAAAAAAATAGTTCCTTGAAGCAAATATGATTTCTTTGCCTCCCATAAAAATGGGTATCTTCCTGAAATTACATTCATCCATTCCTTGTTCTATTTTCCCTTAAAACAGATACAAGAGGGATGATCAGGTTTATATTCCAAATTGACACTGAAGAATGTAGTGCTTGAATATTCTGTGCAGAGATGATTTCATATTTAGGAAAAAAATGAAGGGTATAAAGGAATAAAGTCATGTCTTGTTCTTAGATACAGAGATGTTTTGAAAATTTCTTTAATGGATGATACTAGTTTGATGAATGGGACCTCTAAGTCTAGAGACAACCACTATTAGTAACTGAAGACTCCATTGTAGGTTTAACATATGAAGGTGATGAGAACACAATGAGCTTGAGTCTCATCTTTCACTTGGGGAAAATTGAGAGTAGTTCTTCTGAAATCAGTAGAATTGTATTTAAACAAAGTTTTTGTCTATAAAAGGGAGATAGACCAGAATAAGTTACTCTGCTGTAATTATTTCCATATAATTCCCATATAGGCCTTCTGTTCTGGAAAAAATGTTATTGTATTAAGAATAATTCTAGTCATATTTTCAGGCAAGCCAGACATAATGCCCTAATATCAGAATTTTTTAATCTGAGGAGATCAAGTGGTTTAAACATTAGCACTATAATACAGAGGTTTGGATATCGAGTTACTGATTTAATTCTAAAATATATTCTCTTAATTAGGAGCTTATGGTTGACTCAGATGGTAGGCTCAGTCCATCACAGTATGCTTCATCTAAACCACTTCATATTTTGTATCCTACTTGACTGAATAAAGTAATAAAAGATTTGTTCTTCATCACTGAAAAAGATATATATTCTGGAATATAAGTGATCACAAACATTACCTAAAAAATTTTGATAGACGCGAAGTCATATATTTTTTTTCACCGTTTTAGAATCATGGGAGGAAGCATGTAGTTAAAACTTTATTTTATAGAGACTTACCTGTAAGAGAAAAAAATTTAATACCTAGGAGAGAATAAAAGCTGTAAGGAAGCTGTTTTCATTCCTTCTTGTTTATGACCTTTTAAAACTTTGGGATGTCAGTATTGGTTGTCAGGTTAGGGGATCTCTCCTCACGCTTCTTCAGGGACTGACTGGTTTCATGAATATGTCATTGTTTGTATGCCAAGCTTTATCCTACTCTTTAATAGGGATTATTAAAACTTTCTATAGTACCTGCACTGGCAAAACAATCCTCAGTGTGGCAGTGAGACTCTAGACAGTTTTAGACACATGATCTAAACTGGTTCTACGGAAAAGTGTAGGGCCAGATGAGCTTCTCACCTAGCATAGCAATCATGTGTACATTTTTACATCTCAGCTAGTTCTCTAACTTTTCTCTATGAACAATGAAAGGAAACAGGCCCTTTTGAGGGCAGTTCACATAACCTTTCCCAGACATGCCTTGTGAGATGTGGTAAATGGCATTTAAAAAAAAAAATCCATTTCTCTCCATTGGCTATCAATTGAATCTTGGCAGGTAAGATATTTAAATATCTTCTGGAAGTCTCAATTTAGATGAGAAAATTTAATTTGAGTGTCACAGTTTCACCCTTAAGATCATCCTCTCTTGCTGTATAAGTGAGCTGATGATTTGGGAGACAGCCAGAGCAGAGGTGCAAAGCCAGAACACACAGATGTATCAGATGTGCACAGTGGGCTCACAGCCACTCTGAGAACTGTTCATGCAGAGCAGCACTGGCAAGGCCAGCAGGTCAGGTGCAGGCAGAAAGGATGCCTCTGTCCTGTCAGGTGCTGTCCCTGTGCATTAACTACCAAATTCTGCTGCTGTGCTAATCTTTGCCATGGGTTAGCATGCTTGCGGACAGGTATCTGTTTATTTACTAACTCTAATCAGGGAGAAAGGAGTCTTATATAGTTGTTACATGTGTTTTGCATAGACCTGTCTGCAAAGAATTAAATTGACCTGCGTTACTGACTAACTGCCAGCATTTGTCTTCTGCCTTGCTTTGTCTACGTAGTTGAAGACCTGAACCTATCAGGTTTTCCAACCAGTCAGTTTGCTACTGACTCAGTGTCATTAAAGTAAAATGTAAACTTGTAAAATTAGCCGTACAACCTCCATACAGGAGTATGTCAGTATTGAGCCATGTTATCTCATGCATTTTAGATTACTAGACTATATTCTCTGTAGTACCCTGATCTTAAAATGTGTTTTGCAATTCATAGAAGAAGGATCAATCTGAATGGAGTTGAAACTGCTTTTCATAAAAACAAACAGCTTTTCTAAGGGGATGTAATACTGAACAGACCAATGGTATGATATAAAGACAAAAAAGCACTACTGTAGTTATTGAGAAATCATTTGTTTGATGAGTTTAAGGATTTCTTTGGACATTAGCAAATTAACTTGAAATAGAGTGAAACATCTATAAGAAATTAGTCAATCTAAAGCTGCAAAAGGAGGAAATGTAGACATTAGACCCTCATTTGCGGGGGTGCTGAGATTTGTTAGTGTTGATCTGTTCATCTGAGGAATTGATGTTTTATGTCTTGCAAAAGATGGCTTTAAATTTAATTGTAAGACTATTTCTCAGTATGTAAAGTGGAACTATATACCACTTTAAAACCTTTGCTTGAAAATATACATAATACAAGATGTCATATGTAAAACTGGTGGAAGTAGGCCAGTGGGTAATGAACTCATTTACCGCTTGACTATACTGAGGTTTAGAAAATGTCTTTTTATAGTTACATGCCAACTAGACTTAGCATGGAAGAAAAACAAATATACAAATAACTATAGATTAGGTACTAAAGATGACCAAATTACCTTTCAGTTGGTTTTTTCAGTATATTCAACTTTTTAATTGCAGATATATCATACCTATTCATAATTAGAATGCTATTGTAGCAGAATACAATCAAAACCTTTAATTATCTATGTAGACTCAATGCAAATCTGTGTTAATCTGAGACATACTCCCTTGGATATTAATGTAATCTGTAGAAAAGGGATCTTAGAATGAAGCAATACAAGGTCAGAGCATTAATTATATATTTTTTAAATTTTTATACATATAGAAATTAATTTATGAAATTCAGAAATTCCTTTACCACATAGTTGGCAAGTGATTCTCACCAAGAGGGTGGAATCAGTGCTTGCTTGTCAAGCTCTGTTCTCCACTGATGTCTGCCCTGACAACACATGTTCATCTTGGCAAGGCTTTGGAGGCAGTGTGATAATGATGCTTTCTGTCCCAGAGTTGCAAATGGTGCTGCAATTGATGCATTGTTAACTTTGATGGCAGTCATGGACTACTACCACGGCTTTATTCTTCCGGCTGCATTTTCCAGGATGAAGGAGCTGGATGTTGCACACATCTATGTGTGCGTCTCTGTGTGTTCACTCCTTAGCTGTTGGCACACAGTCGTATTTGAAGCACGCAGATGGGCAGCTCAGTTCCATTTACCTCTGGTGTGCATTCTGTCATTGGCAGCCAATATGAGCAAGCCACAGGGACACATCTCCATACAAATGTGATTTTAAAAAGGCAATTTTCTTCTTTTATGGTGGCTTTACAGAGTTTTCACAAAATTTAATGTGCAGATGACTTGCTGCAGCATATTGAAAGTCAAAAGGCCTCATTCAACTTTTGTGTTTAACAGATTACATGATGTCTCAAAATTAAAATAGCTGCAATTATAAAGTATTATTTGTGGTTAGAGACAGTGGACTTATTTGCAGAGTTTGTATTTAATCATGCAAGATACTCAGCTGCTCTGAAGAAAATAAATTAGGCAGATATTAAAAACAATCAGTATAATTACTATTTAAATGCAGGTTTAAAGTTCTAATGCTTTTGAATTATAGTTCATTATCCTTACAGTGAGAGAAGCCTGTATATTGCAAGAAAGATGAAGAATCTTTGTTAATGTATTTATTGCTGTATTTTAGTACTGTTGCTCTGCTGAGCAGTGCTTGAGCACAATGTTAACACATCTCTGGAGAGGGGAGACTCTGTGGGCCAAGGTAATGTTGCTCCCCCCTGTGCTGGGCTGTGCATAAGCTGAGAGAGGCTTCCAGTCTTTAATGCAATCAGTGTCAGGGGAAGCAAAACTGCATCCAGCACTAATGGGGCTCTGGGCCACTGGAAAACACATTCTCATGCTTAGTTTTGTCCACTTCTGCAACGCCCATCACACGTATCTTGCAGGATAGTAGGTGAAACAGAAGTATGGATTTGGCCCATATATAATCCTATTGACTGTACTGATTTACTGTTACTAAAAACTGACTGAAAAGAAATCAAAAAATAGAGACATGAAAATTATCATGAGTGTTCAAATATTTATAAATTAATTTAAAACTCTTCTTTCTGTTAACTGAGTTATATGTAGCTACAAAGTCTCAGTAGTCTGTGAGTTTATACAGTTAGCTGATATAAGAAATAATATATTTACTCTTTACAGATTTCATGTGCTGTCACTCTTCTTAACCCTGCAACATATCCAAAACAGTGACAATCCTTGTCACTCATTATACTAGAGAATTCTTGCTTTTGCAAATACTTTCCACTTGACCTAGTGTTTGATAGTTATTTTATTGGTTTGAATGATAGTGGTAATAGAAGAAACAATACAATCATTCAGCTGTATTTGTGGAATTAATCTTTAAAAAGATAGTAAGAAAATGGAACACATGGCATTGCAAACAATAATTGAAATAGTACGATGAAATAATTCTCACTTCTTCTCTGCGTGATGGAAAGCATCTGTCTCTGGGATTTTTGAACGATGAGTAGGTTTTGTTACGTTAAATAAATTGAATAGTTTTCAATAAAAATGGCTTTTAGTAGAACCCTAAGTACAGTTCACATCAGTCATTTTAAAATATCAAATTGCCTTAATTTTTATATTGAAAAATTTATAGGATCCATTATAAACATTTTGTTATTAACTTTTCTTTTGCTATTTTTCTTTCAAAATAGTTAAATGGCTACAGACCCTTGCTGGGGATTCATTTTTGCTGACATCAACGTGGCTGCTCCCCATTCACATCATTCCAATCAAACTTTGATGATTCCAGAGACTGAAATGATTTTGATGTACTGGGAATAGCTATGTGTGGTACTTTTGTATGTAGACAAATTCATAAAAATCTCATAAATGATGGTCACCTCTATAATAGCATTTAATTAAATGGGAAGACAACAAGGACAGTTTGTTCTAAATCCATTTTCCTATAATTTTTTGAGATAAAATGTATTATGAAATCATCCCCAAGAGTCATAAAATTATCTTTTGCTTGCAGATATTTATGTCTTGCATTCATTGTTTTTGATATGAACTTCTTTTCCACATCTGTTTGAAAGAGCATCTTACTACATGGGATATTGGATTCATTGGCCTTGTTTTGAAAACCCTGCTATCCCCACCAAATTGTTTCCTCTTCCTATTTTAAATATTTTTAAGTCTGTCACTTGTTCATGCAAATAATGGTTCTGGACAAATTTAGATCTTATTTAGATGAGTCAGCTTCAGAGAAAATTATTCAATAAACTGATACACCTGGGAACTGGAAATCTAAAAGACTTTTCACATTTTCAGCATTGGTCTGGCAAACAGTGAGTTGGGAAAAAAGTGAAAATAAATCGGTGGAAATCATCTCTTTATAATGACATTTCAAGTTGCACTGGAAAGGAATATCACTGAACATTCTTTAGTTGGGAAATGCTAGTCCCAGCTCTGCTGGCCACCTGCTGTACGATAACCAAGTCACTTCTCTTCCTTAGGTTTTCCATCAGAAAATGGAGGTATTGATATTGCCTTCCATACTAGAGGGTGAGATCTAGAGACATACAATCATAGAGCAATAGAACATCCCAGGTTGGAAGCAATCTCAAAAGATGCTCTGATCCAACCTTTCATGGAAAAGGGAATCTAGATGAGATTACCTAACACTTAGTATAATAACACCTTGAAAACCTTGAGCAATGAGGATTCTACCATGTACGTGTTGAAGTTGTTGCAGTGAATAATTTTTTTCACTGTGAAAAACATATTCCTTTTATTGAGTTGAAACCTCTCCTGGTGCAACTTTCACCTGTCATCCCTTGTCCTCTTCATATTGCTCCTTGTGAAGTGAGAGGCTCTGCCTTCTTTGCAGCTGCTGTCACTGTAATTGTTAATAATTAACCACTTTTGCAAATTCACTGTATTGTGGGTAATCTCATGTAGGGAAATCTTTCTGACAAGATTTACAGAACATAGATCAAATGGCAATGTGACTAATCTTTCAAATTCCAGAAAAGTAAAATTCCATCTTCAGGTTATTGAAGTACTTGCTATGAAGATACACCAAAAAATGATGGAATATTGAATAATATTTGAGCCAGGCTTCTTACATTTTACAGTGTCATTACCAGCGGATTGGAACTGTGGAGAGAGAATTTACTGGCGACATACATAACAAATAAATTTAACATTAGTTTAAGCAAACTGTTTGGGTTATTGTTTTAGTAACCTCTACGCAGATTATAATTACAAAATGTAGACTAATTTCTCAATATTGGGAAAAGGTATTGGAAAAAGCTGAGTATATCTTATCACAACTCCTTTTATATTTAATTATCTTTTTTTTTTTTTTTCCATTTAGGTTTTCTACAATTCAGTTTCAATTTCTGTTATTCAAATTCTTATTGTAATTTTCAATTCATATTTTTCAAACCCAAAATATCCAGAGCCACACTAGGATCATGTTGTCTCATTGACTTATAAACCTTATGGTCTTTGAAACACCCTTTAACATTATAATGAAACAGCATTTTAAAAGGATAAAATTAAAATAATAAAGTTCTGTCATGGACCATGCCTTATTTATTTTAGTTATTAATTTTTAATTGTTTCCAGGAAAATAATTCAGAATAATTCAGTGTCTTGGCATGGCTTTCCTTTTCACTTTTGCTTTTTTTTTTTTTTTTTTTGGTCATCTGACTATTATTAAATTGTTATCTTTTTAGTTTTATTCCAGGTCAATAATAGCTATGCAGTTTGTTCCAAATGACCAACATTAAAGATTCTTTTTCATTCTCTTTGTAAGTCTTCTATAGGTTTGACAGCTTATCTTCCAAATCTTCAGTGCATAGGTTCATTTGGATCTATTTCAGTACAAACTAATATTGAGCTAAGGGATTCTTATATCATATTTTTGAAACAAAAATGAAATGAAACATTGAATTTACTGTAATAATTTAGATTGTTTTGTTGTAAAAATACAGAAATTAAAGGAAAAGAAGGAGGCCTGTAACTAGAGCCGGTAATGCCATATTCAGAAGTGTTAATGAAACCACATGCCAAGTTTAGGACACTCTCCCAACACATCGTAATGAACTTTAGACCTGCCAAATGATGAAGCATCACAATAACAATGTGCTATAAGAATACAGGAGGAAGAATCTGAGTACTTCAAATGCTGTCAGTCTAAAAAGTACTGTTTTATCCTGGCATGCAAAACATTTTTGTTAGGTGAAGTACCCAAATAAGAAGTCAAAGTGGACTGTCTCTTGGACAACAGAAGAGCCAATGTTTTCTGCCCACCTGGCAAAAGGAAAACCTTTCCTGATTGAGAGTCCTATGTCTGATTAAGCCCTGAACATGTAAGACAAAGTACTTCAAAGGATACCTGCCCAAGTACCAACATAATCTGCTTTTTCTTCTCTTTCATGGTAATCATTGCCCACTGACTCAAGGAAAATCAGTATCTAGGAGCCACATAGTATACCAAGAAAAAAATGTCATTTTTAACCTTTGCAAGTAGCAGAAACATTGACATGTTCATAAAATATAAATATATAAACAGTGTAAACAAGCACAAGGAAATAGCAATCAGTGTTGCTTCTTTCATATGCCTGATTTCTTTTTTGTACTGTAAAATCCAACATGAGAAAGTTCAGTTTTTACTGTGATGTCCAGAGATCTTAAAGGGTAAGTGAGATCCCACAGCTGAAAGGATGGTGAGGCATCTTAGGAGCAGAACATGTGTCAAGCTATGCTACATGCATGTTACCTGTCATGAAATGATATGAATTCCAAAGAAGAAAGGACCAGAGATGAAATTGTGTTTTCAAAAGCATCTATGATTTTGTCCTGTGACAGCACAGTCTGCTTTCCCATGAGAAATTCCTCTTTGAGAATTGTAAATATGAAGATAAGTCCATGTTTTGGCTGAATTGTTTTCAAAACAGACAGTCAGAGTTCCGTCCAATCAGCTAGGGGGGCGGACGGCTGTGGCCAATCCCAGTTAGCGGTCATTTTGTATATAAAAGCCATATTTAAATAAATAATTCCCTTTTCTTGGCAAATTCTCTCAGGTGCTTCTTGTTTCGACATTGGCTCAACAGCGACATTGTCCCAGTAAATATTAATGGTAGCAAAATTATACCCATATTAACTGCTGTGGAGGATACTGTACCATGTATGCTGTGTAACAGGTATTACTTTTTTTGTGGGCTACACCACCCTGAACTGATGAATCAAAGTAAACCCATAGTTTTGTTAATTTAATGACAAGCAGTATATATACTAAGTGCCCTATTTCTATTTTTTAAATTGCTTTTTAACATGGATCTCGTATGCATATATGTTTTAACATGCACTGGTCTGCTTCTTTAGAAGCATTCAGTTCTTCATGTCTTTGAAGTGTACTTCTCTGAGTATAAATGTTTTCTTGCTTAGAAAGAGAAATTATTTAAATCTGAACTCATATTTGCGTGCGAGGTAAAGAGATGGAGTTTCTTTTAAGGTTAACTTACACTGGAATACAGAAGAAGTAAATGTCACCCATTTTCATGAGCAGCAAAAGGAGTCAGGTTATGTTCTTTTTGCTGCCTGAATAACCCAGTCTTCTATTTACTTACCAGCATCCATCAGTACTCTGAAGTATGTATCTACCCACCTTGCCACATAATGAATTTATTTTTTGGCAGTGATCCGTTCTTGCTTTTTACTTAAATCAGTCTTTTTTGTGTACTAGGCAAATGAAAAAAAACCTGCTACTTAATTGTGCTGGCTGGGACAGTACCATTTTTAAGGGATTAAACATTATGAAGTGATACAAAAGAGGCTTGATGATGTTGGTTGTTTGGTATCTGACTTCAGACACCATGGTCATGTGCTTCATTTTACCTCTGTTCCTGGATGAGAAAAGCAGAGAGGCAGCAGCTCAGTTGATCTCGCTGTTGATGTAACATAATTTTGTTCACACTTCTGCTAAGAGAACAACCTCTGAGATTATTCCAGACAACATTATCCCATTTCATCCACCCCCAGATCCAGCTCCTCAAAGGGAAAAGTGACAGCTGTGAACATGGTTAAACCTATCCCATCATTACTCCTTGGTCATTCTATAAACACTACCCAGAAATTTCCAACTGTTCTAGCACCCATCTCTAGTAGTCCTCAACATTTTAGGAGTTGAGTTTTAGGAGTCGAGCAGTTGTCTTCAGGTCCTTAAGGAAGTGTGTGAAGAACACTGTCTAAAACATATATTCAATATGTGAATTGTAAACAATCTGAGTATCTATCAGCATCCACAGAGAACTGTGAAAAACTCAGTCATGATGGCTTTTGCATCATTGCAACTGAGAATGGGATCTTATTCTCCTGTCATTGTGCAATGAAAACCTTTCAGCAACCAAAACTCAGTTGTGTTAGACTTCAACCAGGGGGAGCGTAAGCCTAAAAGAGGTCAGTTTTCTGTCTAGGATCACTTAATAAGGACAGAAGTTGTCTTATTAGGATATGAAAATCATTACAGTGACTTAATTCAGATTACTGAATCTTCCTCCCCCCATATCCTTCCTAACACAGAAACCTAGAAAACTGAACAATTGCTAATTGTTTATTTTTAAAATGTTTTGAGTTGGAATTTTTTCACTAATGGGTTCTGCAGATTTGCCCTCAATTTTACATTAATTTTTTAGCAACTTGCTGTGGTACTGGAATAAATTAAATTAAATATGCATTTTTTTAGCAAGAACTAGGAGATTGGAATGGAAAAGTCTTTCCCTTTGATTATTTTCTAGAAAAGTAGAGTTACTGTAGCTTTATTATCATTAAGAAATAGGATAATCAGCTAAATGCTGTACACAGTTCTTGGAAAACTTGTTGGGTTTTTTCCTATGCCAAAACATTCTGTATGTTCAAAATATACTATTCAGAAATTTCAACACCATAGACCATCAAATATTGCCTCTAAGAGTGAGGGTAAAATAGTATATAGCTAAGAGGGTATTCATATGGTTTTTCATCTGAAGCTCTTATTATTACTCCATTTGGAGGAACTTTTTGCCATTTTTGAACATTTACCATAAAGACCAGAATTAGTGTTAATCTTTTGTAACTTTTTAGGCATATGCATTTATGCATACAGATGTGTTCTTTTAACATAGTACACATGAGGGTTTTTAAAATAGCTTCTAATGTTTTTGTTTTGCTATATAAAAATGGAGCTGGTTTTAAGACTTCCATTTCATTTCACTGTATCAATGACCTCAGTGCTGCAGGTTGTGCTTTTGAAGTGGCAAGTTTCAATGATGCACTTCCATCATCAAACAAATGGTCTGTAATACTCTTGAAAATTATGATATTTTAAATTCCTCTTAATTGATTTATTTTGTTTAACTGTTTTATTGGGCAGTACTAAGTAATGCATATAGATAAATCTGTTTCTGAAAAGGCAAAGAAGGTTCCTTTTCTTCTGCTTGGAAGGTTGTAGACATGTAGACATTTGCAAAACTGCTGAAATTTTCAGTGTCCCTTTTGGAGATTTATTTCTTTTTAGATTCTTCTGTGTATTCAATGGCACATTCAGCCTAATTCTCTCCATTTTTGGTTTTGTTGGGAGCAATGAACAGGATTACAGGGAGCAAGTCTGCTAATTGCCACCTCCAACTACCTTTCAGGGCCAGTGGTGTGACAAAATATATAATTAACATCCGCATTAGTTCAGTTACTAGCTGTGCTGGTAAGCAAATGGAATTCTGAATTCAATACATAAGTTAACTATGCCACTACCTTTTCTATTAATTTTACCTTTTCTTGTTGAGTGTACATATTTTTAAATCACTCCCTTGTATGGGACTGGTCTTGGTCAGTATTTTTCACACACTCTCAAGTATTATGCCTACTAGTTTTAGCAGGATATTACAGCTATAGTTGCAGGTCATAATAGAAACCTTCTTTGGTGTTCAGACCAATAAATAAATTAGAAGAAGGGCTTTATGATGTATGATGAGCTGAAGCTCTGTATGATAAAATGAACTGAAAGTAGGGCAGAGAAAGTACAACCTTTGTAAGGAGCCTAGCCTGGGGCTAAAAGTTCATTGTGTATTTCAGAATATGGTGCAACAACAGTATGAAGAGTTAGTGACTGAGGTTTTCACTGCCTCAGGATATCAGTGATTCAGCTGCATATAATGATAGGGAATGCTAAGAATGCACTAAATAAATCCCGTGTCCATAACTTGTAATTTCTTACTGGAGCTATGGGCAGGATGAAAGGCCTGACAAAGGTTCATTGCCAGCAGAATGCAGTATAGATCTGGTTGTTATACTTGTTCACTGGGGAACACAGAGTGTATTTTTTTAGTGTGATTATATAAAAAGATGAAATAAAACCACAAGAGAAATAAGGTATGAATTGATGACATATAAAGTATTTACTGGTGGACTAAGAAAAGCACCAAATTTGCAAAGAGTTGCACACATTTTCCTGAAAACCAGAGGTGTTTAAACCACCTTCCAGTTAAGAACTCTCATACTTCAGGGTTCTGCTTGTTTCTGAAGTATGTTTCAAGATGTCTTATCAGATCCTTCTTTCTGCTCTGTATGTTTTACTTGTGAAACCATGGCAAACAACATTGAAGTGTCTACAAAAAACAATTTGAAAAACTGTGAAATGGTTAATTTTTATTTATATGCTTGCAATTTACAGCAAAATTAATATGTTTGCACTTCTTGATGAGGACTAGATTTCCACTCTGAACTATTGGATTAGGATTTTACTAGGATATGATTTTTCGTCATTTTCTGTTTTTTAAATTTCTCTGGTCATGTTTTTCTACTTCTTTCTTGAACCTCTCCAATTATTAAATATGGTATTAAAAAGGTTGTTTATAGGTTAAAATACAGGTATACTTAACATGTAAATACTGCCTTGAACAACTGATATCAACTACAATATTTTGAATTATAAGTGCATGGCATTTCCTCTTTCACTAACGTGATCTCTGTGGAAAAATACCAGCCACTTGGAAACAGAGGAGTTCCATGTATATAATTCACAGTAGTGACTGTGTTAATGCTGTTCATGGTGATTTTTGCTTAGAGGCTGAGTGAAATAGCCTGCAAGAGTGTGTGGTTATAATTTAGTTACAGATCTGAAAAACACAGACTGCTCTCCCTGCCCAATGCCCTAGTAGCAAAATTTCCCCATGACTAAGATGTTCACTGAAAATGAAAAGAATCCTTCTGGTTCTATTCTTATAAAGAACTAATTTATTTAAATGGAGATGTTGTTTATTCCTCTTCCTATTCCAGTAATTCTCATCTCAGCTTCCTTAACATGAAATCCATAGCACTATCTCCCCTAGAAATGTAAAATTCAGTCATGTGAAATGCTCTTTCTAACCTGCTGTTACACTTTTGCACAAATGTCAGTTAACTTTTTCAAACAGGTTCCTTGAGGCAGTTGGCGTTGGGCAGGAAGCCTACTTAGATTAGCCAGGTAAATTAAAGAATTCAGCTGACATGAAGCAAAGCTATTAATCTGGGAGAAAATCTTTGTTAGATCTTTAAACTTCAAAATGTAGTGGCTCCTGATAAGAAATGCTCTGCTTGGAATGTCAGTGAACTCCATAAGGAGGTAGAGGAAAAATTCTTACATTCTACGGTATAACTGTGCTCACACAGCCGCTGGTGTCAGGACTACAACTATTCCTGCTAAATGGGTGAGAATGAGGCTTTTAACAGCCAACATGCCGTGGGTGGAGATGAAAGGTGCTGGGACACAGGTGAGCATTGCACAGCAGTGCCACTCTGCACGGGCGTGCCCCGCTCTGAACCTTCACCCGAGCCTGCAGCCTGTCTGTTCACTGGTGTGGGTCTCACAGCTGTACTCCTTGAAATGTAAATTTGGTAATTTATGTGTGAATGCTTGCATGGCTGTCTTTGATCCAAATAATACATGTTTTATTTCTTAAATAGCTTGTGTGAAATGTGTACCCTCCAATTGCATTCATTCTCCTGGTTTGAAGAGAGCTTTCAAGCATACCTAAAACTGTTCCAAATAGTGGCTCTGCAAAGTGGACTTCATGGAAGAGACGAGGGATGAACTATTTGACCTCTACTGGGGTAAAAATGTCTGTTTCGCACAGGGTTACAGAGTCTTTGGGGCAGAGAAGAAGCAGGTAAAAGACAGATTCTGTCCTTGCTCCAAGTAATGTCTGTTCAGGGCCTATGACACGTATGATGTATAATCATAACCCTGAATATCCTAACATGGGAGCTCATGCATATTTACCTATGGTTACATCTAGGCACAAACTAGCTCTGACCTGTCTAAGAGAAGGGCTTTAACTGGATTTCCTACAGTTGCTTGTGGCCTGGAGCAGACTCCAGAGTCTGAAAAGCTGGAGTCTTATCTGCTGTGTAGTTTATGCTGAGGTCTGGCTTCTGAGACTGTGTTATTGTACAATTTAGGTTATGGCCTTGTGAGCTGTTCAGTAATTAAAATGCAGGAAGTACCTGAGATCAATTCTGAAAACAAGATTTATTCTCTGTCACTTTGGTACTTCCAGATGGAGTTTCTCTCAAGTTCTTCATCAAAAATCTTTCTATTTCCACTTAACATAACACTCAGCTTTTCTTCTCTAACTTGAGACTGAGCCTGAGTTAATGCACATTTAGTTTTGAGTTAAATTAGCCATACGCGTATTTTGGATAGTAATTCTTAAATAGCTGGACATTTCAATATAATGCTGCTTTATCTATCAGATGAAAAACTTCCTCAATAGAAATTATGCTTACAAGTGCTAATTTCCTTTATTAATGTCCATAAAGAGTAAAAATATAAATCACAGAAAGCAAAATGCAGAAAGCAAATTTCAACAACATTATAATAATGTGTTGAATTGAGAAGCCCCTTATAGATGTTTCTAAAATAATGACAAAAAGATAAAAAAAGTGGGAGGAGAAATATTTCCATTATGATCAAAAGGAGACAAGGATTTGTGTGTTTACATTTACAAGATATAATATTTATTAAATATTGAGTTTAATGCTAAACAGTTTACCAACCTTCTTCGTTATCTTAATTTCTCAGCAAGGTATTAATGTTTTGATTCATGTTTGTGGTTTTTAGAACTGAGTCAACACATCAGGGAGCAGTTTAAGAGGCTTGCCTCCTCCTAAGCTGCTTTGTAAAGTAGGAAGGTATTGGTTGCCTTTCTGCACAAATTACATCCAGTAACCATCCTTCCCCAAGTTTTGGAAATGGTGAATCACTGCTGTTTGGACCACCAGTCAAAGGGGGGGAATTTCCTAAGGCAGGATGGGGAAAAACCATTGTTGCCAGGAATTTGTCCTCTTTCAGTGGGCTCACTTTTTAGCAGCTTTGCAACATTTCTATGCTAAGACCAGAAAGACACAGTAGTTATTTTGTGCCTCATTTACCTCCAATATCTCCTAATTGTTGCTGGAGGGTTCTAAAATAGATACATGGCAATAAAGGAATGCACATAACTTTTTTTTGTTGTTGCTTCTAATGTGGTAATGATAATATATTTAGTATTTATTGCATTAATGGCTGGTAATGGATAACTCAATTATTTCAGACTCCATTTATTAGGACATCATTCAAATGGGTAACTCAAATAGCTCATAACTTAGAAGATCAGAATATGACAACAGATAAAGCTAAAAGAAAGGAGAGTGGATAACAAAGATAATTACAGGCTTTAGCACAAGCAAGTATAGTGAAATACTTGGTTGTTAAGCCTTTTATTACTCAGTTTCTGCCACTGTGTATACCAGCAGGAGAAACTTAAGAGTGGAGGAGATGCTGGTATCATGGACTCTCACTGGGAATCCTTTATATGTAGAATAATTTGGTTTTTTTACGTACTGGGACTGGCAGCCAAAACACAGAGGCTGACCTTGCAGGAAGATAATATGATAGGGAAGGTACAATTAATTTTGTGAGAGCTTTGCAATTTAGGGAAAGAAGTACTGAGTTCAAAGGGTAGAAGTGATATGGAGTGAAGGTAACGAAACTTTAAAAAGTTACATATTAGTAGGTGCTAATATAGAAAATTATTTTACTTACCAGCATTTTAAAATTATTAAAATAAGAGTAATCTGAGAGTATCTTAAACACTTGAGGCATCAAGGACAGTAAGAAATTGATGACTAACTATTAGATGATAATTCTTGCTAAATAAAATTTAAAAGAAAAATAGGGAGAAATTATGAGATTTGAACAGTTAGGATTCTTTTCCACAGAAACCAATGGTTTACTTAATAGTATTTTACTCCACAGATTAATAGCCTACATGAAATTGTTTTAGTTAATTATCTGCTCATTAATACTCCACAAAGGAGGATGCTTGATTTCAGTACACAAAATCATGCAAAAAAAGATTCCAGTCTGATTACAATGAACACTAAAGAAAGAAAGAAAAATCATTGTTAATTATATTTAACACCATGTTAGTTCTTTCCTGTCTTCCTGCAAAGTGATATGTCATGAGATATATTAGGATTTATTGTCATGATTTGCAGCAATATTGTTTTTATACTGTTACAGGCCGTTTTCCTTTCCTTTCTGCTTTTGGATCAAACTTCTAAAACTGGTATTTTGAGTATTCTGTAGAGCTCTCTTCCTTTAAAGATCTTAGTATTTGTATCCTAGTATTTGTATTTGTATCTTATACATTAAGAAATAAAAAACATAACCACAATGCCACTAACTAAAATAAAATTTTCATTTAAACTAAAAAGGCAAAACAGGCTTTAATAATATTTTTGTACATTTAAGTCTTGATTAAAAATTAGATTAAGATATTCACTTCAGGGTTAGATAAGAGCTCGATGCTGAACCATGTCCAAAACTTGCATTCAGACTAGTTACTACTGGAGCCCTCTGGTTGTTTTTAAGAGAGAATTCTATCAACTTGGCTTGAAAATAAGCATGTACAGAACTGGCACAGAATCAAAACTGAAGGGATGAATTTGTCTGAGAAATTTCCTGTTCTTAATTATTTCTACCTTCCCCTATTTGATTTAAGATTCCAGTGGCTATCTTATCTTGTAAGGTTTGTATATCATGTACAGGCATTATTTTAATGCTGATTCAGTTATGTATCTTGCCTCTTGGTTGGCAATTAAATAAACAAGAAGGGCAGCTTCCAAATGATAAACAACTACATTCATGCCTAGAGTACATGAAATTTAGTAATAAATCAGAACTATTATCTTTCAGCTGTGTTTTCTGTGGTTTGTTTTTTAAGTTTCTATAATATATGAAGTCAGCACAAACATTCTGTATACTGAAAAAAAAAAATAAAGCCTGTAGGATTTAGTGTCTTTCCTTCCTAAACTGTCTTCTAAACCATTAAAAACTTGGCACCAATGTAAAAATACATAAAATCAAGAAAATATTGGAGTATGTTAGGTAATCATTAAATACAGTTGGATGAATCTATTTACTGGCAATACAGATGTAGTCTGTAAAAATAGTCCTTTCTAAGGTTTTAGGGGTTTTTTCATGACATGGGGGCCAATTTATTCATATAGTAATCACTTTTTATTATTCAAAGGGATTTATGACTCTATTTATTACTCAGAGATTATTATTCATCTTCTCCCTAGTAATCTTTGCCTCTAAAAAATGCTGACATGAGATCAGTTTGGCCAATTTCTTCAGTGCACTACATCTCCTACTCTTGTTGGCTTTGGCTTAGGTAAAACTCAGTACAAAAGAAAGGTAATTCGACCCAAGCTTAAAAACTTGCTGTGTCTCAGCCATTGATCTGGCAAGACTGGATCCCTCAGAATCAAGACTACAGTGAACTGTCATTAAAATATCTGAACCATAGGGTATATTCAGCAGCAAAACTCTTAGCAATGTAAGTTTTCCAACTTGCTTGACTCACCAAGATTGCTGGGATATCAGTAAGTATACAATCTATCTTATGTTTTTAACTTTAAAATATGAAAGAAAACAAATTCTCGAAGATTAACTCCTTGAGGAAAACTGTTCTACAATAAATATACCCCATTCACTTTCCAATGATGCATAGATATCCTCTTCAAGTTTTGTCACCAGATTCCATCTGAATATTTGAATTAAATTATTTTTTCTAGCTTTTATTGAATAATAATTCCCTGCAAGCCTGTATGTAGGAAGTAGTCCTTGCTTTAGGCCACATTCCATTGTTTGGAAAAGTACCTTTCATGTAACATTTTTGCCATTAGCAGCTTTCAGCTGTGTAAATATCATTTATAGTTATAAAACGTAACAGAAGTATAGAATGCAAAGATCTCAACAAAATTAATTTACTGCTGCAGTTATGCATAACTTTTCTATGTGTCCACTTTTCTGTACTTTTAAAGCATTTTATTCATGTCTGAAGAAGTCTTATAGTAAACTATTCAAAATACTCAATAGTAATGAGTATTTTGAAAATCAGTATATTGTAGTTTGCATAATCAAATTATTTTTAAATGGTAACTTTCTAAAAAACAAATATTAGGATATGCAAAAATTGGAAATCATATATTTATTGTAGTGTGCAAGCTCCTGTAGATGCAACTCTTAACCTATTAAACCTAATTATAATAAGAAAATAAATCAGAATGGAAGTGCCAGAAGCTATTTAGGAATATTTAGCCCAAACAAAATGGACTAATATCCCATACATCTTTACAGCAGTTACAGAACAGTGATACAATATCAGTCTAAGTATTCATTTCGTTATTCTCTTAGTACTGGTACTAATCAGTACTATTAACCTCTCAGGCTAGGTAAATTATTTGTGACCTAAAAAAGAACACAGTTCTTCTCAGTGTTATATGTGGGTAAATATACAGAGGTAGGCCCTTCTTCCCACCTCTGAAAAACATGAGGGTGAGGGGGTAGAAGTGTTGTTTAACATTTATGAAAACTACTATGATCTAAACAACTGCTAGTTACATCTTATTTCTTCTTTTTAATTACAGAAAGTGGTTTTTCCTTCTTGAAAAAATTCCTTCCTGTATCCAGATGACTACAAAGAACCTCATATCACCTCAAATATAAACACACAGCAGCAAAATAATTGCTGAATTAGATCTTGTACAAGTTACACAAGTATTCTAGAAAGCTCCTGAATAGGTTTGGAATGAGTCCTGTAAATAGAGAAATAATACTTTTCATCTCCTCTTCTTAGGATCATGGTTAGTTTTTCAGTTACCATAATCTTTATTTATAAAAGATAAGCTGTTTAAAGTACTGATTCACACTAAGAAGTGATGTTTCCATCCTTTGTCATCTGGTGGTATTTAGGACTGCTGAGAATTCTTACTAACATGTTCTCAATTTGCCTGAGTTAGAGTAAATGCAATGTGATAAAAACCGTCTGGTGATACTGCAGGTATAAAAATATTTGCCATATATATGGGGTTTTTTTCTCAATAAGATACAGCATGTTAGAATTTCTTAAAGAAATAATATAGATTTAATTATTTGATAAAAGGAGAAGACATAAAAGACATCCAAGGGGTGACCATGTAAATTTCTCAGTGCTAAACAGTGGACCACTTCAAGAAAAATTATGTTTAAGTCCCTACAAGAAATTTTAATGTTATTTTTAAAAATATTTTTTCGAAAAAGGATTTTCAAAATAGAACTTCCTTAACTTGACATGTCTGCTGGAGTCTTTAATAAGGGCGGGAAAATTCATCCTTTGCTGAAATCTAGGAAAGGAATTCAAGAGGATAAAGAATGAAATTTTATTCATGAAATATTTCAAACAGGAAACATATAAATGCATTCTCTGTTCACTGTGAAATCTTATTCTTTAGTGCCTTCCGGGAAAAAATTGGGTATCATGAAAATTTTTACAACATCTCCTAGTGATGTTACCATAGCACATGTCTTCTTTCCACTGCCCAGAATGAAGAGGCAAATGTGAAAGGAAAGATTCTTACTGGGATGGCTCTGGTTAAAGTGTTAAGATCCAATTACTAGAGAGAGATGCCTGCGCCTGAATTAAGCTGCCAACGAGACCATATGCTGAAGTCAATGGAATGGATTTTATTTAACTGTAAATGTAAGATACAAAGAGAGATAGAAAGAAATAGAAAAAAGACAGCGAGAGAGACAGATTACATAGAACGGCAGTCACCACGCCTGTGGATCCAACAGTGTCCTGTTGGTCCTCTTCTTTTGGTTGTCTCGGTACAACAAAACATAGAGTTCAATGGGTTAATAAATTTCAGATCTACAAGGGAATGCCCAGGCAGCTCCCCTGTGGGGACAGATGTTTTACACTGTCTTTTGCAACACTGGATCTGTTGCAACATTTGTGGCTCATGTGCAGTCCTCTGGTGGAAGGCCTCAGAAATGAGTCTGGGGTCACTTTGGGATCTTTGATGGTTTATGACACCTCCTAAGATGTTACAGCTGCCTGTCAGGTCAGCATAGTTGAGTCAGTTATGCCCCATCAGAAGGGGTGGACACCTTCAGGACTATGTGTAAATGTGAATGTCCTGTGTGAATGTGACCTTCGTTAATTCTTCTGGAAGTCTGTATGAATGAAAGTTGCAAAATGAAGTCACAAGATGCAGTTGTTAGGGCTTTTCTGTAAGTTTATGGGGTTGGAATAGCACTTTTCAGTGTGTTGCAGTTTAGGCATCACTGGCATACACTTTTCTGTTGCCTCACTGCCTTAGTCATTTACCCTTTACTTTCTTCTCTGCTCAATCATGCATATTGAATTAGTTAGAATTTGTTGAGTACATTTAACATGGGCTTAATTAGGTCAATCATTTCAAATACCCTATCAGCATTTTTGCCAAGCACATGATGCTTAAAATAGTTTCAGGATGTTCTAATATCTATTAATGAACCTGTTTGGATGTTGTGCTGTTTTGGTGGTTTTTAATTAAGATGTTTGTTGAGGTTGAGTTTTGTTATAGGAACTGATATAAAAGAAAGAGACTTAAGAAAATTTCAGTCACTTGCCTATTTTTATAATCGTGAAAGAGCAAATAATTTTTTTTTAATGAAGTGTTTATATTTGACTTGTTTAGGTCCTTCAAACTATGAGATGTACTAGAAATACTTCTATATTCTCAAAAAATAATTTAATTTTAAAGATGAATGTCAAAGTAGGCCTGATGAAAAGGTACTGCATTTGTCTCTCTTTAATACTGATTGTCCTTATAAGTTGAATACTCTGCAAATTTTCTGTCTTTCAAAGTACTGTGAACTCAAAATTAGGAATACTGAAATTCTTTACAGTAACAGAAGCTCTCTGAATAGATTTTTTTATATAGTGCATTTATCAACATGCAAGTAGAAATAAGATTTCAATTGGTTTATTATATGAAAAATCTAAGATTCTGAAGACAAAATTATCCGTCCTTTTTTGAAAATTCTTTTTCCTAAGATGAATTTAACACATTGCAGGTAGGGAGACATAATCCTAGATTCCAGTGTGATTAAGATAGACATGACATCACGTCCTTTGTAAATAATCACTACTTCCTGATATCAAAGGCCCTTTAAAATAATTCTGTTAATCTTTATGTTTGTGCTTGTAAATACACAATATTTGCACCAGCCTCACCACTGTTGATTCTTACTGAAACACAGAAAACTATTGTGTCTAGGGCTTCATCTTTAAAACTGTGTCTTTTATCTGTGTTACAGAGGAGATCTATTCCTTTGTGAAGTAAGGCTCAGTAACTTAGTTCTGGCAAATTGCTCCGCTTACCTTGCCAACATAAAGCCAATGTAGTTAAATGCACATATAGGAGTACTGAATTTACAAAAATTCAGAATACCAAAGTAGTTTCTATTATCCAAAATAATAACTGCTTTATGGCCACTTTCAATAGTATTTCAGTATTTTTATCTTAATTTATCTTGATTTAGAAAAAATCCTTAATCTTCAATTTAAAGAAAGGTAATTGTATATATCATAACCTATCAGTTGTATCCATTTAAATATTTTTATATATAAAGATAAATATCTATAAATACATATAAATACTTATATACCTGCTTATATATTTTTTGATTATGTATTTACTTTTATATATTTTGATTATATATACTTCTAGATACAATTATATATGTTTATATATTACTTATATATAACTTAAACATTGTTTTCAGACCAGATAATTGTTCTTGAGGAAGAGTTTAGACTTGGGTAGAACTGTATTACAGATTTGAAAACATGAGACTGAAATCCAGCTTTAATGAAAATGCAAATGAAAATTGCTAAGGTTCAGTGAAGGTCATAGCAGCTTAATGATCAATTTATGTCAGCAACTTCTCGCAAGTAACAAATGAGTTTTAATAAAAACTGTTGTCTTAATGGATTAAATCACAAAATCATAATTGCTCTAGAATTTGACCAGCTGTCCTCACACACGTGCAGTTGTATGTATTTAAGTTGTCTTTTATCTACAAATTCAAGAATAATCTGTTTAGAAATTGTGTATATTTTAATGACTTTGCATGGCCTTCTAAAAGGAGTTCTAAAAGCATGTTCTGATTGTGCCTAAAGTATAACTTTTTCCTGGCAAAAAATCTTGAACATTTTCAGATTCAGCTGTAAATTATTTGTTTGAATTAAAAATAGAGAGGTTGCATGGATATGCTTCTGTTATGTTGAATAAAAATCCTTAATTTCCTAGGGTAAAATCACTTCACTGAAATTTAATTTCTGTCTATTTCTGCCTTGTAAATACATGCCTAAAACTATATCATTTTCAAGAACAGAAAGTTATCCTGAGAAGGAAAATAGAAAATAATCTTCTTTGTATCCCAAAGATTTGTGAAACCCAAACAGAAGAACTCAAAAAAGCAAACTTTGCTTTAGCTCTTTTTATTTGCTTAAGAGTCTATTTTGCCAGTTTGAATATATCTACTGTTCAACTAATAAACATAAATATGTGTGTTGGATTTGCATGGCAAGGTTTTGGTAGTAGGGATTGCTGCCAAGGTGGCTTTTGTGAGAAGCTGCTGGAAGTTTCCCCTGTGTCCAATGGAGCCAGTGCCAGGTGGCTCCAAGATGCACCCGCTGCTTGACTGATGGCCAAGCCTAACAAGGACAATGGCAGCACCTCTGGGGTGACATAGTTAAGAAGGGGAAAATTTGCACAAGAGCAAATTGCAGCTGGAGAGAGGAGTGAGAATATGGGAGAGAAACAGCCCTGTAGACAGCCAGGTCAGGAAGGAGGATGGAGAGGAGGTGCAGAGATTCCCCTGCAGTTCGTGGTGCATGATGAGGCAGCCCATGGAAGTGTGGCCCTGCAGCCCACGGAAGTCCGCAGTGGAACAGGGGAAGAGTGTGAGGAATGCTCCCTCTGTGGAGGAAGGAGCGGCAGAGACATGTGATGGACTGACTGCAGCCCCATTCTCCACCCTCCTCTGCTGGGGGGAGGAGGAGGAAGAGAAAGCCGAAGCTAAGTTAAGTCTAGGAAGAAGGGAGACTGGGGGAATGTGTTTTAAGATTTAGTTTTTATTTTTCATTACTCTACTCTGACCTGATTGGCAATAAGGTAATCTCCCTGAACTGTGTCTGTTTTGCCTGTGACAGTAATCAGTGAGTGATCTTTCCCTGTCCTTATCTTGGCACATGAACCTTTCGTTCTATTTTCTCTCCCCTGTCCACATGAGGAGGGGAGTGATAGAGAGGCTTTGGTGCACACCTGATGTCCAGCCACAGTCAACCCACCACAATGTGTAAATATTTAGCCACTAAGAACGTGGCCAGTTATTGCTGTAAGCAAACATTTCAATTTTAAGGAAAGCTTCCTGATCTTAAAATAAGTCAACTATGTCACGGTTCCCATAATTTATACTCTTTTGGGTATGTAGAGAACAAGGTAAGAGGAAGGAGACCATAGCACAGACAGTTCTCACTTGCAGGGTGGGCAGTACTCATGAGATACTTTCTACACCAAACAGTTCAGACAAGCCCACAAAATCATGTGCAAACAACCAAATTAAGGAAATATTTAATTTTTCTTGAGAAATTTTCTAGTATCAGACAATCGTTCTCAAATATTTCTTGCTATATTAGAAACTGAGAACAAGTGAAACCTGGTAATAGTGGTATCTATATACGGCAAAAACCCCAAACACCTTTTCTTTCTAATATCAAGATCTGGAATCTTAATCTAGAATCTTAACTTCATAATGCATGAAGCCTCCCTATGGGTGGGGTTAAATAATACTAAAATTAAAATTTTATGTAACAGGAAACTTCAAACTAGGAAATGCATGAAAAAATCTGGAAAATATAGAACACATTACTGCTGGGAATTTATCAAGAAGTTTAAATTAAGGACTTTAAAAATTCTATCAATATTACTGGTTTTCATTCAGTGTTAAGTAAAAACAAAATAGGGCAAATCTTCATTGTGTGAAAAAATGCACTTCTCTAAAGCATGGAAACAACCAATTATATTAGAGAACATGTAGCAACACCTAATTTGTCAAATGAGTTGTGTAGTGTGGGAGTAGTTTTATGTGTGTGCATGCACAGTGGTGGAAGTCAGAAAGATCTGATTTCTGAGTCCAAACTGTACATCAGTTGCTCATGACTGAGCAAACCTTGCTTCAGTATTCGGTACAGGTTGGATTGGTAGGTTGGGTAGGTGAGGATATTACAATCCTCTCTCCACCTCATTACTACCACATGAACTTTTATTTCTTATAATGGGCTGTGTAATTTATTGCTGTGCAGTCTTTTCTTAATGTCCAAGTACTGCAGTCAATGCTTCTTTAATCTTCATTTCTGCGTACCTTAAACAGCAGCACACTGTTATTGTTGTTGTTGTTGTTTTTCCAATTGAGGTTGTATTATATATATCTGTAACTACAGAAGTGTGTCTTCCTTTGCAGTATGTGCACGGTGCTTTGGCGTTCCATACCACTGTGCTCACTCAGTGTGACTCAGTTCATCTTTAGCTGGTTCCAGCAGGGGTCTTGCGTGAGTTGAAGAATGTATGAAGGCAGAGACATGTTACACCAGCCAAATGCAGCACTAACACTGTAATACTAACATTCTAAACCAACGAATTGGAATACTCTGAAAACATATCTCAACTCCCAATCTTTGCTCCATCCATGTTCTTAGACTACTGTAGGTACAGTGACACAGCTAAACATCTGGGCTTCACTTTACCTTTGAGGAGACAAGTGGAGTCAAACTCAGAGTGAAACTACTTATGGTGCCACCTTCCCTCTAAGGTTAGAGGGAGTCTAGATGAGCAGCTGAGACTATGCATTTATGCTTTTCAACATGCAAAAGTTTGGTGAGATTAATCTTGTTTGTACCAGTTTACTTTTGATGGAGTTGAATAGTAAAAAGCTTTATGCTTTTCATTATATCTCTTTTGTACATTAACTCTCCTGAAATTTATGAAGTTTGTTTACAGAAATGATCTGATTGTAAAATTGAATTTTTAAGACAAGGTCTCTAATTGCATCTATCTATTTATAATTTTTTTTCACTTTATCTCTTTCTAATTTCATACTTTGCATCATATGTGATTAAGTTATGATTTACTTGCACCATTTGATTCTCTCTTACTAACTCCACATTAGATCTGTAATAACTGAAATGCCCTAAATTGCTGCTAGAACCATCATATTGTGTGTATAAAGCTAGTTCCTTCAATCTGGCATTTTAACAGTGGTTAGCCAGGGTTGTGTATGTCAACTGTGCACAAACTCATGGTGGGGTGCCTAGATAACCATGAACTTATCTTAAATTTTGTGCTTATATTTGAAATAATAGAAATATTTCACATTTAAGGCAATGCTAATAGGACTTGAGAGATGTACACCTTATATAGCAATAATGCTTTTAATTATATTGTCCTACCTGTCTTAGGAGTTTGCATTTTAATTTTTTCTTTAAAAGAACTTTAGTATTGAATTGTATTATAGGATACTATCCATGCTTTACTTGCAGTGAATTTTTATTTGGTGTGTTTAAATGTGGCTACTGGAGTGGCGGTTAAGTCTATTTTAGGTGAGTAGAAATATACCTCTGGTGCTGTTAGTTAAGTGAATTAATACTGTTTTTATCAAGTTATGTTTCCTGTTGAAAATGCTCAATTGAATACAATACTCCATATTAAGAAAAAAGATCTTGAATACTAGAATTTCACATCCCATTTCAGTATTATTTTTAAACTATCCCTTCACTGTAAAATTAATTTTGTTCTAATTTAACTTATTTTTATTTTAGTTATTAACCCAATCATTTTTTCTAATAATCTTATAGCAGTACTTGGAAAGCAAATCACCTTGCTAGTTTTTGTGCTATCTTATAATATGTAGGAAAGGAAAATGATTGAATATGGGATAATTCCCTGATTAATTTTAAAACCCCCCAATAATTATTAGTGACATCAGAGAGCAGCAAGAATGGGCTGCTCCATGAGGAAAAGCAAGTTGGGTGCTGAGTGGAGGGCAAGGTGGGCAGCGGTGCCCTCACCAGCAAGGGCCCAATCCTACAATATCCAAACCCAATGAGCAAAGCAGGTTTGGATGCATTAACTAGTCAGAGGAGAGTCTAAAGCACCAGGCAAAACTGAAGTGATGAGGGGTGTCCCAGGTCAAGCTGAGAAGTCAGCAAGTCTGGATCAGGTCCAGTGACACAACGAAGCTTAGTCCCACTGCAGTGAGCCCAGGCAGGTCTGGGCTGAGAAGTCAGGTCGAGTTTTTGAAATGCAAGCCAGGAAGTCAAGTTTCCAGGTCAGGGTCTGGATGAGCAGGATGCATCACCAGGCACAGGCATGGTAGTACTGTAGCTCAGTCAGCAGCCAAGGACAAGAGCCTCAGCTCAAACTTCTCAGCAAAGGAGGGGGGAGACTGCTGCTTCTCACAGCAGTCTGAGCTGAGGTTATGCAGCTGTGCCATACCAGTACTCCAGCACAGGTGATTGAATTCAAGGAGGAAAAAGTGTACCTAGGACCTGAGAAAATCACAAATAAGTACAAATACATTTGTTGTATTTTGCTGTTTTATCTCTGAGCTGGTCATATGGAAAATAGATATTGATTTTATTTAATAGATAGCTAGGACAAGTAATTAATTTTGACAGCTTAATTTCTTACTTGTGTTTTTTTTTACTTGTTAAGTGCCTGAAACTTAGCACTTAGACAACCTATTATCCTCTCATAACATAAGTGTATTTGCAATTCATGCTTTGTAGATTATATTTAAAATCAGCTATGGTTTATTTCTTCATTTCTTTGTCTTTCGTGATGTTTTTCTTCTTTAAATAAATGAAATTCAACTTAAATCCCTAACCCACTCTCTATGTTCATATCTACATTTGTACTTACTGAACAACCTGAATCCATTGCAATCAATAATTCTAGTAGATATCCGAATATAAAACACATACATTAATTATACTTTCAAGACTTGTAGACAGAGTTTGTATTTTTCTGAGTTACAGAACTCCCTTTTGACTGTGTATCCAGAAGGCAATTAAGTTCATTCTTATAGAATTATAGGATCTTTCAGGTTGGAAAAAACCTCTACAATCATCAAGTCAAACTATTACCCCAGCACTGTCAACTCCACCACTAAAATATATTCCTAAGTGCCACATCTATACGTGCTCCCTTCCAAGGGTAGTGACTTAACCATGTGCATGGACAGTCTGTTCTGATGCTTGATAGCCCTTTCTCCTGAAGAATTTTTTCCTAATATCCAATCTAAATGCCCCCTGGAAGCCAGTTCCTCTTGTCCTGCCACTTGCTTTCTGGGAGAAGATGCCAAACCCACCTGGCTACAACCTCCTTTCAGGCAGTTGTAGGATGCAATGAGGTCTCCCCCGAGCCTCCTTTCCTCCAGGCTGAACACCCCCAGCTCCCTCAGCCATCCATTGTCAGACGTGCTCCAGATACTTCACCATCTCCTTTGCCCTTCTTTGGATACATTACAGCACCTCAATGTCTTTCTTGTTGTGAGAGGCCCAGAACAGAACACAGGATTTGAGGTGCAGCCTCACCAGTGCACAGTACAGAGGGACAATCACTGCCCTGGTCCTGCTGGACACACTATTTCTGATACAGGCTAGGATGACATTGGCCCTCTTGGCTACATGGGCGCACATTGGCTCATATTCAGTGGCTGTTGACCCACACTGCAGTTGCTTTCCTGCCAGGCAGCTTTCCAGCTATGCTTCCCCAAGCTTTTTCCTTCAAGTCCATAGGAAAAATCAGAAATATCTTCCCATACAGTGAAGATCCTCTCTGCCTACTTTTTTGTGGGGAAGTGGCTGTACTTACAACATTCCTCTTTTGCTTAATAGCTAATGGTTAAAATAGTTTGTTAAGTGAAAGGACATCAAATTTAATTTTCTGAATTTCTGGCAAGTGGTGTAATAACCAGGCTACAGTGCCACAGATAAGTACTTAAACTGTTTATTCTAGAAGTTGAACCTGTATGGTAACAAAGGATGCAATAGTTGAGACAGAATGTAGTAAATATCTCATTTTAGTCTAATGGTATGAGCAATGAATTTGCAGGAGCTATAGATTTAGTTCCAAATACAGTACCTTGCATATAAATCCATTTCACCTTAGACATTAAACAAATGAACTCATTTATGCATTTAGTTACTACTAGTTCAGAATCGGTATTGCTTGCTCTTCTCGTTACCCAGTAGCCTAGTTTCAAATAATCACCCCAGGTGATTGCTATGGATATCTTGTGAGACAGGGATTCAGTATTTCTGAGTTAAGTAGAGATGGAAACCCACCTCACAATTCCAGTATGAATGGTGTGAACACAAAGATGGTTTATATGACAACAAATATGTACTTTCTACTAAGTCTAATATTTTATTCTTCAGAAAGACACAGGCAGTGTGGACCTAGGCCAAGGTATGGATATAAAGGAGTGGATGGCCAGTGGATGTAAAGGAATCTATTTTACTAAAAGTACGGGCATGGGCAAACATCCTAATGAGGTTAGATTACAGTATACCTTACTAAACTAATTTAATGAAATTTTAGAAGTTGAAATCTTATTATAGGGAGAATTCTTCTGAATTCTTCTGAGTCACTCTGTGTAAATGAATCAAATACAACTATAAAAAAATAATAATTTCAAATAATTTATTGCTTATTCATTTTGAGCCATGGAGGAAGGACATATATGATCTGTTTTAAAAATAAACTTATTTGAATAGGTACCATTCTAGACATGGTACTCCCAAATGAACTTGTTGCAAAGAGCTTACTCATAATAAAATTTCCCTCTATTGTACTATGAAAGTCTAGTGTTTCTCATTTAATTAATTTTGCCAAAGAAGAAAGATTCCCAAATGTCTTCAAGAAACTTTATATCAGAGCAATTTTTAAAGCACTTAACATTTATGATTAGCTTTGTTAGGCATACCTAACAATGTATGTTCAGATTGCCACCTTTCTGCTCTATCTGGGGGTTGTATCTCTGGGGAAGATGCAAAGTCTGGGTCAGTTTATTTATTTAAATTTATTTCTAATCTTGTTAACTTTTAGAAAACATCTATTTTAATTTATTCAGTCTATCCATAATATAGAATCTATGCATAGAAATATTCCAAATACCAGATGAATTTTTTAATACAAAACCTGATGTTTTATGAACGAAAATTCTTTATGAATTTATTTTTACAATGTGTATTTACTTATGTGTATGACATAACACATGACTTGGTTCTAATTTCTGTAAATGCTGTTACATTTTTGAAGCATTTTTGAAAGAAATGTTAGTAGTCTATTAAATGCTGTAACTATTATAATACACTTTTTGTTAAAATTGGAAATGTACTCTCTCTTTTAAGAACAATCTATAAGTATGGTTAATGCTTTGAAAGTGAAATATCAAATTCACAAATCCTCTTTGAAGTACTGTAGCAATTCAGTCATGGAAATGATCTGTTGAATTGGAGGACACAAGAGTGAACTGAAACTGCTTAATAGACCTTTGCCTAATTGTAAACCCATTCAAATGTATTTATCATGATTACTAAAAAGCAAAATTTCTTGGAATCTAGGATGTAAATGTAATAGTAAAAAAAAGGTTGTATCTACACAGCAGTGGAGACATAAATGTCTGTTTTAGTGTCACAACCTCAATTCAGCAATAGTTAAAAATTTGGAAAGTAGATAATCTGGCAGTCTAAATGCAAAAATAGCACGTTTTAAAAGCCCCTCCACATAAGGGAGCTCTGCATACAAACCAAAGTCAGCAAAAAGTTAAATGTGAGAATAGATACCGGCAATGTTATTTATTTCCAATAATACAAAATTGAACACCTCAAATTTCAGAAAATTATTTATGGATAACTGATTTACCCCCTTTGTGCACCACCCTGGAACTCTCCTTGCATTCAGAATAAGAAGAGTCAACTAAACATAATTAATGATATATACCTTAAGCCAAGATCTAATCTTGGACTACAACTACTGTAGGATCTCTACTTTTTTAATTTATCAAATATGAGTGAAAGTGGCAGAAAAAAATTGGCTTAGATTTTAAATGAAAGTAATTATTTTTATTGTGGTCTTACTGCAAAAGGCTACAGAAAGAGTGTAGTATTCTAGTTGAAATCACAATTTGCTGCTGTATCTTTATGGCAATCAGGCTTTCCCTATAGGGACATCAGAGACCTATTGAAAATATATAGTAAGAAAAGTATGCAGTATATAAATGACTTGAAACATGGATCATTAAGACACCAATTATATTTCTGATAAAAGTGAAAATGCACTTTGGATGAATGGCCGACCTAATCCTATACTAAATGTATGCTTTAAATGTAGTCTCCTGAACAGATGAAAAAAGGCTACATTCTTTGGTATGTAAAGGTACTCTTTACATTAAAAGGGTGTTATGCAAGCTAGGCTGATTTTGTCAGGGGTAGAGTTAATTTTCTTCATGGTAGCTAGTATGGAGCTATGATTTGGATTTGTGTTGAAAACAATGTTAACAATATAAAGATGTTTTCATTATTACTAGCAGTGCTTGCACAGAGCCAAGTCTTTTTTTGCTTCTCATACCGTATCACCAACGAGGAGGCTGGGGGTGCATCAGTATTTGGGAGGGGACACAGCTGTGACCCAAATTAATCCCAGGGATATTCTATACCATGTGACATCACAAAAGCTGGGGGAAACTGGGTGAAGAGGAAAGCAGGAGACACTTGGAGTGATGTTGTTTTTCTTCCCCATTACGTGCAATGGAGCCCTGATTTCTGGGGGTGGCTGAACACCTGCCTGGCCATGGGAATGGTGAATGATTTCCTTGTTTGTCTTGGCTTGTGTGCAGTATTTGCTTTACCTATTTAAGCGTCTTTATCTCACCCCATGATTTTTCTCACTTTTACCTTTCCAATTCCCTCCCTCATGCTTCTGGTGGGGGAGTAAGCAAGTGGCTGCGTGGGGCTTGGTTGCCAGATGGGCTTAAACCACAACATAAGTGTAAAATGTTTAGGAAAATGTTGTGAGTTTTTATTTCATTAGCTTATTTATGGCAAAGAAACTGGAAGATTTTAAGCAAGACTGTAAGAACTTAATAATGAGCACATGTGTTAAGCTCAGTGGTCCATCTCCTCCTCTGTCCCCAACACTCATACATTGGTATTCAGGGGGACTGAAAACAGGACAAACATATATCATATATCCTAGAACAACTCTTCCAGCTTTTCCCAGATTAGGAGTTTTTTTCTGGCTATGATGTGATTTCTTACATTACTAACTCTCAGCTAAACTTTCTTCTTCATACTTCTCCTGTCTTCTCTTGAATCCACAACATCACAAGGTGTTCCACACGCCTGTTTGTTTGGAGAATCATGTACTTTTGTTTCCCGAGAGCATGACTGCTGCTAGCTTTATTTGATACTCCCAAGTTCTTGTAGCTTCATTTGATACTCCCTGAATAACTTTTCATGATATTTTCTTTATTTTTTTCTTTCTTTCTAGACTATCTATGAATTGATGGGATGGCAGAATTGATGGTATAATCAGAAGTTGCTTTTAAAAAGTGCTGATATTTGCCTAGTTGCTATTTACATAATAAATGTTCCTGCGTATCGTTGCTATGGACTTACTGACTATGCCTTACAAATATACCAGCTGCCAGTGTTTGAGCTTTTAGGCTAATGGCAAGAAATGTCTATCAGAAAGCTGTCATTTGACACTATTTGTAGTGTCTTAACCTATGCTAGAGATATTCTGGTATTGACCTAGGAACTGGGGAAACTTCTCATATCACCCTATTTGTATGACTTTGCTCAGAAGACCATATACACTGAGCTCTATCATTCAGGGCCCAGTAAGCTTTCTTTCCTTAAGACTGTTTGAATGAACCTGCCACTTCCCATTTTAAGATGTGAAAACCTCAACAGTCTTCCTGTAATTCAGCCAAATGGTTGAGGGCTGTATATTGGAAGTAATTGGAGTTTCTTTTAATTTCTTACCTGAAAATGTGAATTAGGATAGTCCTGGTAAAGTTTGGTTGGTTTTTGTTTTTTTGGTTTTATGGTTTTTTTTCCCATTGAAGTGCTCTTCTAAATCATATGAATATGTAAAGGACATGTAAAGGCAGGGAAGTTATGTTCCATTATTGTTCATTTGTCACTTATTGTTAGTTCACTGATGTGCAAAACTCTACACCTTAATGCTGTGCTTTTGTAGTGGAGATTTTACATAGTGGCTGTTGGACATAAATGCAGTAGCACTGCTATTAAAGCAGTGTGGAAAATTGTGATCTTTTCAAAATGATTGAAATGTGAACAAGGCATTGATTATTACCATTTTATAATTATAAGCCCATATGTATGAGTACGTATATTTTTTGAGTAAATGCTGTTTTCTACTAGCATGATTTCCTTTGGATTTTGTATTTCCAAAGAGAGTTGTAACATTTTCTTGTGCAGAATTCTGCTTTGGTACACAGCTAACAGCTAGTGTCTATTACCCTGCCCCTGCCAACAACCACAAATAGAATGTTTGTATCTGCTTTGAGCCATGCACCAAATTGGAAACAGTTGTGCTTATATTGTACCTTCACAATTGACTGATGGCAACTACCCTTCAGAGTATCGAGGGTTTTTCTGCCTAATTATTTTTACTGCAGCACTGGGAACTTAAGAAAATCCTGTGAGCAAATCTTGGATAACTTGAAGTCAGGAATAATAGAGGATAAGGATTGAAAAAATGGCAGGAATTTGTTTGAAGTCAGAAACAACTTTTCAGAAGTACATTCATCCTTTCGCTTGGAATATTATAAATGTTTGAGAAGGACTCTAGATGCTGATTTTTATTTTTATTTTTATTTCCTTTGCAATTGCTATAAATGCAGCAGTCAGTACTACACTTTGTCATGACATTTTCAAATGACATTTTCTGGTACCTCCTCCTCCTTCCTTGGAAATAAAAAGGTTTTCTATGCATTATATTTGGCTTTTTGATATTATGTTTAGTAATTTTTCTACTAAAAAGAAAGCATTAGATTTAGTATTGACACTTTTTTCTCACATAAATTCATTTAGTTTAATCAAATCAGTAAGAAGAAGAGCAGTTAATTTTTCTTTACATATTTACTTTTCTTTGCAAATATACTACAGTTCATCTATCTGTAACACATATCAATCAAAAACCAGGGATAGTAAGATTAAACCAGATTTTGTGTCAAAGCTTTTAATCATAAACTGTGCTATTTGCAATCAAACTATGATATTCAAAAAAATATTTTTTCTTTATTTCAACATCAAACTACTAAATTAGCAAGTAAATTATCTAATTAACATATTTGTATTCAGTTGGTACTTAATTTGGCTTGGTTTTAAAGACACTTGACATTTTTGTAAAAAACATTCTCCTTATATATTCCTATATTATATAAATATATATAAAATTTAAAAATACTTTTAAAATTTAGTCATAATTAACCCATGTGTTGGTTTCTGTGGTTGCTGTTTTAAGTCTAAATCAAGCCATTCTACAGTACAAATAATTTTAAAGTTGTCATCCTTAAGCAGGCATGCTTACTGCCTCTTGGAAATGAGATCACACCCAAGTGAGAAGTTGGTTTGATGAGAAAAATGTTTTAAAAGGAAAAGCATCTGAGTTTGACTGAAGCTGCTTTAGGAATAATAGTCCAATGTATTGCTGTGCTTTACTGTCTGTATTTTTTCACAGAAGGGAGAGTCACCTGTGGCTGTAGCCATATATATCAGAAATGATATATTGATAAATTGGAAAAATTTGATCTCTGGAAAATAAAGATCATATATGCAGTGGCACATATATTCTAACAAATTTTACATGTATATCCTTACAAACATTAAATTGCAAGTATTGGACTTAAATTCTCATGATTGTGAACAGTTCTCCTGACTACCTGAGAATGGTGAATAATGTGTGCAAATAATCTATGTGTTGACATAGCTAATAGTTCTAAGTTGTGGACTGGCTTTGTTGTTGGTAGATCACAACAGAATATACAGATCCTGACACAGATACTACTTAAGAACTTTAGTAGGAAATGCAATTTGAGATCATTCAGAAAGTCATACAGTTTTTCTAAAAATGTAGAAGCAAAAGTAGTATGCATTTCATCAGAAACACTGTGTGGGATTTATTGCACAAGTCTTATTAAGATCCTTTCTTTATACATCTGCTTTTTAGAATTTCTTAGTTTCTTTTGTTCAAGAAACAAAAGTTCTGATTTTTCTACCAACAGAACTTTATTTTGTTTAGTTTTGTATGGGTTTGATTTCATTTTTTCAGTGGAATTTCTGCTTTATATTTCCTTAAACTACTTCTGTATTTTTTGCTAATATAAGAGATTGACAATAGCACTGGCTAATGGTGGTAAGGCACAAATGGTGGCTTTGCAAAGAAGAGAGGTACCAAGGGTAGCATCTTGCAGGCAGCAAGTGGCAGTACCAGAGCAGGGACAATACTTGGGGTCAGTGCAGGAGAAAGTGACGAGACAGTGCTCAGATGAACTCCTTGGCCCTTGGCAGATGAGTGGAAACCCTGAGAAGCTGAAAAAAAAAATCTTGCTGACTTCTTGAAAATCTGTTCATACCAAATTAATGCTAATGAAAGCAAGCACTTTACGTGGACTCTGATTATTGTATCATGTAGGAATTTGGCTGTGATAAAGGCATATAGGCCAATTTTCTTCAGCGGAAAAAATCTCACTTAGAAATTGGCCCTAAGTTATTGCCAATAGCTTCCCTCTCTAAAACTCAGTGTATCATAAAAATTGCGATAAAACATTAAGTACTGTCACAGACAGAGTGCATACATAAACCATCCTTAAAAGTGGGCATTTGAAGTACTGTAACAAAAATAATACATTTACAAGTTAGACCCAAGAAGGTAATAACCAAGTATAGGGCTTTACTTGCTATCCTCTACTCCCAGAGAGAATGCGGGATAAAAAGTAAAAAAGTTACATGGATATCTGGTGAATTTTGAACTTGGAAATTCTGAAAATGAGAGAGAGAAATGTGGAAGTTCTGTATGAAACTTCTGCTATTTTTCTATAGTGAGGAGAGCTCTGTGGGCAGGTTAGCAGTAGGAATCTGAGGGAAAAGATGAGACTGAAAGGAGACCTAGGAAACCTTTTATTTCTCTGGTAACTGAAGTACATAAAACTGCGAATTTAGATGGTTGGGGTTTGGAGAAGTCTTGGTATGATGTTCTTTTCTGCTTGTCTATTTTGCTTAATCTCTATTATGTTTCAATAATTCATACACTGAGCTCAATTTTAATTCAGGTGCCTCAAGGTAGAGTGCATTGGTCAGTATAGGAAACAAAAGAAGAAAAGTATTTCATTCCTTCCACTAAAACCTTTATTTTCTTGCAGAGTCCTGCTGCAATTGCATGCATAAGTTTGGCAGGCCTTCATTCTGATTTCTTTGTGCAGCACAGAGTAATGGTAGCAACATTTCATTAAGAGGCAACCATGGTAAAAATGAATGAAAGCTTACTCTTTTTTATAGCTGATTTGTAGATTTTACTCTCCTCTGGTGGATAAAACTTTCATTCTATCATGACCTAAATGTTTATAGTTGTCTGCAACCCCTGTAAGTAAGCTATTTATTGCTTTTGCTACTAGTTTCATGTCAGGGTAGAAATATACCAGTGTATATGTGCCTTGTATATTAGGATTATATAGATTTGTTTATAGTTATGGAGTAATTTTAAAGAGTCTATTCACGTGGTGCTCCATGAGGGTATATTCCAGAGACAGGTGTGAACTCATTTATTTGTGGAAAAGGCTTGGTTCTTGTGTTTTAAGTTTTACACAATGATCTTTTGAAATACTAGCTACTCCAGGTGTGCACAGTGCTTGTGTGCAGACATGTTTTTAGTGTGAGCTGTTAGGGCACAATGTCCTCTGGTGTACAGTAAACACAGGAATACTTTTTCTAAGACTATTTCTAACGTCTTCTGTAGGAAGATTAGCATAGAATCGTAGAATATAATCATAGAATACACTGAGTTGGAAGGAACCACCAGGATCATCGAGTTCAACTCCTGGCCCTGTGCAGAAGACCTCAAGAATCATGCATGTGCCTGAGAGTATTGGCGAAACGTGTCTTGAACTCTGGCAGAGTGTCTTTACTTTGCTATCAGTGCCCTCCTTCTGCAGGAGACTCCTGATGGCATAGAAGGGTTTAGACAAGAATACAAAGGAATAGTTAATGATGTCTTTTCTCCTTCTGCTTGTATGTGATGATATGTAGAGCTATTCATATCTCTTGCAAGGAATTGATACTTCCAGTAATAAAGGAATATCTGACCAGGAATGAGGGCTTGCTACTTACACTGAAAAGCTGAGCTTCCCTGGCAGGCCAGATTCATTGGATTTTTTTTACCTTATGCATTTCCGTGACTGAAGAGGTGCAAGAATTGGTCTGTTCCTCAGGAGGAGGCCAATCACTGTGGCATGGTAGTGATTTTTGCATGTGAAATAATTAGTTAAGCAAATAGTGTGAACAAACAAACAAACAAACCAAATAAGTATTACTAGATAAATTAGTAACCTTTTTTTTTTTTTTAATAACTGAGCTAATTCAGTTTATACTTTCTGCAAAGATACATCAGCAGTTACAACTCAGCAGTATAATGAAAGGAAACAGGGATGCCCAAAATGCATTGTGCTTCACCAAAAATAAACAGATAAATCAGAGCATCTGGAATTCTAGGAATTTGGAATATGAACTTGCTCAGCCAACTTGTCACCCTTAAACCTCCTTTTCTGTAGAATAATGAAAATTTAAAGCACAGCATTATTAGTTAAAATGGTGGTTCCTGGAACTTTTTTTTTAACATGTTTTAGCTTTTGTATGTCAGCGTGATGCTATGATCATTTTGTTTTTAAGTTGGAGAAAATTTGCAGAGGCTTAGATCCTCTGGTCCCTTCATATTGTTTTAGAAAGAAAAAGAATGGATCTTTTGCTAGAAGATTATTTGCTTTTCATATAGAAACATTGAGTGATTACATCTGTGTTGTTGATTATCTGGTATATATTGCAGTCTGTGGTAGGAGAC
Organism: Orthonyx spaldingii; assembly: GCA_013397795.1. Taxonomy (NCBI): domain Eukaryota; kingdom Metazoa; phylum Chordata; class Aves; order Passeriformes; family Orthonychidae; genus Orthonyx; species Orthonyx spaldingii. The sequence continues at coordinate 19,242 of VZTJ01002435.1, read as the reverse complement.
AGTCAGTCTGGATTTCCTTGAACAATTCAAGTCCAGCAGAATGCTTAGCATTTGTTGCTAGAATAAAGCTAAAGGAACCCATAAAATGTTCTCTGTAAGCATAGATATGTGCTAACTTTCAGGCGTTTGTCTTGACAAAATAAGTGGAGCAGTGATGAAAGCCTATCTCCACAGTGAATATTACACATTGTGTTCTGTAATTTTTTTTTGCCAAAATTAAAACATTGTTATACAGTTTTGTTTGCCTCACATCTTAAACGATTTTGAAAGGTTCTTCAAATAAACCTCAACAGAATTTTTTCACTGTAGTTCAAACCTGAATTTCTCCTGCTTTCCCTGATTGTCTCAGTGTTCCTTTTCATCTCCTCAGTTTTCAACTTATAGTTAAAATTGTCACCACAAGGTGGAGTTCTGAACTTTCCAGCAGGAACAATCTCTTCATTACATCAAAATGGAGCAAACGTAATTTCTTCATAACCGCAGCCACAGTGTCTCAGTGGTTGGAGCAGCTGCAGGGCCTGTTGTTGTCTCATTGTCACATTTAGAGACCTTCTTTCCCTCCTGAGGGTACTGAGTGTTGACTATGGCTCAATAAACCTGGGCCAGACCCCAACACATTGCAGTGATTTGGGTCCTTTTTAGAGTGCCAGGTGCCAACACACTTAAAAAAAATATTTTACTAGATTTTATGGCTTCCGGACTTGTTCAGCGGTAAGGTGCAAACACGTTGGAGGTGCCCACTGCCCTGGGTACTTGTCCATACGATCCCACAATTCCAAAATATCCAGCTTTTGGGCTGACCTCTGGATAATATTCTTAATTATTTGTCTGACTTTAAAGAAGACTTGAACCATACAGAACAGCATGCTCCCAGCAAAAAAACCCAAAAACCAAAAAAAAACTAGTTTGGTTTCAAGCGTAGTCAAAGGATATTCAAAATCTTAAAAATTCTGAAGTACTTTAATCAGTCTGGAAGACAAGGAAGGAAAAAGAGAGGGGAGAAAAAAATTAGGAAGGTGTCTCATCCATAGGTTGTTCCTCTGAGGAGAAAACAATAAAAGTGTGACTATTAATCATTCCCAGTAGATGACTCTCAAAGCATTGAATACCAGACTGGTGTCCCGACCAGAGACACTGTCGTATCATAAGCCCATCCTATGAAATACACCACAGAGAACACAAGTACTGTATTACTGGTATAATAGAGACAAAAACCCACAAATATGAAAGCAAATAAGTCCACATTGTAACTAGCAACTGCTAAACCAATGCAACGAATGTTTATAACAATTTTCTTTTAACACCCGTGGGTCAGATCTGTCCTTATCTCAACCCTTTGAGCCCCACATTGGATGCAAAAAAGGACTGTTGAGGTTTTAAGCCCAGCTGGAGATAAAATACCACGGAGATAAAATACCCTGTGGAATGGGGAGGAGAATTGAAGTAAAACTTGTATGTTGAGGTAAGAACAGTTTAATAATTGAAAATACAGTAAAATACAATAATAATGGTAAATAATAATAATAATAATAATGATAAAAAAAAAAAAAAGTGATGCACCAAGTGATGTACAATGAAATTGCTTACTGCCTACTGACAGATTTCAGACCTTCCTTCCGGAACCCAGGTTGGGCTCCCCTTCTGGGTAACTCTCCCCCAGTTTATATACTGTGCGTGATGTTCTATGGTGTGGAACATCCCTTTGGTCAGTTTGGGTCACCTGTCCCAGCTGTGCTCCCACCCAGTTTCTTTTGTGCACCTCCTCACTGGCAGAGCATGAGACAAGGGGGGGGAAAAAAAGGGTCCTTGACTTAGGATAAACATAACTTCTCAAAAAACCAAAACTTCAGTGTGTTATGAACACCATTCTCACTCTGAATCCAAAATGCAGCACCGTAACAGGTACTGAGCAGAAATGAACTCTACCCTAGCTGAGCCCAGGACATTTCCTTACATCTGAAATTTGCAAGAGTGTTTATAGGTATAAACATACAATAGAAGACAACAACTTTGAAACTATTTAAATAGTTTGTCCAGACTTCAATGCAGTTATGCTGTTTATTAACCTGAACTTTTTAATCTCATCTTGTCATGTATGTGCGTAGGTGACATAGCCTCAGAATATTTTTTTCCCATTCTTTCCATTGACTATAAGAAACACAGTTCTGCAGCACATCAAAGGCATTGCTTCATATGATCTTTTTAGTGCTTACAGAGAAGGAATTTTGTATCATATAGAAACTTAAATGTTTTAGAAGGAAAATCTACTGTTATCACCCATATGAACAATGAATTTTTATAAAGTGGGATTTAGTAATATTAGTTGGCTGTTTAAGGGAATTCTATTATGCATGCTTAGTTGTTGAGAAGTTATTTCTTGCTTTGCAATTCTGACAGAATTTTCAAACACATATAGATTTATCAAATACATAGTTTTGAAGTAATTTCTTTGTCTTTTATACAAGTGGTGGTTTATAAGATTATCAGTGTTTCTAGTTTATTCTAAGTGATTACTTTTGCATATTCGTAACTCAGAGCTCAATTTGAATAGTTTAATTTATTTCTTTTAAACATACATCCCTAGAGTTTTACTAGGGTGGTAGCACTCTTCTTTCAGGAGATAATTAACTGCTGTAGTTGATTGGAGGGCTTTAAGTAGTTCAACAGTTGCCGTGGTGGGTTGTGGTGCTGAAGGGACAGCTCATGGCAGTGCGAGGCGGCAGTGCTGCAGCGGGAGGATAGGGCAAGGGGTATAGAAATCATTAGGATATAATCGTTATGTACAAATGATCAGAGAAGAGTTTTTAAAAGTTATTTTATATTTAATATTATTGATTATAAACAATTATTTCTAGTGCTCCTCTTCCTTATGGAACACGTTACGTTCTCTAGGGTCATGGAAACATTTAGGCGGGTTGTGAAAAAGTCCTTCCTCAAAATGAATCTGCTTTATTGTTTAAGAGAAAGCAAACAGATATTTCGTATCGGGGTTTTAAAAATTTATTTATCTTATTTTTTCCTTTATTTTGTTACAAAAAATTATAACATGATGTAATATTGTCTCTCAGCTTCCATGTAAATCCTTTTTTTTTTTTTGTAATGTCATGGAATGTTATTTTACTCTGTTATGTTACTCACTAGTGATGAAAAGTTCAAACTATTAATCTTTAACTGAACAAAATAAAATCAGCAGAATTTTAAGGATGCAATTAACACTTTGCTCTTATTTTCCTTAACGTCTTTACTCCGTCATTAGGAATGTAATCTCTGATAATTTGAGCAAAGTTTGAAAATCCTGTTGGTATTTTCATTTTTCATATGCTATATGCATGTTCCACATGGGTTTTAAAATGTTCCCTTAAACCTCCAGTTTTAGCAAAAATTAATGTTAGTGGCCTTAGTTCAGACTTTTGGCAGTGTTTGGCAAATTTCTGTTTTTTAGACTGTCAGGAAGGTGTCATTTTTTTCCTAAGCAAATAATGTAAATACTGTATAAAGCTTTGGAGCAAGAAAACATTATCCATGTAGCTTATTGCCAGGACTCATGTGGAGCTGGCTGCAGTAAAATTTCTGTGGACATGGAAGCCCATGGAAGAAATCTTTGCCATGGTGGCCTGTAGATACCTGTGGTAGTTAGCATTGCATGCTACTGCTAAGCTGATCAACAACTGCTTCTGTCACCCTCTTCTCTTAGAAGCAGTTTCCTTTGATTTCTTCCAAAAACTTGGTTAAATTTTGCCTAAATTATTATGACATGAAAAGAGGAAATGGGCATAAATTGAAATGCAATTTTTCTTTTTTTTTTTTTTTTTAATTTTTTATCTGTAAGGATGTTTGAATGATAAGAGAGGATGTTCACCAGGGTTTGGTGATCTGCATCCTCACAGAGAAACAGTTCTGAGTGACCTATATCACCATCTGACCCTGCTCTGAGCAGGGAGATTTGACTAGATGATCTCTAGAAGTTCCTTCTGACTTTCCTCTGTGACTCTAAGACTCTGTTAAATGAGAGGGAATTATCTGTGTTTCCAAATGAAATGAAGCTACACGAGGCAGGCCCATGTTTTCATTTGAGATTCTAGGTGATGGCTAGCAGTGATTCCTCAGACTTTTCTCACTCACTGGGGCCTTGTTTTCTGTGCAAAGTCAGAAAGGCTGTGTGTTTTCCTGCAGTCAAACACAGACACAAAACAAACCAAGCAAAACCAAAAGTAACAAAACATTACCCCACAACTACATTTCTGTCTGACAATTTACAATTGTCATACTATATCAGAGATTAATGCAAATAATAAAAGTATCACTTTTCACAACAGAAAATGAATTTGTTTCACCTGCTGTTCTCTAAGATCTTCCCCCTATATTTTGTTGACAATCTGTTAGGTCCTGGTAAAATTAGCACAATGCTGATCATGACCAAATGGCAAGCGAGATTTTATGGGTTTTTTTTCATTGAGTCATCATGACTCCCTTCACCGATGATGGTGGTTGCCCATTTTAAGTGAAGCCATCCATTTTAACTGATACTCACAATTCTGAGACTCCTCTCATTGATATGATCATCCTGTGAGGAATGGCAAGTGCTATTGTCTAAACCATCACAACTATCTGGGACTCCTACAGCTTGCCTAGCTCCATATGTTCATATTTAGCAGCTTAACTTTCAGTTTCCAGTATGGGATTCCTGTGGCTTTCTTCATTAGTGTTTGGCCAGGCACTCCACAAACTTCACAGCAGAGGGCCCTTGCTAACATCTTGTAAGTGGGCTCTCTGGTACCCACTGTAACTTCAGTAGTCTTTCTTTCCAGATTGTCTGAAAAGCATCCTGCAGGTTCCTGCATATTCTCGGCAAAGGCTGATTTTCTCCTCAAGTAAGGACTTTGCTTCATGTGTGCACTTTTGGACTTGCCAAACGTGTGGGTTTTTAGTCAATCTTTTATACTGTCACCTCTAAACTGCACATACATATAGCTGTTCTAATAACCTCCACATCAGTGAATATGGGTTTTTTGTATAAGGGACTGTAATCCTTCTTAGTGGGAGTTATGCAGGCTGCTATTTCAAAATGTCAAAATACATTTATTGATATTGTTATGACTTTTGTACAATTTCAGTTAACTGAATAGTTTGTCCCAGTCAGCTTTATATATGTGGGAACAAAGTAGGACAAAGAAAACAGTAAGCTGTTCTAACCAGATAACATGGCCTGATCTCAGTATTACAAAACAGTCCCAGAGGGGATTCTACTTCCAAGAGGGTGCTCCAAGTGTAAAGTCTTCCTTTAGTCCTTTGTTAGAAACAATTCCTACACTCCTGTTTGACTGCATTTCACCTGGAACTAGGAACTATTAAATCTTATTATCCTTTCATTTGAGCGCACTTCTGTTTACCTCTACCCAATCTCTGTTTCAACAGTCTCAAAAGAAATGAAAGGAAATAAAGTTATAGTACAGGACAATTTTTTGTCTTTCACGTGACACTGGTCCTTATGAAACAGAACGATCTGTGCACAGCAGGTTAAATCTGAGGAGGTTTTTTGCATATGCAAACATGAACAGGTAGCAGTGATAGTAGTGAACAGGCAAAAAGATCTTGCCCTGTACTTGGGAGAACCAGAGAAACTGAAAAACTATTCCTGCAACTGAACTGAGCACCTAAACTCTTTAATATCAAGAGTCTCTTTTTCTCTAACCTGCTAATTTTGCTAATGTACAGTCTATCTTCCTAATTTTTCTATTACTCTGGTTATAAAAATGATAATAAAAATTACCCAGAAGTGCCCACTCATTGCAGTTTTCTGGTCCTGTAATGAGACTATGAGGAGATTAATAATATTTTATCTAAATATGGATCTTGATGTAGTCTGTTGGGAACAGATCTGATCTCTAAGAATAGGATGTTCCTTAACATGCTAAGGTTGCTAAAGCTAGACATCTCAGGAACTTCCATTCCAAATAGGGATGTGCGACTTTAAGTGCACACAGAAAGGACAGAGGGAGGACTGAAAGAGAGAGAACTGATGGGGGAAAAGAAAGAAAGAAAGAAAAGAAGACAAAGTAATAGAGATGGGGAGAGAGGGAATAAGAGATTCTACAATAGGAGTTCTTGGACAATAAGCGACCTGAATAACTGTTTGTACAGTGATTAAATGTATGGGTTAGGAAGAAATGGATCTGAGGACACAGTCTAGTCTGTCCTCTTATATGAATTAGGATCACCCCAATGGGTATTTATTAACTTATTCTTAAACCTGTTGAGATGTAGATTCGCTGCAATAATAAACAGCTCCATTATTTAACTGTTCCAACAGATGAGGTGTTTTCAATTAGCATCTAATGTAAATCACCTTTGCTATACTGGTAGCTCTAATTAAAACCAGGTCTAATTTATCTACATCTCTTTTAAAAGATGAAGCCACAAACTGAGAAAAGTGCTGTTGTTGGAACTTCAGGAGACACTACTTACCTTGTCTTTTGTTTCTGCCAATGAATTCTAAGATTATACTTCATTTTGTTACAATGATATTGTATTTTTGTATCATTATTCACTTTGTGATCCACTATACCTTCATACCTTTTTCCATTATTTATGCAATGTTGTCTGCTATTTTCTCTTTTTTAATTGTTTAGCGCTTGAGAAAAAATGTAATGCCTGTACTTCCCCTCTGCCAAAATAAAAGACAAGTTGCTGTGTTCCTGATTTAGAAGAACCCTGTTATCATTTGATCAGATCTCTGAATTCACTGACTGCAAAACTACACCTATCTATGTCTCAATATTGTATATTTACATGATTATAATAGTAAATATATGTCATATTCTCTTCCCTGATATTCAGGTGTAAATATACTTACTGCAATTGTTCCTCCAGGTCTGACCTCATTACAGCTGGAAATACAGTGTGTGTCCTTTTATTGAAGAAATAGTTTACCCAAAAGGAACTATTCGGGGAATACAGCTAGCCTTTATTTTTCTTCTTTTTTTTTTTTTCTTCCCTTTATTCTCAAAACAAGACTTCTCTGTAAAATATACATTACCTGAAGGAAAATATTTAGGTATCAAAGTCATGTTCTGGATATGATGCCTCCTGTTCTGAATGTGATGATCAGGGAATTCTCTTTCATTGCTCTCATATATCAGTACCAGTTATATGGTCCATATAACTGTCATTGTTTGAGTAACCTGCAAATTTGTTGCTGTAATGAAGCTTCCTGATAAAGAAAGTTATTTTTCTTTATTAAGTCGATGGTTGGATCTACAGCTAAACAGAAAGGCTTATTGTGTAAAGATCTGAGGTTATATGTAACATATTTTGAAATGCTGTATATGGACAGGAGAATATAGTCATGGTTACAGCAGTAGGCAGGAAATCACAGTTTTGAGTCTTGGCTGTGCCACAGACTTTCTGTGTGACTTTGGACAAGCTACTCTTTGTGCATTAGCTAATAATACTATCTCTATCTCCCAGGGGTGTTGTGAGAATACATTCATTAATGTTTGTAAGGCACTTGGATGCTATAGCAGTGGGGCCACATAAGCACTTAGAGAAACAATCCATTTTTGCAACAATGTACATCTCCCTGACTAAGGACTTTTTTGTTGGAAGTTTTTCATAGATGCTTGTTATGAATAAATCTACTTCATAATGATACAGTGAGGTTAAACTGCCGTTTGGAATGCAGTTTCACTTTAGTATTCAGAACAGGTGTAAACAGCCATAAGTTGGAAAGCTGTTCCCAAAGAAAGAGAATACTGTTTTATTGTCCGACGTTTGAATAGGAGAGATACCTCTCCTGATCCATCTAGCTCAAATCATGGAGGATTATTTACATCTGTATCTGTCTCGCAAATAGTTTATTCTATTTTAAGCACTTCTCATTACATTGTCTAAACTACCTCCTCAGGCAAGTAATTTCATTGCCTAATTGCCTTTAAAGTTAAACAGTTTGCTCAGATGTCTACTCTACTTTTTCCTTGTGGATATAGGCTGCTCTTTCAGTCTGTCCTTTCTTTCTGAAATAACCTTCACTCACATGTGTTCAATTCAGACACACCACGCAGTTACAGCAGGTTAACAAGCTATTGCTTTAGTGCTGATGGGAGGTAAATTGGTAAGCCACTATAACTTGATTTGATAATTTGCCTGGCTGAGTACTGGTCAGGGTTCAAATCTAAATGTTGGGCTCAGGACATTAGCACCAAGGAGCAGAAAAGGAATATTCAATATTCCCAACGCTTTGGGAAAGGACTTGGTGAGAGATTTCCAACCTAGGGGAAAAGTTGTTGCAATGACTTCATAAAAAAATTTGTTTTGCTATAGCTTGTTTTGTTTTTATTTGTAGCAAGTAGTAGCAGCAGACAAACTGTACAAGTAAGAGACTTGGAAGAGTGTGAGCAGTCAGTGAGGACAATGAAGAGGGCTCTGCAGCTTTTGAGGCTCAGAAGACAAGATATCTGTTGTGTTTCCATGTAAAGCTTTCTAATTTAGTGGCTGAGTTCAACCAAAATGCTTATGAAATCATCATTAGAAGATAATGACCCTATAAATGTCCCAGTGGTGGGAACATACTATGTCCTCTCCTCCCACATTAAATGTAGAGAATTGACGTGGTCTTAAAAAATATTCAACTGTAGGAATTCAGTTAATTGCAGTTAATACAAGATGTAAACACACAGAAGAACAGGCCTCATTTGTGCTGGGGTTCATGAGATTGCTTGTTTGCCATGAAGTCCATCCCTCCGCTATTGTTGTTTGAATATGTACCGAATAGAATTGCTTTTAATAACATACCCGTATGAGTGACAGTGCAAATGCTTCTCAAGATGAGTATTATATTATGCTAAGGTTAAGACTTTCTTCACAATGCAGGAGAAAAGAGCTTTGTAATTAATTTTTTTCTTATCTCTTTGAGTATTGGGCATTGAATGGGGTTGATATACTCTATTACGCACATACATAACATATACTATTCTGGACAGAAGAACCGAAAATGAAAGAACATACTATTGCAGTACTGTAAAAACTTACTACAAAAGGAGCCACAAACATCAACTCCCAATCTTCACTTGAATTCACAACCATGAGGCTGCTCCCAGTGTCATGTATTGCTATTTTCTGGATTTAGCAAAAGACTTGTACAACCTTTTTTTCTTTCAGTTTTTCAGTAAATGCAGTAAATGATTCTTAATCAGAATTCCAGATTCTGTAATATGACTTGATGCAGGATTGAAGAAAAAATTATCAATCAGGTCAAGGAGAGGAAGCTTCATTTCATATTTGTTAGTGAGCCAGTACTTTGTCTCAGTTGTTGTACATTCTACCATAATTTCAATTTTTAGTTTATTCATGTCTCTGTTTATTGAGAATTTTAGTAAAATCCTTTGTTATAAGACACTTCCTGTAAAAATACTTCACCATAGTGCAGCAACACTAAAATCTCTACCAAAATATTCAGGAAAAATGTAACTCAAAGGACTAAATTTATCTTCTTAAAAATAGAAAATATTTTATGTTGTGTGTCAAATTAATCCTCTTTAAGACACTGTATAAATTACACAAAAATAATTGGAATGCTAAAGATTATTATAGTTTGAAAAAAAAATTAAAAGGAAAAGATACCTGTTTACAAAGCTCAATTCTGATCATCACAAACAGTGGAAAAATCAAATTTCTGTTAGAGAATTTTTGTCCTATGTTCTGTCTGCCAGAAAGAAGATTACACATATCTGGTAGTATACCTGGAAAAAGAAAATAAAACTTTAAAAAGTACTGAAACTGTTAGAGTTGTATTACTTTTTTGAATGACTGAGTTCTCGAGAATGCTGTTCTGTGTGAGAAGCAGCAGGGTACATAATCCGGAAAGAGTAAGGCCTTTTTTTTATGGCAAAGTAAGTTGCAGCTATTTCTCCCAATAGGAGGTCATTGGTCATATACAGATTCTATCTGTTTTGATAGGACAACATTATTTATAAACATCTTCATACCTATGGTATGTCTTTAGGATTGATAGCAGATGCACGTGTTTACTTCAACAAAATAACTTCTGATTACTTGCTGTTCACCTTGCTGATCCCTCAGGCAATACTTAATATACAATTAGATGTTATCTTGCTCATACTATTTGATATTTTGAGTTTGCTATATAAAGTACACATCTGCTTCTTATATGTGCCCTTTGATTGTTCTGAAGTGATTTTGAAAACAAAATATTTTAAAACCTAATGGTTCCTAATGGAAGAAAATAAAAATTTGTTACATGTAGGCAAAGAGAAAACAATAAAAAAAGTGGTTGTCGTTCAAAATAAATCCAAGATATCCTTTTTAACCATAACAATTATTCTACTGACTATACTTATACTGCTTTTTACTAGTCCCTCATTTCTAGAAGTAATTGTCATGTGTTTTGGGAATTGTATCTGTTCTGATTGTATAGATTCCATTAGTTTTCTGTGAAAAAAAAAAAACCAAACAACTTTTTCTGGTCCAGTTTCTTCTTAAGGTTAAAAAAATCCACAAAGCAAGCTGCGTGTGGATCCAGCCTCTATGTTTTTATTTGTCATGGTTGTACTATGAAGGCTATGACTAGGTAGGTGCTATGTACCACTTTATAGGAAAGATATGAATACTTAAACTCTTTCAAAGAGAAGAGAAGAAAGGGTGGGGAGAGAGGCTCTACCAAGTTTCAGTTGTGTCAGAGGTGACTGGATATCTTCGGTTAACCTTACATCTGAAATGCTGCAAAATAACTTTTCTAAACTTCAGTAAAGGTCAATTTTGTAAGTACTGTTCTCAGCATCTTAAAGTTACTGTCTCATAGAGTAGGATGACTGTAAGGGGAAACACCAAAATCTTCAATTTTAAATCTCCAGGTGTGCACGCTGTTAGACCCACTATTGTTACAGTTTGTTCTGTGTTCATTTTCTTTTGCATTTTCAGACATGATTTCAATTGAATCATTTATGGTTCTTCCATTCAGATTATAACAGCTATTTTGGAGCGGATAACCCTCAATGGCTGTATATGAAACATTGCCCGGGGTGCTTCCAAGATGCTTTTGAGCTGGGTAAGGAAATCACTGAGTGTTGACACATTCTCAAAGCACTATGGCATGGACTGAGAGCATAGTTTATAAACTGTGTTACTGACCTATTATTCTGTGCTTTACTGACATAATAGACTATACCAGTTTCCTCTGAAATGTTAAACAAAACCAAATAAACATTTTTTTCATTAAAAAAGTAACAAGTATTTAAAAAAAATTAAATACAATATCTAATCTGTATGTGGTAATTCATGCATAAAAACTTCAATTCATCATTACCCATTTCTGATATGTCTACTTCTAATATAGTGGCCATTCAGTGTATAATATTATACTAATCTAATGTCTATTACCATTATATTAGTACACTAGTGTGGTAGATCAGACTCAGATTTTTACTGTGACCTTAAGGTCAAATCTGTTTCTGCAGGCATGGCTTAACCAATCTGCTAGTTTAAGATTTATACTCGATTCAAGCTGTAATGGCTGTATCATTCTTACTATCTACATATTACCTTGCACACTTCTCTTCAGTTAGGAATGATTAGTTATCATGATTCATCTCCCCCTTCATATATGTACACAGACAACTGAAAACATGAGGGTTTGTGAACTTGCACCTGTGCAATACATGGGCTGTTGGTGTGGGGCTTTCACTGAGTGTGCACTGAGAAATAAAAGAAAGCTTTTTATCCCTTGTTTAAAAGCCTGATGATGAGTATGATGATGACTGGGACAGTCCAGCACAGGTGTGATGCTAAAACCTCCCAGGACTTGTCACTCCACTCCCTCTCTATTTAACGTTAAGCAGTGTCCATGGAGAGTGTATATTCTGCTGTAGAGAAGGATGTTTTATTTTTTATAATGTTTGTATAATGCTCTTTGTAATGCTTTATCTGGCTGAAATCCAGCTCAATCAGCTACAGTATCTCCAGGATTTTTACAGAAGTTGGTTCAGGCTGTGCACTGTAACTGCCCCATGTACCAGGGGTCATATTTTAATACTGACTTTTTTGTTAAAATACCAAAAATCTTAGATGTTCCATTTCACATTGTAAATAAAGCAAAACAATGTAAGCATTCAGAAAAAGCTTGGTTCCTATTAGAACAGCATAATTTAAAACAAACCAAGAGCTTGTTTGCCTCTTAAAATATGTTTTTCACAAAAAGTTTTGTGTAAAGGTGCTGTGCAGTGGCTACTTCATTAACTATAGTAAGTTATAGGCCTCCTGATGTATATGGTAAATAGAAGAAATAAACTTCCTATAAAACAAACAGACAAGCAAATAATGAATAGGTTGTGCATGCAAGAGAAGGTTGTATTAATCTGCACTTCCTGCCATTATCCCAACCAGGTGTAAACAGATAGGCCTCCAGTGTGTTAATTCCACAGAGTCCAATAATAAACCTCAGATTAGTTTTCAATAATACATTTTCTTCCAACTGAAAAAAGAAAAGTCTTATACCATTTAGTATTAACTGGACATATTTAATAACAGCTAGAGATTCACTAATACTTTTTTTTTTTTTTTACTGTCAAGAACTAGTGGATTATATTATACATGAATGGCTTGTAAAATGATTGTTTTATATTTCAGAATGACAAACAAGTTTCTGTACTCAGATTAAAGATTTAAATTTAACAACCATTTCACCTTTACTTATTCTTGAATACAAACCCAGAAGAAACTTAATATAGAAAATTCTGGGTCTCTTTTAATGTCATAGTCTGATAGTCTCTTGAAAACATGAGAATTTTTAGGTTAAAGAAAAGAGTGCCATAGTGGTAAACCCATTTTAATTTATACATAAAATGTAATAATTGTTAATTTTGTGCATGTAAAACTTTGTTTATTTGAGATTTTGAATAATTTTTAAACCATCTGCACTTAACATTTGTATGAAAAGTATTTGTTTCCCCTTCACTAGCTTAATAGTAACCAAAGATTACTTCTTCTCTCAGTAGTATCACCCAATGTGCTCAAATATTAGAGGGAGTTGTTGTCCCTTCCACATATGTTCAGAACCTGTTCTAACATGCTGTGGATGTGCCTTGTGGTGTTCTGGATATGTGCCACTTTTGCTGCAGCTCCCTTTTATATATACTACAAAATAAATTGCTAATAGAAAGAATTCCAAGTGGCCATTGAGGCCTAACTTCAGCTCCTGATCAATTTTTGTAACACCCAGATTTTGATGTGGAAAGTCAAAATCTAAAGAAATGTAAGGGAGGTTCACTGATTAAAGTTAAAATTACAGGTCAGAAAATTCATTGGTTAAGTTTCCAATGAGCATGAGTTTGTACAGCAGAATTAATTTTTGTAGAATTGTATTTTGTTTTTTAATATTCCCTGTCCGCTAAGATGGGAGAAAGCAACAAACATTGCAAATCCATTACCTTATTCACTTTTCCATACAGCACTGCTATTGGCCATTCTATGACGGTTTGCTGTGACATGGCTCAAAGAATTTGTATGTATTCAGCATGGCTTTTTCTGTGGGTCTCGATTAATAATTCAGTCCTTGAATGTTGCAGCAATTTAGTTGTGTATTTTTAAGCCAGATCCTAAAGAATTGACGCTGGAGACCTGGATCATAAATACATTCCCTTAATTTCATGTGTTTAATCATCCTGGTTATAACACAAATCCTTTTTCTGAAAAAAGGAGTAAACAATTGTATCTTGAGAAGTGTTTAAAAGTCCAGATGATTTTAAAATACATAAAAAGTAAAAGTATGAGGATAAGCTCTCTCAGTTTCGTTGTGATTTTTGTGAATAGCCCTACAGTCATTGGAATGTTTGAGCCTATGCCTTACACACCAGTCTTAACTGTGAGTTTCAATAGTGAGTTTCAATGTATGCTCTCTCTGAATTATCACAGAATCACAGAATGGTTTGGGTTGGAAGGGACTTCCAAAGATCATGTAGTTCAAGCTCTCTACCATGGATAGGGATATCTTCACTACATCAGGTTATTCAAAGCCCCATCCAACCTCATCTTCAACACTTCATTTTCATTTCAAGACAGTAATCTTACAACTGAAGGCAAGTAGAAAGGCTCTTAAGACATTGTACAATCTCTCTTTGAGATTAGGAGTTCTCTTTGTTGATGTAATTTGCCAACTATTCAGGTCTTTTTAGATAAGTAAAAGAATACTTTGAAGGCAAGAATAGATGAAGGGCATAGATAAACCAGAAAAAAACGGCGAGTAGAAAAAGGATGGGTAGATGGACACTGCAGTAATACAAGTTCTCCATTGGGACACATTAGGTTCTTTCCATTAAACTCCAAGTTTCTTCTTCTGCTGAAATGTATAACTAGCCACAGGCAGCCATAGCGTATGTAATCATGTACCATAGAAATTAAATCACATCATTTAGATGTCTCTTTCTTCAGACATCAGAATATTTCTTCCTGAACAGGTTGTATGAAAACTTGGTATATCTAAAAAAAAA
>VZTJ01002434.1:46898-81985 GCA_013397795.1 Orthonyx spaldingii | reverse complement strand
AAGCAAAAAAGGCTGGCCTTTTTTTTTTTTTTTTCCCTCAGATTTGAACCACTTGAACAAGCTGGGGGAAAAAAACTATGTAAAGAAGAAAAGTGCACCCAAGACAGGATATTGCACACCTGGATCCACAGGTCGGCAGACATCCCAGACTCCAGGTGGTGATGTTCCTGCCCACAGCACCCCTGTTTTGCACTCATATCCCTACCCACAGCTCCCCTTGGTACGTGTCCATGATGTGTTTGTCAGGGAAACAGCACACCCATGGTGGCCTTGACAGCTGTCCCTCCCTCAAGCAACCAGTTTTCTCTGCAGCAACATGCATGGTGCAAGGGTGGCTTCGGCATGTTTGCATTTTAGCTTGCTTGTTTTACTGATTTAGTATAAATTACAATGATTTCTAGCAAACCTGAATGCTTATAAAATTAATGAGACAGGAGAAGAGCACTATAGGTAAATGCCAGGGAGCAAGTTGTACTTCTGTCTTTTATGGTTGTATTTTTCACTGTGTTATGAAAGCTCCCATTGAGGTACAAACTTCTCCATGCTGTAAAAATTTTAAGACCCTAATAAAAATAAGATTGAATACAATGGCCAAGAACTAAACACTTAAACACACTGAAACCAGGCACCAACTCACAAAAGAGTAATTATCTTCCCTGTACTGCTGTGCTCTTTTCTCTCTGGTGAGTCACACAAGGTGGCATGAGAGCAATCATCTTACTCTCTTGCTGGATTTCATGGCAGCCCTCCTAGACAGAAGGGGGAGATTGATTGATTGTTCAAAGAAACGATTAATGGGAAGCTTGTCCCTGAGAGGGCTTTATTTGCTGCTGAGCCTCGGCCACTGTCACTGCTCTAGTCAATGGTGACTGTCCCAGGGCATGGTGATGTAGTTGGCTGTGGGCACACAGGCCACTGCCTGTGTCCTGAGCCAACCAAAGTGGAGCCAAGTGCAATTCAGAAACTCTATTAACTTGGGTCCCAGCCCTATACAGTACCTGGTTTGTTGGCCAGCTGTTTTTCAGGACCACAACCAGCTTCCTTGGGTGGTCAGAGGGCTTGTGTCTTAGTGCTCTGTACATCTCTGCAACGGTGGCTCCTGGAGAATTTCAGTGTCTTTCTGTGACTTCTCATTTCTGTTGGTCAGGCACTGATGAAGGCACATGTCTACAGTCCCACCTGCCTGTACACAACACTGGTAAGTACCTGCTGGTTCATTCCTTTTGGTAGCAGCCCCCTCCTGCAAGAGAGCAGGCTGACCAGCACCGACTGCATAACATACTCTTTCCACAGGTCACAAGCGATTTTTTCAAGGGACATTTTGTCTTAGACCCAAACAGTAGATCAGTAGATCTTCCCTCACTTGTATGATCAGCACAAAGTCACAATTATGCCTCTAGAAGTAATTTCTCTGACTGACATATGCCAAAATCCATGAATGCATGACACCATCTCATACAAAGTCCCTAAAAAATAGGCAGCCCAGATATTTTGGCCCTGGGAGTGACCAGCCAAGAAGGTACCTCAGCATGGGAAAATATTTCCTGTTTTATAACTTTATCTCATGGGTTTTTTCCCAGCTGCTGTAATGCTGGCTGAAGCTGCTGTCCCTCACATTCTGTGACTGCTTCCTCCAACCTGCCAGTGTGAGGGATCAGGTATGTCCTCTCAAACCTCTTTCCATCCAAAGGAACTAAGAAAAGAGATGCAGCTGATTGTAACTGAGATATGGTAAGAGGCTACTGATCCAAGAGTGCTGTAGCATCTGGCAGATATCAGTGGGGAGCACAGCTGTTGTAGGAGAGATCCCAAACTATGTGTATGCCTGAGGTAAAACTCTGGTGGTTTCGAGACTGTGGTTTTCAGCCAAGAAATGTGCCTCACCCAAGGTAGCCCTTCATTCTTTTCTTCAGTGTTGGCAAAACACACCTCTTGGATCAAGTAAGGCTTGGGTCTAAAGAAACTTGGTTTGGACAAACCATAGCTACTATTTCATTACATCCTCTTGTTGTGACTTTCTAGAGATTTGTGCCTTTTATTTTATGTGTCAATGTTGCTGTGCAGTTGGTGCACCTACCTGTGAATTTAATTTGTTCTCATCTCATAATTGCACCCCAGAGGAAATGACAAGTGTACTGTGAACAAACATAAGAGTACAGTTGCTCTTTCAAGTCTGCCATGTGCTCTGGCAGGAAGAGGCCTCTGTGGATGCTCAGTCACTCCCAGAGCCCAGATTGTCCCTCTGATCTGATCACAGATCCGAGTCCTTCTGCTGAAGACCCCAGACTGTATTTCTGGCCCATGCCTGACAGGTGCTTTAGTTTAAGACTAGGTAGTTACACTCCACAGGTGTATGATCTGCTTAAATAGTGTCAGAGGTTTGTTGCAGACTTTTTACTAGCATCTGACCTGCTGCCTGGATTCAGTCAGGAGAAGATGCTTGCCAGTGTAGGTGGTGGTCCTGGATTCAGGGCCTTTGGATTTAGATAACGGCTGAATAGGTGCAGTTCTTCTGGCAAATCTATGTTCAGGTGTCCATCTGAAGTAACGAACAATTAATTGCTCAGCTAGGGAGGTTACAGCTACAGCTGATTAGTTGAGGCTGTAAGCAAACTGTGCCACAAGATGCTTCCTGGGGTCCATGTCGATTGCTGCAGCACAGAAACCTTTGCCATGGCAGAAGATTCACTGAAAGTGCAGGTAGGATAGAAGGGGGGTGAGTGCCCCTCCAAACTTGCTGAACTGGCTTTGGCAGGTGGTGTTTAGGCAGCCAGAAGAGGGGTGAGCTGCAGTGGAATGACCTGCAGGGGTGCCTGCTGAGCCTCTGTATCACAGCCTAAAGGACATATCTCGCATCTTTTTTTTATTAGTCTTGTGCTTTAAAGATGTGATGCTTCAGGTACTGAGACTTTGGGGTCCTCCATGCTATTAGAAGGTTGTGCTCTCTTCTGGAGGCGTGTGGTTTGCTTTGGGGGGACAGCGGCATACAGAGCTTACTGCTTGTTCAGCCTCACAGCCCCAGCCATCCTCTGGCTGCAAAATAATCTGCAAGTGCTGCCTCTGGCATGTTCCCTTTCCCCTCTGCTGTGTCACAGTGCAAAGCTGTAGCAAGCAGTGTGTATCTGAAGTGTTCACTTTGCCCTAATGGTTTCTTAATCTTTAGTAGGAGGGGAGCAGGGGTGCTGTGCTGACACTGTATGAGCAGCAGACAGCTCTGTCCTCAATACCTCAAGGTACTCTTAAATTAATGCTGATAAAACTGGCAGCCTATGCTAATCCTCAAGTAAATGCATGAAAACTGATTGATAAAACAAGGCTTCAAGCTCCAGCAGCTCCTGCATTCAGATCACTGACCCTATTTTAAGAAACAAGTTTTTGTGCTTGTCCATGGCTCCAATTCCTAGGATGGGAAGGCAGAAGTGACAGCTAGGACCATATGCTGGTGTCTGGTGTGGCATGGCTTCTCCCTGGACAGGTGGTTCTTCCCTGGACAGAAAAAAATTGCCATTGCATACTCTTTTTTACCAAATCCTTCTCCTGGTTCTATGAAATGTTTCCTGATGTTTTGAACTAAAGTTCTCATTATTTAGTAGCAATAAAAGAATATATTTTGTTTCCAGGAGAGCAAAAGCCTTATTTTCTAACTGTGTTTATCTCACGTGGAAATTTATTCTGAATGCAATGCTATTAAGACTGCATAAATTTAAGCCAGGAGTGGTTTATGACTTGCTTAAAGTGTATCTCTCATTTATTTATAGTGGTGAACTGGGCAGGAGGTAAAATGCATATTACTTCTTCTGGACACAATCTGAGGGCTTAGCTGTATCCAATTTGGCCAAAGCTAATGAAATATTTCAGTTCAAGAAGGCTCTGATTTAAGGAACTGCCCTTAATGGGGGGGGGCAATGAGAGTCTTTCCACTAATGTTTTGAGGGTGTCAGATTTGAGGAGTGGGGGTGGCAGCATCTTGCTGCTGCCACCATGGTCTCTTGTCTGTAGAACAGCCAGGAAATAATAAATAGCTGTAGGTTTGCTGTATTTCAAGGCCAGCACATTTGTCACATACCCCTTAAGAACTAACCTCATGGTTGACTACTTTGCTATGATTAAGCTGCAAAGAATTTAGAGATCCCACCAATCTCAGTGCTGGGATTTGCCCTTATCCTTAAACAGGGCTGTTCTTATTATCATGTTCTTTGGCAGGACAAATTTGGTCAGAAAATTACAGATTACCATCCCATCCCAAACAATCCAAGCTTGTAACCCATCACATGGACTCCCTCCTTGTACCCTTTGGGTCTAACTCAGAGCCAACTGGAGCTTGCCAGCAGGCAAGACATTTGGGGACTCTCCAAGGATTAAACACAGAAATCTTGGCCAGAGCTTGTATCAGCTGAAGGCTGAGCCTGCCTTCATGAGCTCTTGTCTCAGCAGAGGTCCCTATGTCTCTGAAGTGTTTAAAGGCACACATTACTCCTGAGTATGGGAATTCACAGCCATTTTCTTCAGCCTTTGCAGGGAATTGTAAGCTGCAATTTGGATTCTCTGCAAAGCCCTGTGAGTACAAAGCCTTGCACCGGTGACTAATATTTGCTCCTGCTGCAGACTGAAGAGTACATTTGCAAGTAACAGGGGCACAGAAAGCATTCATCTCCTAGGCAGTTTATAGATGCTGCTTAGCATCCCAGGTTCTGACTTCCAAGTGCATTCTTTCTTCAGTGCGACATTTGTGACAGAAAATTGGATTTCACTGAAGTGTGAGGGGTGTGAAACACTCATTGCTTCTGTCTCACTTGAAAAACAGCTCTCTCTCAACCCCTAATATATTAATATTTTTCCCCTGTCACTTCCCCCAAGTTCAGCTATGATAGGAATGAAATTCAGTGGAAATTGCAAGTATCAGATCATATTTGTCAAGAGATGCTCCATGATGATTTGTTGCCAACTTGCATTTAATCAGCATTTTTCAGAGACTCACAAGACTGTTTTTTTCCCCCCTCTTTTCTCACCAAAGTAAAATTAAGTTAATTTCAGAACTGGATGAACCTTCTGTGTTTGCTTAGTCTAGTTTTGACATGGAAGTCTAAGTTAAAATAAGGCTGTGCTGGTCATGAGCTTGAACCAAGGAAATTGAGAGGCCTAAGGGGTCTGTGCAATGGAGAGAGCACATTTCCATCTGATGAGGCACAGAGCTCATCCCGCACTCTCCCTGGATTCTGGAGATTTCACTCAGTGTTATTTTTCATGGGCACCAGCATGCAGTCCCTTGAGGAAGATGTGGTGCAACTCATATTGCTCTGTTAGAAGTAAAATCTAAATTAAGATGGTGGAGGTGGTGGGTTTCCAGGCAAGGAGAGGAACAGAAAGACTTGCCTCCAAAAGGAACATAGCCAGCCGGGCTCTGTAGAACGATTTTAGGACTTGCTAGACATTTCTTTTTTAAATCTACAAAATCTGAAAAGGAAATTAATAGGCTCTTTGAGTCATTCTGTGAAACTCATAGCCTGTGAAATTTCACTCAACAGCTAAACCTCTGTGTAGATTGTTTGGGCTATTTTTCCCCCATGGATACGGGAAAAGCAAGAGCAGGAAGTTACAAACTGGGAAGAACTAATGCCAAAAGAGACCCTATGCCAAAATTGAATTTCATTCCTCTCCATCATTTCAGTGGAAAATCTATGAATAGCTTTAGTCCCAGAAGGCTTAAGTGGAGGATCATGTGTAATACAGCAGTTTTGCACTGGACAGCTATGTGGAATGGTGAAAGTTATCTTACAAAAGTAATGTTACCCCTGTCATGAGGGGTACAATGACAAGGACATTCATGTGCAACAAGGTATACATGTGTGCTGCATCCCTGGGAAAAATCAGGGCAGTGAAAAAAGATGCTATTTGTAAAGGAAATGAGTGGACTCATGCATGGATTGTCTCTGTTTTATGCTACTTTAGTTCAAATCACTGCATCATTTTGGCTGTTTTATCAGAGCAAAATTTTGAGCACTGTATGTCATCAATAATTTTACTCATATGACAAAACTTTTGCTAGAATAAGAAATAACGAGACATAGTACTGAATCCTGGTGAAAGATATTCTTGTTTCCTTATGATACTGGAGCACAAAAAGGGACTAGCCCCCATTCCTCTGATGGTTCCTTACAGCTTCTCTGCCTTTTCTTTCAGGAAATCCAGCTTATCTGAGGGTCGCTCAAGAATCTGCAGGTAGAACTCTCACAGCTGACAAGCTTCCCCCATTTTGGCAATTTTTTCCTTTCCCTAGACCCTTCCATTTTAAATTAACTGCAGGACCAAAGAAGCCTCATGTTCTTCAGAAACATGTGTGGGCTTTTTATGGGTTAGCATTGACAGAAAGCCTGCACTTTTCAAAACCTCCTGAGGGGCCTGGATGGTATTACATGGGAGATCTGTATTACTCAAGCTCTGAAACATCCCAACCCCGAATCTCCACATTTTTTTAAGGAAATACAACATTCTTCAGAAAGGAAAAAATTCTCTTCTACTGAAGGACAAAGTAATATCTTCTGTGCGCGGGGCAAATTTCTCCTCTCAGATCAGCATGACAGATTGCATCTCGGGTTGGGAGCAGCTCAGACATATGGGGAACAGGATGGGGAGCTGTATTCCATGCAGTGAGCCTGTAACCCTACAAGGCTGGTGTTAGTGTGGTAAGCCACTAGTCATTGAAGTTTAAGCTGAATAAGAATTCAGCAGCTCTAGTCATTAATTGAAATGCTTGAACTGGCAAGATTAACCTGATATTTCAACCTCCAGACCCCCAGGTTCATGCCTAGAATTTCTAATACTAATATTAATGTTAAGTTCTTTACTGATGGAACACAGCAAAATAGACAAAGCCAGGCATTCTACTGTGACAAGGTTACAGCAATCCAAGATGAAACAAGATCTGTTCCATGCTTTTACATAAGTAAAATTCAAATTTAGGTTTAAAAAAATAGCAAGGATTGGAGAGTCCTTTGTTCTTTTTCTCTCTCTTGGTCCTCCCATTACACTCATTATTCTGCTCTCCTGCATGACATCAGTAGGAGTCCAGCTACTAGCCCAGTGGCATAGCAAATCTTTCCTGTCATGATACAGAAATATAGTATTGGAGGATTCTTTAAGCCAGATGGAACTGGTTCAGTTTTAAATAAGTCTGAGGAATAATGCTGTTCAGTTAACATAAAAAACCTTTTGTCCTTTGCTATCAATATCTTTGTCCCTCTCTATACACTATTATAGCATTTCTGTGCTGTATGTAAAGGCTCACCCTTACACATGGAAAAAATATTCTTCAGGTAAAAAATTTATTGTATTCCACTTGTATCTTTCAACTTTAATAAGAAATATGAAAGTCATCAACATTATGTACTCTGGTGTTTAAGAAGCCAGAGTGAAATGCCACCTAAGCGTAGGTAATGCGGCCCAGTGCACTGACAACCACACTGGTGGCTGCTGAGAATCTGAGGTTGGAGGATGCTTTGCCCCCAACACTCAGCCCTTCTGGAGGTCCCCTCATGCCACACAGGGAATAGAATGGAGAAGGGTTTCCATGTTCAGTTGAACAAGAACTTGCAGTTCAGGGCTTGTGCCTTCCACTGGAGGTTTTACTAGAACCTGTGGCACATTTCCCTTTAGTACCTTCTGTTTCTCTGCCCCTACTGTACTCCTCTCCCAGGACTGGGGGAAGAAAATGTTCCCACATTTCAGACACTGACAACATAGTGTGAAACCACTGATCACTGCTCTGCCTCACAGCGAGTAAGACTGTGAACCAGGGTGGCTAAAGGATGGTCACACAACTTGGTCTCCTGCCTTCCCTGCAAGAAAAATAATGTTTGCAGGGATGCAGCTGAGGGTGGGAACACCTTTAAGGCTTGCATCTAAATCTTTCAGACTTTATCTTTAATCACTCCTCCAAGAGGCTGAGTAGGAAGTTAAAACAGCTGGAGCCACAATTTCAGTGGTGATTAGTCTTTTGCAGGATTTTTTTAAAGGGTATAAATGTATCCTGTGAAAATTCAAAAACCTTGCCATGGTGTCTGTTACAGAGAAGGTAAAACACTTTCTCCCCTCCTACCCCCCCAAAACAAAGCCTAGATGAGCCTTAAATCAGAGCAACCATTGTGACACATTTACATTGGGGGAGAGACGGGAAGGAAGCATAATTAATGCAAGAAAAGATTGTCTTGGCACCCCTCTCTTCTGCTGGGAAACTCAGCACCTGAAAAGCCCTGGAGCCACTCTTGTGCAGGAGAGATGCTGCCATGCTGATGAGCTATGACTTGTAGGGAAACAAGTCCAAGAGAGAAGTCTTCAAATCTGAGTTTGAATCTGGTGTTAAGAAAAACAAAAGCAGCCTCAGGTATTTCTGCTAAAAAAGAATGGAAATGTAGTTATAGGGAAGGTGGGAGTTGGGGGAGATGAGAGCCATGAAATGCATTTATTTCAGTCTTGTGAAGTACCATACCATATCGAAGTACTTCAGTGAAAATCAGGAGAGATGTATTTTGACACAAATGTGTCTTCTACATCAGCTAGATGCACATCTCTCTGCCAAGATTATGCATAGGTGAACTTTGAAAAGTGCTAGCCTCATCAAAATGAAAGAAATCAGATATCTTCTTCCCATATCCAGACAAGCTAAGCTCTGAAGGGAAATGCATCATTAGCTGCAGGAATGTGAACTTTGATGAGCATATAGGGCAGGATGGACCTCTGGAGATCAGCTACTGATTTTTTTTTTCCTGAGAGTCTGAGTAGCTCTACAAGGAAAATGTATTTGTGTTACGGAAATAAAATCAATTTCTCATTTCTTCCTACTTCACACAGGCCCTAACTTTACCAGCTGCTGTTGCAAAATAACTGGAGTGTTCATAACTGAGAATTTAAATGGAATATGAGGTGCTATCTCATAGCACCTCAGCTTTTCTTGCATATGGTGCAGGACTGTTATCTGGAGTAGAGGCAGAACCTCTCTTCTAACACTGCCAGGATTCATCGTGATGTTGTAAGCTACATTATCTCAAACTATGGGGGTCCTACTGGTGTCAGGAAAAACTTTGATCGTCTTATCTTTTCCCCTCCCATTTTCCAAGTGGGTGTTTTCTGTGAAGTCACCACCAAGTATAACCCACAGCCACACTAGTCAAAAGGCTGTTGTGCTGCTCAAGCAACAGAGAGCTGTGTACGGGGTGTGGAAGAAGATTAGGGGGGAACTGGGAAGCTGGAGATCAAATCATAAGGAGCTTGAACACCATCTAGAGCTATTCTAGGCTGATAGGATTGCCACCTAGATGAAAAGAAACCATGTTCTGTCTTTGCCTTTCTGTATTGTGTTGTGATGCTGGCAAGACTTTGTTTGTACTTCCAACACTTTCTTTTATTTTTTGGATGTTTCTTTGGATGAATTTTAATAGAAAAATTTGGATGAATTTTAATAGAAGGAGAAAAAATTATGAACGATAAGATTTTCTTTTAAACTTAGACCTTAGATCAATTAAAGAATGTATTTGAAAATTATGTAAGTAGATTTTGAGTCTGCAAAATACCTTATTTTGCCATGAAAAGGATGAGTAACATTTTCCAAATACTTAAATTTGATTCAAAACTCACAAAATCATGCCCTGAGGTGCAGAGGAAGGTTTGTAAGATGATCTTCTCTGATGCTCACACCTGGAGTGGGCGTATAAGTAGGTAATTTTTGCATGAACATTCCATCTTCTTGGCCTACTGTTGCCCATTGGGCTTGCTCCGATCTCTAGTGTACAGATTTCCAGCCAAGACTGCACCCTAAGTCTGAAATTTAGGAAACTTCAGGCTCTTTTACCAAACCAAAAGAAAAATCATGCTAGTTGTTGGTACTGGTGACCCTGTGTTTCCTCAAGACTGTGCCTGGGAGCAATGACCCATTACCCTGCCTTTGCTGATGCTCATGGTAAAAAAGAAAAACATTTTTCTGTTGACTTCAGCTACGCAAGGAGTGGGCCCAGCTTCATTCACACCCACACTCTATGTTTAATTAGAAACTATTTTCGTCTAAGAGCAGGCATTTGAATTTCTTGAGTTGTTGCAAAGTGCTTGAAGAAGGAGCTGCCAAGAGGTGGGGGTGTTTCACGTGGGAGGAGGCAAATAACTGTTGGAGAAAAAAAATAATTAGGGTCTTGGATCAGTGTAGTTTTGTAATGTTCCATAATTAAAGGCTGTTTGCATGTTCTTCATGCAACAGAAGAAGCGTTTTCCATCCCTTTCAGTATAAATTTGACCATAATCTGGTTAAATCTATTTTCTAACCAGAATTAATGTGGGTTAGGATCACCCTGCATCAGGGAAGGTACCACAGCCATGAGGAACAACCACCTTGCGCCAAAACTTGCTTTTCTTTAGATGTTCTTTTCTAGCCTGCCAGGACATTTTCCCATTGTGTGCCGTCAGTCCTGCCCCAAAGGGTAACAGTTATTTATTAGTGTTGTAAAGAGAAGGTTTGTACTTGACTAAATTCACAGAGGCTGTGTCCATAAACTCCTTACTGCTCGACTGTCAGAATTTAGGGGGGAGTCATTAACCGTTTGCCTTGTATGTGCAGTTATATATGGAATTACTGCAATTACAGCCCCTGTGTGACAGCTTAATGGCAGTAGTAAAACACAGCTGAAGTCAGATTTCACCAGTCATTCTAATTTGTGTCCTAAAGACATCCTTGAAAGTTTGCATTTGTAAATACGCTCATGGCTTGCACAATGTGCAAAACATGGAACAGGGCATTGAAAGTTGATCTCTGAGCACAGGGAGATAATAAAAATCCCCTCCTTTTTATGGCCAACAATAGCCAATCCCTACAATGGGAAGGTTGCAACTGAGATGACCTTTGAGATCAAAGCCTTTGAAAGCAGGTAGTAATATTTAGAGAAATGCAACATGGAGAGAAGTGTCTTCAAGGCTACTCCTTTCCTTGGAATATGTAAAGGAGAAATTACCTTTGGCCTTCCAAAGAAACCTTTCAACCCACCATGTCCATCTCAGCTGGTGGAACACAGGAGGGATTGTGAGTGCTGACCAAGTCAAGCACTGCTCTTGGTTCAAGGTGTGAGTGGGGCTTGCTGGGAGTTAACAGCAATTTCAAGCCTTCTTACTAGGCTCTTCAAAGCAGATAAAGACAGGCAGGCATGTGTGTAGAACTATCCCACAGAGACAAGCTGGACTGACAGCTGTTTGTGAAACCTGGTGATAGGAGTGGCAGGAGGTGCTGGTTTCCTGGTGTACTGGAGCTGCTCAGTAGATGCTGTCTAATGGCAGTGGCGGGGAACCCAGGGGGATAATGATAAGAGGGAGATGTGCAGTGACTCCCTGAAGCACTCCAGTGCCCACTGCTTTATTGGATCCTGGCACAGCTCTTCCTTCTGCTGCTTAATTTATTCTGATTACTTGATAGCTGACTAAAATTGAGTAAAACTGTCTCTACCAGCAGCGAAAATTAAGATGTGTTGTGCCATTGTGTTTATTTTCCCTTCAGTTTGGAGGATGATGTGGTGCTGTGTCTGCACTGCAGCCTCCTCATTTTGCTCTGGTGGTCCTTTGGCTCCACTCTGCCGAGCGAGGAGAAGGAGGAGGAGAAACTGGTGGTGCGGCACAAGGAGTTACTCTCTGAGCATCTCTCTTCTGAGGGACAGGGTATTCAAACAAGCTGCTGTAGGCAATGCACTGTGTGCAGCTCGTAAAGTGGAAAATTACTGCTTCACACTGCAGGGTGGAGGCTACCTTAGAAAAGATTATGGTGTTATTTAGCCTCAGCATGCTGGCTGTGAGGTCTTTTGTAAGAGGAACCAGGTAGTGAGATGTCACTGGGGCTTTCAGGGAGAGTTTAAGGAGCATGAATGTTCCAAGGGAATGGCAAAAAAAAAAAAAAAAATCTTTATTGAAGGGGCTGTTTAAGGAACTAGGAGCCAGTGCTACCTTACTCTGCAGTTTGTCATCTATTTAACCTTCTTGCACTTGATATTGCTATTATGATTATGAAAAATTTTTAATCTGTTACTGGATATTTTATTAGCTGAGTAGCCCCTGTTAGGCTCATTGCAGTCCTGTCATTTGCTTGTAAATACTGTTCATTGGGAATTTCATGTTGAAATGTAGCTCTTCCACAGTCAAACTTTTACAAACGAAGAGTTTTGGTTTTCTAGAAAGGAAAATGCAAATCAAATTTTTCATTTGCTGTAGGGCTAGCACTGACTGAAATTTCATGTTTGTGGTATAGAAACAAAACATTGTATTTTGAACAAGTTCAGTATTGACCTGTACCACCCACAAGACGCTTTCTGGGTGATGCATGTTGTGTTCCAAGTGTCCCCCTACTGTACCCCCAATGCATGCTGTCCCTGTCCATCCTGAAAGAAAGTGGTGCATATAGAATGCTGGTTTAGCTGTATCCCGCTGTCTCACTCATGGCCTCATTTCTGGGGGACTTGGCAGCCTCCTGGTGATGACTGACCTACCATAGAGTTCTTTATCTGAGGCATCAGCTGAACAACAGAAAATACATTTTGTCTGGAAAGCTTCACTGTGGGAGAGTACACAGATACCCCATTCCTGGAAGATTTCCAGAGCTGGACGGGGCTTTGAGCAACCTGGTTTAGTGGGAGGTGTCCCTGCCCATGGCAGCAGGGTTGGAACTGGATAATCTCTAAGGTACCTTCCAGCCCAAACCATTCTATGACTCTATGAAACCACAACTCGGGTTAGGCCATGCAGAAATACCGCTTCACTTTGCACAGAGCCAAAGCAACATGTTTTGATTTGCCTCAAAACACACAACTGAAACTTTTCTGTTTCAGTCAGAATTAACATGTTAAAAAATGTCAACTTTACAATAGAATTTGTATTTTGAAGTAATTTTAATCAAACATATGGAAATTCCTTTTTGCATAGAATTTCAGATTTTTTGCCCAGGTGCAGTGTAATCATTGATGATTAGTTTTGGGCACTAGGTTCTGACAGTCACTGTTCTTCTGTATGTTAGTGGCTAAGTGAAGTATGTTTTACAAATAGTAGCAAACTCACTTTTGGGGAGGTAGTCTTTAAACGAGTAAGGATTTTTTAGTGTCATTTTCTAGGTGAAAACAGGGATCAGGGTACAAGTTACATTCGGCTTTCTGACGTGCTGTGTTCTTTTCTGGCTTGACCCAGAATTGTTCTTTTCCTTCTCAATGATTTATTAAATTGTAATTTTTAAATTGTGTTTTTGTGTAATTACTACTCAAGAAAGGGCACTATCCCTCCATTGTAGGGTTTCTGGCACAAGGGGAAGCTAAGCATAATTGCAGCTTAAATATGTGATCATATTATAATAAGGATTTTATAATCAGGAACCCATTATAGATAGAGGTGGGGTTTTATCAAGATACAGTTAAAAATGTCGTGGTTTTAAAAAAAGCTTAAAAAGCAGTGTTAAGGTGATCTGCTAGAATTTTATTTTGGATAATATTAATTTCCAATACCCCACAGCCAAGATCTACAGGCTGTTTTCATTTTGGGGAACCATATAATAAAGGCTGTAGTAGTGAGTTATGTATCCTCTGTGGTGGCAGGATGTGATTAAGAGAAGCTGAATTTCCTTCTCACGCAACTGAGAGACCAGAAAAAAGCCATGCTTCTCACATGGAGCAATCTGATTTCTTGCTGTGAAGCACATTCATGACTAAGTAACCATTCCTGCTGATGTTGCAGTCCCAGGGGCAACCCAAAATAAAACCCCAGCCAGCAATCAATGTAGCTAATTTTCTTTTTACTCTTTTTTTCTTTTTACTCTTTTTTTCTTTTTACTCTTTTTTTCTTTTTTCTCCTTTTTTCTTTTTTTCTTTTTTTTTTTCCCTTTAGTGCAGTGAAAACAAATAATTGGATGCCATGGACAGCAGCTTGATCCAAGAGCTATATTTTCTTCCTCCCTATAAAGATAACAGTGAATCCCCTTCTTTTTTAAAAATCTTTTATTGAGTTGCTCAGTGGGAAGTTAAGAATACCTCATGCAGGATTAGGGAATTTATTCTACTGGAAAATTTACCATTCCTAAGAACCAGAAGTGTAGCATTAAAAATCACTAAAGCAGTGCTGTTTACTCAAGACAATGAGTGTAGTCAAGTTTTACCTTCTCCTCCTGATGAGCAAATTCATGCAGAGAACATAAGTGGCCTGTCTAGGGAGTCTTCAGTGGGGGGCAAAGCCCCATGGACAACTACTTTCCCAAAAATAATGTTATTCTCTAAAGATATTAATAAACAGGGAGAAGCTCCTCATTCTGGTGAGGTTTATTTTATTTTGTTACTGATATTTACTGTGAAAACCTTGATCCAAAGGTTTAGTGCCATTCTAGACAAGGGAAAATGTTCATGGATGCTTCTAAACAGACTCAACATTTGGTTAAGGTCAACCTGTCAACTGACAACCCACCAACCTTAGGTCATTATCATGATTCTTAAACTAATTCATAGTCTTGGCTCTTCAAGTGCTTGGGGAACTGGAAAACTCAGAACCTGAAACTTGCTGCTGAATCTGGCCTGCTGAGTTACTGAATTTTGAGGAAGATGGCAGTGGGGACTGTATTGCTTATCATCTTCTCACTCAAGGAGTTATGAAGGGGATTTTATAACAGAAGTCAAAATTACAAGTAGGAGTTTAAAATTAGGCATATATTATAAAAATGCAAAATTTGGAGATAATAACCTGAGTGTAGGTTGGACAGGTTCTTCAATCTAAACAAAAATGAACATTTTTAGACTGCTAAGGGTCCTTCAAAATAAAATATCTGAAGAAATAGTGGAAAGAAGTTAAGAAAGGAGGAGGGCAGTAAAGCTCAGAGGAAAGGACCATTTAAGCAGCATTTATGCTTTTATATCTATATTTTATAGATAAAGTATAGAAGATTCATGAGAAGAAAATTACTAATTTTGTATGATTTTTCCAAACCCAGAAAACAGAGATGCACCTGGTGCTTGTTCCATGCAAGTAGCAGAGAACAGACTCCAGCCAACTGTCC
This sequence comes from Orthonyx spaldingii, assembly GCA_013397795.1. NCBI lineage: Eukaryota > Metazoa > Chordata > Aves > Passeriformes > Orthonychidae > Orthonyx > Orthonyx spaldingii. The sequence goes on along the minus strand of VZTJ01002434.1, from coordinate 66,942 downwards.
CAGCTGAGGAATCCAACAGTAGTTTCCAAGAAGGAAGTGAGAAAAGAAGTCTGAGGCATTGTGGGAAAGTTGTATCTGACAGTTAATTCTTTCAAATATGGCTCAAAAGTTGTTTTCCATAGGACAGCATCCCAGACATGAGAATTTCAAATCTATTTTGATTTAAGAGGCAGTGAACTAGTCTATTTGTGGGGGTTTGTAAAATCTTCTGTCAGAAGGTAGGTCTGATGACAGAACATTAGGATAGTATTCAGATAGGATGTGGATAATTAGAAGTGCAAATGGGAGAGTATCCTGTGTCTTGGGTGAATGTCCTTCCAACAGCACCTCTGTGGTTTGCCTCTCCCCTTCTTGAATGTCATATAATTTCTGTTCTAGACTTGAGCAGGGTTGCCAGTGAGAGTTTCATCAAAACCAATATGGTACTGCAAAAAGGGTCAGTTTTGACTTGTCATGGTTTATTTTTGATAAAAAAATTTTTGATAGAAAATTCTCAAACCAGCTCTTATCTCAAATATCAGTGTCATTCTTTCTATAAAGGAAAAGCTTTGTGGAAGCAGAATTAAGTTTTTGTTTTATCTATTTCCTTCAAATATGCATTTCCAGAGACAGATCCTTTCATCTGAAAACGCTTATTCTGAGCCATCCCAAATTTTATCCTACATTTTTATGGCTACCTTGTTTTGGAAACATGCAGCAGCAGCTGGTAGTGATACATTAAAATTCAAACTTTGGCGTAGCTGAACCCTGAGTTTAAAGTCTTAACTACACATAAAACTAAGAAATAGAAGTGCTTCAGGACAAATCTCTTGTATTCCTCTAGACACTGAGAAGGCAAGGAAGTGAGCAACCCTGTACCCTCTCCCAACTGGTACACTCGTATGCTTTTCATATGCAGCACCAGGTAAAGAGGATATTTGCAGATGAGTCATGGATCAGGGTCACTGTGGGTAAATTCTCAAATGAGAGTTTGATCAGGGTTTCAAGACACAAAAAAATCTGCCTGGTCATCCAGGATTTGCAGGTTCAAATAGAAAATGTGCATTGCAAGACAGCCATGTGGAGAGGACAAGTGAATGTCTTCAGTGGTTCTCTAGTTTTCTCCTCCTTTGATGGCTGCCTTGTCAACAAACTCACTCGAGCCAAGTGCTTTTCATTTAAAAGCTGACTTTTTGCAATCATTTTGATTTGTTAGGACTGGGATGGGACTTAAGCCTACAGACCCCTAAAAAGTTAATTGCACTTATTAAATACCTTTTATTCTGGCAGAAAGCCCTTGAAATTATAGTGAAAACAAACCTGAGAGTGTTGTCTGTACAAATGCCCTGCTTTAGACAGAGCCTTGGTATGCAAACACTGTCACTCAGGTCTGTAATGACAGTGACCTACTGAGGGGAAAGGTGGACAAAAGAAGATTTTATTAAAGATGACAATAAAGATTGTTCTGCATGGCTATCACAGGTGGAAACCTGAATAATTTTCCCACTGAGTCCTATAGCATCAGCTGGCTGATAGAGCACAGGAAGTAGATCTGCATGTAGTACTTACATGGAAAACCTACCATGACTTTTGGCAGATTTTCATTAAACCCTTTTTTGGCAGGGTTTAATTTTAAAAACCCCAAACAACACATGGCCTTAATATTTGTAATTATAATTTGTAATTGTAAATCTAGACAACAGCCCTAGCAGTTTCACAAATTCAAAGTATCATACTTGTCCATGATGGAGAGCACTTGGCTCGTGGACACTGCTGCAGGTGCACTCTCAGATATGAAGGTGCCTGTTATATTTTAGGAAGAGCTTGGGCAGAAATGGGAACCTGTTGTTGCAATCAACATAGGTCTGTCAGTGGATGTTGAAGTTCTGCATGACAAAACACAGTGTTTTAGTCACTTATCCTCTTTCTGCTGCATCCTCAGCAATGAATCTGTCCTTAAGAGCGGTGCGTCACTTTAGCATTCAGTGAATAGGGGTTGATGAGTTCAGGTTTTTAGAATTTGTAATGTGAAGAGTGGAAATATAAGGCTTGGTAAATATTAAAAAATTAAAATATACTGAAGAATGTTCAATTGCTTTGAATTATGAAGTGTATCAGTCTCCAGGGTATACAAACAGTTACTTAAACTTACTTTTTACAAGGAGGTAGAAATCCTGGAAGAGGAGGAGAACAGATTAAAGAATATTTAGGTAAGATGAATGTACTCCAGTCAGCAGGGCCTGATGAAATTCACCTCAGAGTACTTAAGGTGCTGTCTGAAGCAATCGCTGAGCTATTAGTGATTATCTTGAAGAACTCACAGAGGAGAGAGGAGGTCCCTGAAGACAAGAGAAGGGCAAACACAGTGTATTATATTTAAAGAGATGGAAAGGAAGACTCAGGGAATTACAGACCTGTCAGTCTAACTTAAGTCCTTGAAAGATTCAGGAACAAACCACTGAACAATCCGTTTGGAAGTAGCCAGCTCATACAGGAAAACATAGGCTTGTCAAGAATGTTTGATGTCAAATCAATCTAATTTCCTTCTTTGTCACAGGAGCATGTCTAGTGAATAAAGAGGAAGCAGCAAATGCACTGGTGCTTGATTTTTTTGTAACAGTTTTTGACATATATGACAGACTAAAGGATAATTATATATATAGATATAATTACAATGGGGTAGGTGCAGAGCCTGTTGAAAAATAGCTCCACAGCAACAGCTATCACTGGATCATTGTCAGGGAAGATATTTCAAGAAGGTCATTCAGCAGTTGCCTTATACTCAGTTATTTTAAATAGTTTTTTATTGACAACTGAACAACAAGCAAACAAAGTCAATCTGTGGATGTCACAATTAGGAGATTATAGAAGTCCTAGGAGGTCAGGATCTGAATTTGAAATGATCTTCACAGCTTGGAGAAACTGCTCCCAAATATTTAAACTAAATTCTGTCAGGAACAGTGCAAAGTGCTGTGTTGGGAAAGACAGATGTGGATACATAAGGTCAGGTGAGAGGTGGGAAATAACAGGCAGCACCATATTTGTAGAAGTCTTAGGGATTGAAGGGAATAATGAATTAAATGTTCTGGGTTATAGATACAGGATCATCATCTTTGAGAGACAGTCCATTTTATTTTCCTTTCTTCACTTCACTCAGGGTACTGCAACCAGGTGTTCCTTTTCCCTGCAGATGAAGAGAAGGTGGGAAAAAAATCCAGGGAAATCAGACAGAACATAGGGCACTGAGAAGCACAAACTGTGAAGAGATACCAGGGGAATTGGGTTTGTTCACTTTAGGAAAGGGAAGGCTGACAGAATAACGTGGCAGCAGATGTCCAGTGTACAGGTGGGGGCTGTGAATGAAACAGTGGGCAATTGTTCTCTTTGGTTGTAGAGAGGATAGCAAGTAGAAATTGCCTAGATTTACCATTTAATGTCAGGGTGCAGTCATGCAAGGATGGTCTCTGCTGCTGCTTTTCTTCTTTTCCTTAGGACAAGTCAGTGCCTGTTGGGAACTCCTGGCATTGTGTCAGTGTGGGGAACTCATGACATGTGGTTTCTCCTACAGCTGCACATTTCTAATTAGAGAGAAAAAAATATGTAAAAATGTTCTTATCTCTTCAAAGTTTCCATTTAAATGTTGCTTTGACTATATGCCAAAAATTGTTTGATTTGATAGTCTTGAATTGCTCACCATGAAAATGTCAACATTTATTCCCCATTACCATCCTCTGTACAGAAGATACTGCAGTATTTTAGCTCATAATAAGACAGCTGGTCCATTACACATACCCTCTTTGTGAACATCAATTACTGCCTACTTTAGACTCTCCTTCCTTCTCCATGGTGGCATCACTCCAAACCTTATTTCATGGAAGATAAGAGACAAAACAGCCTTATGTAAATATTAATTGACAATGTTGTGAAAAAGATTATCTGAGAATCTGTCCCTTGGAGAGAGCAGCAGAGCAGGCTGTTGCATTAAAAACATCTTAATGCAGCTCTCCAGCAGAACAAAAACACCCCTAATGCCACCACCTATTGCAGCACAGACAGTCCCTTCTTTAAATGATACATAGGCCGTGAGAAGTCCTTGATTATAGGGTATGTGAGCAGTAACCCCACAGTTAATGTCTTCTGGTTTGTTAGAGTGGCAAACACCCTCAGATTTGCTTTCAGCTATTAATTAACCAACCAGTCATTAACTGCAGCTAACAACTGATTTACAGGGAATTATTGCTTAAATAGCGGGAGGTGTTTAAGAGGAAAATAAATTAAAACAAAGAACTGTTGGATCCTTGGGCACAAAAAGGATTCCTTGTGATATAGAGCATGGCTGCTACAGCACTGTAATTACAGAGTGATAAACAGTGATTGGGAAGTATGTTCCTTTCCAGAGACAATGACATTATGTCTCCTGGAAAGAGCCCTTTTGTCTATACTAATTGAATGATCTGAAATGAATGATGTTATCAGAAACCTAACTGAGGCAACTAATGTTATATTTATGGGTTATCAAAAATGTTTAATCACAGCTGTGGTCTCTCCGAGATGTGTCATGGACACAGCAGCATCCAAAAAACATGATTGAGGGCCGGTGTGGCACATTATCTTAATCAGAAAAGAGAATTACAGGTTCTTCCATTGGTTCTGCCTCCCTCCACACTAGCAGAACAAATGAGACCTATTCATCTAAGCACAAGAAAACACTGCCTCCTAAAGACATTTTTTCCTCTCCGTGGACAGGGAGTGAACAAGTGGTTGAGTAATTTTTTTCCTAGGAAATAGTGACCCAAATCAATTTACAGAGTTTGCAACACGTGAAACCCCACTCACGATTCCTTCTGTTGAATTTGTCCGTGTTTGTGCCGCCAAGGTCAGTGTTTGGGTTGACTAAGCAGGAGGTGCTGAGCAGTTCAAGGTGCATTTCCCTTTTCCTGGACAAGTTAGCCGTGTTCCACTGCCCTCTCCTGGAGTGAGAGGCTGCCTGCTCTGCTGTCTTCTAGGCCCTTTGGTACCCCAGCACTAGCAAAAATGTATTTAGTACTGGGGGCACAGGGAGAGGACTGCTGCTTTTTCAGACCTGAGGCTGTGATTTCTCTTGTTCTGAGGCTCTGAGACAAACAGAAAAGGGATGGGAAGTATCACTGAAAAAATAGATCCTGTGCTTCACCTTTGGAAAATGTTTGCTTTCATCGGATATATGTTTCTTCTTCACCTGAATTTTTGGGAGTTAGTTTCTTGTAAATAGGCTGGTAAAAGCATGATCCATCCATGTGGCAATCAGTGCCCATAGAGGGACTCAGGAATAATGCTGAAGATGTTTTGCTTGAGGATTAGGTTATTGAAGTAGATAGGAACTAAGGAAAACATCTGACTGGCTGTGGTAAGACAAGGCACATCTTTGGTCATTTTTAGAAAGTAAATTGGTAAAGCCCTGAGTAGAGTCCTGTTCTGCTGCTTCCTGCCAGCAGCTATGTGCTAACCTGTAGTCTTGCCTCTCTCACTTTAATTTGCCTGGATAAATCAGTGGAAATTCTATACCTAAGATGTGGGGACATGAAATCCCCCCAGGTTTCAAATCTACAGTCAAAATTTCAGGTTTTGTATCCAAGGTCTATAAATGCTGCAAGAATTATTTCATCCGTCCTGAAATGAATGCAGACATTTCTGAATAAAACGTTAAACTCCCAAGCTTTCTCTTGTTCAGCTTCAGCTGGTTTGATGAGCATATATATATAGATATATATATATATCTGTTTTGGGTTTAGCTTTGTTATGGATATCCTAGAAATGAAAATCCATAGTATCCTCCTACCTTCGACAACTCCCCTGCCCTTTCATTCAATCCATATAGCTACAAAAATATTTAACTATTTGATTATCTGTAGGATACATACCTGTTTATAAAAGGCTGTAGAGAATAACAAATATTAAGCAGGAAACGAGGATTGGGGTATTTTGTATTTCTTCATCCTACCATTCCTGAGTGGCTGGATCTCAGTAGGTTTCTGTACTAGGAAGTGGTACTGATTATTGCAGGGATCTGTAGGAAACCTGAACAGAACACTGGCTGGTAAAACCTCTCTGTTGATACAAAGTATGACTGCAGTTGTATAAATCTTCAAAAGGGATCTACATGTGTAATTTAGCTTTATTTAGCTGCCTGCAGAAGAATGGGAGACAGCCTGTCTCTAGCCAAAATTCTCAATTCAGTCTCAAAATGGCAGTGCAGGAGTTTTATGAGTTATCATAGGATGTATAAAAATGAGCAGCTGCTGGCAAGGAGAGTTTCAGTAGCGTGGTTCCCTAATGTATTTCCCTATAGTATTTCAAAACTATACTGGTTCCTACAGTATTTCAAAACATCATCAAACTGTTACCCAGTCAGACATACTTAATCCTTCCAGAATATGCCTGAGAAACTTGTGGTGCTCGTGGGGGCAGCAGAAGTAATACCGGCATGGTTTTGGGGCTGAAAACTCTTCTGTGATGGTTGTAGAATTAGAGCAAAAACCAGCCTAAATGCCTTCAGGCACTGCAGTGCATGACTCCTAGATATCTGGGACAGGGTGAGTGCTTTTCATCTTGGCAAGAATAAACAGATATCAGAGTAGGGAATCCTACTCAAGGTGTTTCTCAGTCTTTGATCCATGGATGGTGGTACTCTGTAAGATATCAGCAATTATCCTGTTTAAAAATTGCAAAATTATTTTAAAACTCTCAGACATGCAAGCAAGGCAAGGAACAAATTGGAGAATTAAAGTATGCAGTGGACAACCAGATGTCAGCATGCTTGAGTTTTGGTTCTGATGGAAAACGTTACAGTAACACTGCACAGACTAGTCCTTGGGGAAAACAAACATTTGTTTTTAATATCTGGTATCACTCTTGCTTCCAGGGTGTCTTCTAAGGGCTGTAAGGAAGAACAGCAGCTGTCTGCCTCTTTTCAGGATGGGACTTCCCCCTCCCTGGGTCTGTCAGAAAGCAGAGAGGGCTACAGTCTTGTCTTCGAAAATATGAAGGGGTAATCCTTACGTGAAGGCATTTTGGATATACTTAGGAGTGTGTCATTCAAATCTCCTGTCAGCCTAAGAAATTTTAAAGCCACATTTGTGATCTCCAAAGAGTTTTGTAATTGCAAAGCTGTAAGCATGAAAAAGGGATGTCTTCCTCAAAACTCATTCTGGAGCTCCCCTAGTTAGTTTCCTAAGCCGGATGGAGGCATAAGCATGAGGCACTAAAATACAGCAGCTGTGCACATGCCCAGATGTGAACCTTTCCTTGCACAAAGCCTGCTTCCAGTTCTTGGCTCAGCTCAGGCAGAGTTAGCTGGGCATCTCAAGCACAGCTCTCTGAAGGCTTACCCTGGCATGCCTGAGGAGTAAGATGTAGCAGGAAAATTAAATAAATTGTGCTCTGTTGGAGGACTCAATATTTTTAGACTGTTGATGTGACCGGTTTTGGTGGGATGTAAAGCCGAGTTCCTCTCATTAGACACAGCCTATCCAACTTGACGTGCAAATTTCCTCAGGCCAGGGAATAAGCAGACTCCCTGTTTTCCAATTTTAGCTCTGTGTGTGAGTATGAAGGAGCCAATAAAACTAATAAAACAGTGATTGATTTAGTTTGTCCAGTGGTGGTTGTCTCTGGTTGTATCACCAGCTCCTATCTAGACAGTTACCATAGCAATGAAAAATATCTGTAAGGATTTAGAGATTTTTAGGGACAACAAATGCATAATTTAGTCCAAGAAATATCCAAGAAAGAAGTGATTAGGAGGAGATCATACTAGATTGCTTCTCTGGATGTTATTTCTCTATGCACATCAGGACATAATCACAGTCCCTATCCATTTCCACACCTGTTCTTTGTTCTTATATCTACATCTCCCAAGATCAATAGGGATTGTTTATTGAACAAATTTGCTTCCTTCTTTAACTAGGCTTAGACAAGCTCAACAGAAAATGCCTTGCCTAAACAGTCAGCACAGTTCACTTTTTATGCTGTAGGAGTCAACCTAACATATATTTAATGTCATCTCTTTTTTTCTCCCATTTAATCAATAATAATTGATCCCTAGTGTTCTTAGTTCAACTTAATGAAGTTTTGCATGTTTGCAACAACCATATAGCTGATGAGGTAGACACAATAATTGCTTTGTTGGGTTTTTTTTCCTGTTGTTATCTAATTAATGCTTTTTCTTCTTTTTCCTAATTTCATCTTTCCTTTGGAATACAAATTCGAGGGACTTAACACAGGAAGAATGATTCCATTGCTGTGATGTTGAACTAAAGTATTAGAAAAGCTGCTAAAATCCATGCCAGAGCATTAGTAGCAGCATTTAAAGTGAGCTTATTTTATGTTCTCTCCAGTCAAATGGGGTTTTTTGGTGACTATTAGAGAATTTTGGTCAAACTACAGTAAAAATGCTCTGCATAGAGCCTATGAGCAATTTTAAGACCCTGATTAGTTTGTGGGTTTCATGTACTTGAATGAGCTTTGTGTGAGGTGTTGTCTGCAGTCATGGATAATTCACAGACTGGTCATTATATTATCCCTTCTTTTTTTTTTTTTCATTTCAAACCCAGAAAAGCATTTATTCATCCTCTCAATCTTTCTTGAAGGCTTGAGATGTCATTAAGACCCTGTTTAATAGACCAAATAAATGTTGCAAGGGTTGAATGTGAGCAGGAAAGGTCTGCAACAAGGGCTGTGAGCAGCTCTGAAAATGCCTACAAAGGTTTTCCTTGCTTCAAGCTATGCAAAATGTGTGAGCAGAGGAAAGAGGAGAAGCCTGACATTTGGATTAAGAATTGTTGAGCACTGAGTGTTTTTGAGACTGAAGATCTGGCAGCAAATACGGTAAACCAAAGTGTAGTCTATCTGTTTGGATGGATTTCCAGGGCTAACAAGTTACACTCCCTCATCCAGGAAGTATACTGATTCCAGAGGGAGAAGTGGGGATGGAAAAATATTTTTTCACTGAGGGTACTTTCACAGGTGCTCTTCCCTTTTGACAATTATTCCCAAGCAGCTTCTTTCCTTCCACTGTGTGCAAGGCTCACCTGCACTTGGGTGTCAGAAATTTGCACTTGAAGGGCCATTTCTTGATGAAATATCAGGGCAGGGAGCTTCACAATAGCCTTGAGATTAGTCTGTAGCTGTCTGAACCTTTTATCCAGCACTTCTTACCAGACGTTAGTTCTGTTTCACCTACAGGATTTTGTTCAAGTTGATTTAATCCAGAACATTTAAGGTACTGACAAATAGTAAAGAATAACAACAAAGCACTGACTGAAACCCTGAAAAAGAGAAGACTCTGGGATGACCTTATGGTGTCCTTTCAGGCGGCCTGCAGGAAAGCTTGAGAGGGGCTTCTTACGAGGGCATGTAGTGGTAGAACAAGGGGGAATGGATTCAAACTGAGAGAGTAGGTTTAGATTAGACATTAAGAAGAAATTCTTTACTGCAAGGGTGGTGAGACACTGGCACAGGTTGCCCAGAGCAGTTGTAGGTGCCCCATCACTGACAGTGTTCAAGGCCAGGTTGGATGGGGCTTTGAGCAGCCTGGTCTAGTGGGAGGTGTCCCTGCCCATGGCAGGGGGGTGGGAACTGGATGGTCTTTAAGGTGCCTTCGAACCCAACCCATTCTATGGTTCTGTGAAAGAGGAAATCTTTCCCTCAGTTGGTTTTATTTGAAACATCTGATGTTATTTCTGCATAAGTGGAACCCCTAAATGAAGAAAACATTTCTTAAAGGAAAAGAAGTGTCACGTGGTGTGAAAAGGAGCATGCATTTGGCATCCATGCTGGAATGGATAAATGCAAAATACTGGTCTCTGTAAATTCTTTATAGAAAGGTGTTCCTTAGTTTCCTGGGGATAGAATGAAAGGCAGAGAGAAATTCAGCTAAAGAGGGTTTAATAGACTCTAAAATATTTGTAGGAACTATTTCAACCAACTTATGGTGTTCAGTTATGATGCTCTGATGTTTAATTTCTGTAGACAAAAAATACCTTTCTTGGGAATGATAATTTGATTTCTATAGCTTATTTTCACAAGGGCTGAGCAAGTTTGTGACTAATCTGGACATACTAGGTCCATTTGATATTTCAGTTTAAATGGCTCCAAGACCACTGAAGGAACGATAAGGAACACCCCTCACATCTTGCTCTATATCTGAAACTTGCTTTCATAGACAGGAATGACTCCTTGGAGCATTAACACTGGCTGTTAAATACATAGAGAGAAGGAAGACCTTTTAAACACAGAGTACATCTTTGTGCACATTCTTTTCCCATGATGTTTTGGCCTTGAGTGCAGGAAGCTTATCCTGTCACTTTATGAGCAAGCTTGAAGTCCACATAAATGCAAATGAGTGCCAGGAAAGAAATAAAAAAAAAAAAAATATGCAAGTGACAGGATCCTGATTCAGGACAGGATCCAGGTAACTGCACTGGGACTTGTCTGAAATTGCTTTGCTTTGGTCTCAGACAGTAGCCTGGGTTAATGGATGGACCCACGGAAACTTGAAAGGCATTGTTCTGAAGGGCTTCTGGCTTTTCCTACAGTTCATCACAGATCTTGTTAGGAAATGAAGGAGAGGAAACCGGGCAATTGCACTGCTCAGCCATGAGGAAATGCACAATGAGTGTGACGAAGCCAGCAGCTGCAGGACAATGGGAACAGGCTGGGGCTATTTTTGTTAGATGTGAACAATCAATTGAACATGTGAGACCTTATCATCTTCCCTCCTTGCCTTTTTCCCCCACCCCACCTTTCTTCAACACTGGAAATTTTCCCAAAGAGAAAACAGCTTTCCTCTTAGCAGAATTGATTACTGTAATAATTTTCTCTTTCATCTCAGAGCAGGTTTCTTTCAGAAGTCGTTGATGGCTTCCTCTTAACGCAGTTATTGAGTTGCTGTGGCTGAGCGACTTGCAGCTGGGTCATACTGTGCAGCTGGGTCCATGGCACTGTGCAACCTGGGAGAGAATTTATCAGTATTTACAAGTGGGTAAGGGTCTCCTCAGCTCTCAGTTGCTGGATGTAGAGGCTGGAAGCATTTCTCCCAGAGTTATCCTCAGGGCAGAAATCTGAATTTTAACTGGGCATAGCTTTCACAGATGGAAAATAAACAGCAAGTGTTTCCATTCTATGAGATGTAATGAGAAAAAATACATAATTAAGATGGTAATCAGTGCTCCAATAGCTGAATTCTCTGTTATTTTTATGACTCTTTTCTCAGAACAGTCCTTTTAAATGTCACAGCAATATTAGCTCCAACTTACAAATGGAAAAATAGAAGGACATAAACAAATGATTTATGGTGTTAAGCAAAAAAGGAAAGAAAAAAACCATGTTTTGTGCTCTCTCTAAATATAGTTATTCTTACTTTATGTTCAGATATAAGTGTATAACCCTCACAGTATAGTTATGTCTAATTTATATCATTACAATGTTCTATGTACCAATACCAGATATGGTACCCTAGATTCTCATACTTCATAAATATGAAAGGAATATTTAATTTGTAAATTATCTTTTCCAACATCTTATGATATTTCAAGCATGCACTGAAGCAGCACTTCAGGTTTGCTGTTATTTTTTTTAATCTTCAGTTCTTAGATGTATTTCTCCCTGTATTAAGCAGCCTATTAGTCACATAAGATCAATACTTTTTACACTTCTATCTATTATCTTGTTATCACTGAGATCTGGCCAGAACTTTGTACCACAGTTCTTTCTGCAACTTAAATTTCATTATAACGATACGTTTAACATCAGTCAGAGTTCAATCAAAATTGGAGGTGTTTATAACACCACAGTTTAGATTAACAGCTTACTTCCACTTTACTACAAGGAAACTGCTAAATTGACTGTAATTCCTAATCAATATAAGTATAATTCTTAGAATTTGAATAGGTTTTTAAGTGTTGCCCGTGCTGCTAAACGTCACATGGATGTCCTGCAATTTGTCATCTAGCTACTGCAGAATCCATTTCCAAACAGTCAATTGTTTCATTCTATTTTCAGTTACCAAACACAGCAAGATTTAATTGCTAGCTCTTTTTTTTTTCATTTCCCAGTGCATTTCCTTCGCCTAGGCTTGATTTAATGAGCAGCAACGTTACATCATGAAAGAATCTCAAAACATCTAATGACTCAATCCATCATCATCATAACACATCCATGCCTACTGCAGAGGAGATGCTGCTGGTGGATACAGCTGGCTGATTCCTTCTTTAACCCCTGAGGATCATAAACTTTCTCCTATCATCCTATCTTATCATTCCATCAGAATGCTAAATCAGGGTGATAACAACTCCTCACTTCACTACACTTGTCCAAATATGCTTCTCTGTTCCCATTTTGTGTCTACCAGTTCACCATGATTTTTCTCAAAATCAAGTTCAATTTCACTGGGAAGAGCTGCAGCTCAGACTCAGCTCAATACTTAGAATGAAGATCACAGATTTCTCAGAGTGATGAAGTTGATGATCTGAACCTTGAATAATCATTTTTTGTCAGTGTTTGTCTATGTTTCAGGGCAGGACCCAAGTGCGTGTCTGTGTGTGCCTTAGGCACATGCTGTTCCCATACAAAGGGGCACCAGTTCCTGCTCATATATCCTTCTTTGCTTCCTTGTGGGAAGAAAACCCACCCATCAGGTACCAGGACATTCTTGGAATAGGTCTCTCATTGAAACTGCCAGGCACTTTCTGGGCAAACCGTGGGACTTTGCAACAGCTCAGCTCAAGTGCACCCAAAAGAGATTTGAGCAACTCCTCTCCCTCTCATGAATCCTCCCCGTTGTCTTCACAGACATCACTTGAGAGGGAGTTTCGGACTTGCATGTTTGAGCAAAACCTTGGATAGATAAACACCATTCCATGGATCAGAGGTAATATGGCATGCTGAGGGAGACTGGCACATTGTAGGCTGGCAAAAGCTCGCACTGAAAATAGATGCCTAATTCCTATTAATTTAATTTCTGTACCTGCTCAGCTCGAGCTGGAAGATGGAAGCCTTAAAGAAGGTGTTGGGTCAGACCCTACCAGAGATATTTTCTTTCTGGAGATAACTCTATTCGACTAAACTGATAAAGACTAGGAAATAAGACCTTCCAGACAAGTAACCCACATCTAAGTGTTATAGCATTACGCTTTTTATTTCTTGCCTTTTTTATCTCCTGACTGACTCTGAACAGAATAAAATAAGATTCAGGGAAGACTTTAACAGCTTACATACTTCCATAACTTGATTTCTCTGGTTTCCTGACAAAAAAAAAAGGAGCTTTAAAACCTTTTCTCTGAAGCAACTGGAACTAAACTTATCTCTTGCCCCTGTGGCCCTTCCCTGGAAAGACTGCTGCCCTCTGACTTTGGCTCTGAATTGCACAGTGAAACACTCAGAAACTGGAGCCATATTTGGTTGGTGCTTCTGAGTATTTAAGAGCTCTATCATTAAGACAAGATGAGAACTTTCTTTTCAAATCAACTCAGAGAAAAAAAAATCCAAGAGGAACGGGAAAGGTAACCTCTCAGCTCACACAACACAAAGCTTATTTTTGATGTTGTTGGTGACAGATAATATTTTTAATCTATTTCTCACAAGTGAGTCTGAGTTCAGTAACTCAGTAACTGGGATCTGTTTCCACTCTCTCAGAGGAAGTGAATCTAAAGCAATTTCCTAACAAATCTTTTCTATACTGGACTCTCCATCTTATTGGAGTAGGCAAAGCTGATGGGCCCCCAGCTATGTAACTAACACCAAACCTGCTTCAGGAGCTCCAGTGTTGTCATGATCCGATTATTAGGTTCTTAGAAATACCTCTGCCCGAATTAAGGTGCAAACGAGACCATATGCCAGTCAATAGTATGGGTTTTATTTGATAGTAAATAAGAGAGAGAGAGAGAGAGAGAGAAAGAGAAGAGAAAGGGAGGAAAAGGGAAAAGGCTGAGGGGACAGAGAAGTGACAGAGGCAGAATAAAAGAGTATCACCACTCCGTGGGTCCCACTGGCATCCCGATGATTCTCTCCTGCCGGTCTTCTTGATGGTGAAGGTCCCCCCGAAAGCACAGAGTGCCCTGGGTTAATATACCCTCAAGCCAGGGGGTGATGTCTAGGCATGTCCCTGGAGTTTGCCATTGTCTCTTGCAACAGACTTTGGATCTGTTGCATCACATGTGGTCCTGTAGTGCAAGGCATCCGGGGGGGCACCTTGGGGGGTCTTTGATGGTCTCAGCTGCCTCTCACGTGAGAGTCCCGTGGATTTGGCCTGTGGGGTTGGGTTTCACACAGCTGGGCCAGTTTGTATAGTTGAGGATGGATGTTCAGTACCTCTGGCCAGAGGTTATGCCACACACCCAAAAATCTCCTCTCCCGCACCGCACTCGGTTGGGGGGGAAGTTTGTAAGCCTGGCTTCTGTGAGCTGTGTTCCCCCACACCCCAAACTCAGCCGGGCATGATTCTCTCAGCGCAGCTGGTGGCTTTGGCTTTTTGGAAATGCATACCTTTTCCCCCAGCCTTGTTTGTTTCAGGTGATTGAACAAAAGGGCTTTCCCTTTATCTAATCAGCAGCTTGACTTTCAGTCCAAAGTCCCAGTCTTCAGGGAGGCATCTCTGGTTGTTGCCTTTTGTAGTATCAATGTTTGAGGCATGAATTATTTTCAGTCTCTGACAAGTGTGAGCAGACAGGTCCCTTCAAAAGCACCCACCTCTCTTCACTCCTCACTGCTTTCTCAGGTGTGGACTGCATGGGTGTAAACAGTGCTCAGGCTGGGCTGACTGGATCCTGTCCCATCTTTTAAGCAGCTTTGCTGTATCTAATGATGGGAGAAAAACTTTCCTATTTCCAGTCCTTGTGCCTGAGATTGTAAGTGTGAGTCCTTTTCCCAGTGAAGAAGTTTGACAGGTTGGCAATGGCAGGTTGTTAATACTTATGATGACTTCAAGTACAATATCAGATTTGTTGCCTCACTTGGGGTTTGTCTAGATGAGTTATTTTATTAGATAGTAGATAGTTTGGAAATTGTTTGCAGTGACAGGGCTGAGTAGAATTTGAATTCTCTGTTCCCAGATCAGAAGGAATGGGATAGGGAAAGTGGAGAGCAGAACTCCCACGTTTCCCATTCAGATTGAAAATGCATAAAGATATAGATTTAGATATAGATATAGGGGGGGGGGGGGTATATTATTGAGAGAAATGAGGTTCACTCTGTTTAACATGGAGCCTTAAGCAACTCTGATCAATCACACCATGAATTTCCTTAATACACCCTTAGTGCCAATATTGGTATAGTGAATTTAAAATCTTTGAGAGTTCTTCACTTTGAGTTGTTCTTCACCCTTCTCCTTTGCCCTTCTCTGCCTTTCTCAGTCCCCATTCCACCCCTCTTTGCCTGTCTGTCTCTGCCCGTTTCCTTTGCCTTTCCTTCTCCTCTGCCCTTCTTCTCTGCCTTTCTTCTTTGTTTTTCTTCTTCCTTCTCTGCCTGCCTCCTGCCTCTGCCCTTCTTCTCGTTTGTCTTTCTTCTCCTCCCATCTTCTCTCCTATTCTCCCCCCTCTGCCTGCCCATCTCTGCTCTTCTTCAGCCTTGTCTGATATTCTGTTTTATCCTGATCCTTTTTCCTTCTTCCTCCTTCATCTCCACCCCTCTTCTCCACTGTTCTGTTCCATCTGCCCAGCTCTCTCTGACCTTCTCTGACATTCTTTGAACTTCTCTGACCTTCTCTGCACTTTTGTTGTTTTCTCTGCCCTTCTGTAACCTCTGCCCATCTCCACTCTTCTCTGCTTTTCTGCCATTCTTCTCTTCCTTTTTCATCCTTTGCCAATTTTTTGCCCTTTTTTGCTCTTCTCTGCAGCACTCATCCCAGCTCTGCACTGTTCTGCCCTTTTCTGACATTCTTTGAGTTTTCATGCCCTTCCTTGTCCCCTTTATACACCTTTTGGCCCCTTGGTCACTGCCTGTCCATCTCTACACACTGCTGTGTCATCCCTTTTTCGCCCTTCTCTGTCCTTCCTCATCTCCTCTACTCTGCTGTCCCCCATGTTATCAAACCATAATTATAGGCGATACCCTCAGCTCCCTTTCCCTTCTTTTCTGCCATCTTTTCTGCTGTTCCCTGTCTTCCTGTGCCCCTCTCCACCCCTTTCTTCCCCTTTTCACCTGCCTGTGTCATCAGGATACCTGGAGTTAACACTGTTAATTTATTTAGCACTATTCCCCAGGATAAGCAAATGTATTTTTTTCTGTGTGCTTGAAGCTAACACTTAGCTTCACATCACCATAGAAACCAGGACAGGTTATTCTGCAAGTCAAAGGTTAATTTATAATTATTTTTTAAATCATCTCACTCAGATGCATCAGTGTAGACACAACTTGTCCAAAACCTTCTTAATTACCAAATAATCTTTCTATTCTAGCTATTCCAAAAATACATTAACATGGCTCCTGTTTGCTTAAGGCAGATTCTCCATAAGGTGTTATACAAAATAACTGTCTGGTTTTGACTGTTTATAGCTATGTTTGCAATTGACAGAATTACTGACAGCCCCAGTTGTTTCACACCAAAGTGGTTGCTCTGTATACTGAACATGTGTGCAAGTCAATAGCAAAAAGTTCAAGAAGAAACACAGCTTAGAAATAAACTCACATTGACTGAAATCATTATGCCCAAGTCAGAAACAACACTATAAATGTCTTTTTAAAGGAGAAGTTTTACTTGGGATGGTTCTTGTGTCTTCTACCAATGTTTGAGGGTCAGGCAGTGTGAAAAGAGATCTTGGCATTTCCTTGCAGCAAAAGCGTTTCATTCCAGAGATGGGCAGAAGTGAGTTTGGGTCATTGCTCAGATTTCCCCCGTACAGCAGCAATACCCAACAATTGGGTGCTATTTTTCCCTTGGAAACTCAGACTTTTGCTAAAACTGTTTTTCTCCCCTACCTGTCTCCTCAGGTGTCTTTTCAGAATCCAGCTATCTGAATAGCTGGTTTTGTATTGGGAGCTATTTATTCGCCTCGTTGCCAATTAACCCTCCCCTACAGCCCTCACACATCTATAAGGCATAGTTAAAAACAAAGTCCTTTTGCTCTGGTAACGCTGTTAATGTCCTCCTAGGAACAGCCTCAGTCTCAGGATGGCTCAGTCATGTGGAGGGTAAACCCTCAACTGCTCCCTCTCTCCCCAGCTGAAGTAATGAGGATCTCTGAGAACAACACATTACCTCAGTCCCTCAGAATGCTTGACTGTACCTCTGGACCACGTCTTCTTTTATTACAAAAAAACCCTCTACAATATATGTTGGAAGATTTCCAGTCCCCAGGACATACACATATAAAGGCCATCTCACTTACTTAGTGTTATCTTTATGAAGATGTGGTAAAGGGCACAGAAATATTCCTCTTATCTGGTTGGCAAATAACAAACGGCTTTTGTGCTAGTGTAGGAGATTAAACTGTGTAATTTACTTATAAAATCAGGTTTGTCATGGAGTATGGGTATAAACCCACAAAGACTGCAGGAATCTTTACTGGGCTTTGAATTGTGTTCATAAGAACTTGTTGTAAGTGACAGATGGGTTCAGACAGTGCTGTCCCATAGGGATCAACTAGGATGAGTCACCCTTACTCATGTGGAGGCTTCTGTGTGTGGTAATGTGCTCAGGGAACTGGGGAGCAAAGAAAATCCTCTAAGTTATTCCCTCAAAGTCTCTGGCAATGTCCCTTCTGCAAAGAATTTCCACACCCTGGACTTGTTCTTGCAGCCTGTGTGTTTCTGGAGCCCAATATCCAATGAAGCCAAGATGTCCATACCCTCAAGGAGTGTCCTGAGACATGGCTGGGCTTCGTCAGCAGCAAGGCTCCAGATGTGGCCAGGCTGGGACAGACAGGAAATTCTCATTTTCTTATGCTACAGACAAGCCACAAGGCTGCAGTACCATCCCTTTCTTTTCTGTGCTTGCAGAGGCTGAGCTGCAGCAACGTCAGTTCCACCCCAGGTGAGGAGCCACTTCCTGGGACCAGCCTGAGGGACAAATTCAACCTTGAAAAACAGCCAGCAGGGTGACTTGCAGATCAAAGGGGTACTGGAGATCAACAGCAAGACTTTTTAAAGACTCCACTTTTTAACTTCCTTGAAATGGAGCACAGGTTCTCTCTGGAAGAAAAAGAAAACCAGAGTTTGGTACATGCCCTGAAACACACAGGCATCTGAAGAGTATTGCCATCTTCTGTACCCATCTGCTCAGCAACCGTGTTGTTTGCAAAAGGTTTATTATTCCTTCTGTAGCTTTAGGAAAATTACACTACAAATCTCTGAGGCTGGAAAAACTGTGTTTTGATGACATTTAAACATTTTAATTGTCATCACAAAAATTTTAAGTGTGGTGTGTATGTATCCAGTGTCCCATGAAGTGTGGGCAATGTGTACGGGTGTGAAAGAATCTTCTCAAGAGCAAGAGGCAGAGCAGTTATTTCAGTATTTCATGTGCCTTGATCAATTTGTTTTTAATGAGAGAAAGAGTGGGTGTTTTGTTTTGTTTTGTTCTCTTTTTTTTTTTCCAGTTTCCATGCTCTAGTTTGATTTATCAGTCCATCAGTGGACATAAACAGTGTAAGGGCATGAGCATCTGCATACTAGTGCACGTTTCCAAAGGCATACAAGCTACAGTGAGCCATCCTATTTTGCAGTTAAATTCCATGTCTCTGATGGATTTCCCCACACTGTTGCTAGGAGATGACGGTAATGCCTAACAAAGGATATATTGACAAAAATTTTCCAGAACAAATCTATCTTGTTAGGGTAAATAGAGCCTCATATAATATGGATATTGCAGGATTTATTTCTCTAGTGGTGGCACTGGCAAAATTGCATACATCAAGTGAAGGTGAAATTTCCCCATCACAAATGCATTTTTGTTTTGTTTTGTTGACATAAGGACTTTCGGTGTGTTTAATGCCAAAAGCACTGTTGCATTGTGTTTTGTTGCTAGGCTAATAGGATGAACACATCCTACATCAGCGTTTTCCCTTCCTCCTTCTCTGCTGCTTCTCCGTTTCAGGAAGAAATGTGGCTTATTATAGTGGTTCCCCCCTTTTCATGACTCTTCTGGGAAACATGGATTCCTTCTTTTAAAGCAAGGAAGAAGTGTGCATGACTCGGGACATGTTGAGATTTGGCACAGAAGCAGCTAAATGCAATGGAAAAGTAGATCACCCTCTTACTTTACAGCTCTAGGCACATCCACATTAAAACAAAACAAAACACAAAGTTAAATAGAAATGTAATAAAGAGAGGAACTTCAGGAATTCTCATGAAAAGACTAAATTTGTAGAGAATGACAAATTTTCTCCCTTTCTTGTGGTGACATAATGAACACACCAACAGATTTGAACAGCAAAAGCCGACATGAGCCACATAAAATAAAAATTTTCCCGGTGAAAAGTTTAGTTCTGATGTGGTATTTATATTTCCCCATCCACTGCCATCCCAGCAGTTCCTATGCCACCATAGGAGTCTCTGGCTCTAAACGCATGTAAGTAAACAGCTTGCTGTCCAGAAAGATGTCAAGGCCAAAAATGAGATTGCCTCTTACCTTTCAGGGTAGGAAAGGAGTCAGGGAGAAATAGAGTCCCCTTTATTCTCCTATATGCATCATTGCACAGAGGGAACAGACAATTTGAACTTTTTTGAATTAAAGCTACAGTGTCCCTGACTCCACAACTGTGCAAATATTGGGCTGGTTTCGTCTCAGGTGTGAATTTGCTCACCCAGGCAGGGCCATATGCACAGACCAGTGGCAGACATGATCTCCTCCTCCTACGTTCACAAATGAATGGTGTGGAAGGGAATGAAAGCAGAAATTGTCACTTCTTATCATCTCACTCCTTGGCTGCCCCCTCTTGGGATGCATGTTTACCTTCACTGTGCCTTGCAGGGCACAGTGAAGGTGAGTTCACCAGCTGGCCAGAAAAATGCAAGTGGGAAAGGAGGTGACACGTTATGCCTGGAGTTACTCGGTGCCATCATGACCATTTCCTGTTTTTTTGCGGGGGGGGGG